>CAMRHE010000009.1:7632500-8232500 GCA_947044405.1 Leptodactylus fallax | reverse complement strand
ATAAACTCAGATAGAACCGAGACCTACAAAATGAGGTTTCTAAGCTAATATATCAGCATGAGAATCATGTAAAAAAAATAACAGGATTTCATTACAAAAACAAAACAAAATAATAATTCCATGTAAGTCTAGACAATGGGCTGCCAGGACATAGGCTGCTCCGTGTAGCTTTTATTTAAACCTTAGATTCGAAACCTGGAGCAATTTGCTTAACCAAAGCTTACTGTACCTCTAATACTCTATTATTTATTTCGTTTTTGCCAATCATCCATTCCTGTTGCAGCTCAGTCTTGAGCAATACACCTTTATTAACAAAACTGCAGGGTTAATCTCCTTTAAAGCTCTGGGAAGCATTACCACATATAATCTAACTTACTGAGGTTAGCGCAGTTGCACTTGAGAAAATAAGACCATCTTCACAGAAATTAGGTATTTTTATCATTATGCTCAAAAATGTATTCAGCTGATGACAAAGAAATTTTTGGATGAAGGTTGTGACCTATCAACATTCCTGTGTGATATGTCAGGAAAGATCAGAGGAAAGCAAATCTTGGAGACAAGGAGTATTTTGCAGTTGAGCAATATTTAAAGGGAGTCTATCACTGCCCCAGCTACTGTAAACCGCTCCCATAGTGCTGTAGATGCTGTTAGAGGAATAAAAACTATACCTTTCTTATGTTTCAGAGCCCCAGGGATGTGGAGAAAAAGCACTTTTAATCTTTAATTGAATGAGGATCTTGGAGCACAGGGGAAGTTTTCTTCTATTACTGCGCACTAAACACGCCCATCCTGCATTCAGCTAATAAAGATACACGCAACTTAATGTATTTCCATGGACTGCAATGGTTGCAATTGGAGCTGGGACACTACTAAAGCTGAAAAACTGTAAAGATTTTTTGTTGCATAATAAGTGTTTATTAACAACATAAATAACAGGACATAAAACCCACAATAACAACAGTATAAAATGACAGTATTGTCAAAAAATGCAAAGAAAGCTATACTAAGCTCAGACCAGGGGGATACAGTATTACAATTGCATTTATGGAAACCATTTGATCACAGTGCTTGTGTTCAGAGATGGAAGGCACAGGGTAGCCTAGTAGCAGTGAGTCCTATTTGAACAATAGATAACAGGAGTAAAACACGTAAAGCTGAATATGAATTAACACAACTATGAGCAGGAGGAAAGAAAAAGAGAGAGAGAGAGAACAGGAAAACGGGGAGGGACGGAAAAGGGATAGACACACATATAGACTATACTAGAGTGCCAAGAGGACAATGAAAAAACGAAAAGTGTTGGCACAGGATGTATGGGGATGTATGGGCAGGTTTGGCCTAGGACTCACCAGTAGAATTCATTCTGGGGGCCCAGTATATAGCTACATGTAAATATTACCTACTTCCTAAAAACTGCACTGACACATTTTTCAGTATTAGCCTGCTATGTAGTCCTTGCCTTGGACCATATATGTGGCCCTCTCAGTAGGCAGCTGACTTGTTCTTGCATTAGAACAAGGCCCCTTATCTCTGTGAGCAAGATGATTGGTGATGGGAACCCCACAGTGACATTAAGGTGTAAGGTTTAGAAGAGAGAATAGAGGCTGACCAGCCTCTGTGCCTAGATGTTATCTCAAAAAATGCCTCTATATACAATAAACTGGGCAGATTGTTAAATATTTTACTAAATTTACTATATGGGATCATAGGCTGTGTGAGATGCTGTACACTGTCTATTCCATTGCAGTGCACCACTCTTGCAGGAGTTGATTCTTCTGCTTCCCTGTGGGCCAGTCCATGCCTGTGTATAGGCTACTGCAGTGAAAGGAATTGTTATCTCTAAGTCTTGAAAGGGATGAGGCAAAACCTTGTCCTCAGCCCAGAGAAGCCAGGACCCACAGTCTAGGAGAGACATCTGTGGATCCTTGGGCCAGAGCAGAAATCAAGCCGGGTAGTATATACTATCCATTCTCTGATGGTCAGAAGGTCTGCCACCTTCCAATGTTGCAGTATGATCACTGTAGCTGTGGTAAAAAATGCCACAAGATGACGCTGAGAGCGATTGAGGCATTGATAGTACTGTATGTGCAACCTTCACAAACTACATGGTTAACCCCTTTGTCTATGCTTTGTTGAACCTTATTGCATCTCCCTTCCCCCATGGAGCTCTCCATCAAAGATTCTACTAAAAACATTATTCAAGGACAGCATCTTCAGGGACCTTGGTGATACCCTCTTGAATGTGTACTTGCAAGGCATCCCTTTCCTACTACAGCAGGCATTTAGACAGGTACCTTTAGGAGAACCTATCTGGTTAGAAAACTTGTTACAACTTTCTAAGCTTCCTCCACATCTTTTCTCCAAAATATACAATAAAATAGTGGAATTAGTGACCTAATTCGACTCGACCAATTTATATTGGCACGTTTCGTAAACAGAATTAGATTTTGGGTTCTCTGACTCCGAGGTAACATTTCTTCTTTCACATTTTCATGGTTTCTCAACCTGTGTTACACGAGAACACCTATAAAATGTAAAGAAGATGATAGGGGCAGCACGGTGGCTCAGTGGTTAGCATTGCAGCGCTGGAGTCCTGGGTTCGAATCCTGCCAAGGACAACATCTGCAAGGAGTTTGTATGTTCTCCCTGTGTATGCGTGGGTTTCCTACGGGTACTCCGGTTTCCTCCCACACTCCAAAGACATACTGATGGGGAATGTAGAGTGCGAACCCTATATGGGACAGTGACTGTCAATGTCTGTAAAGCGCTGCGGAATATGATGGCGCTATATAAGTAACCATAATAAATAAATAAGATGATACAGATCACCAGTATACTTAAAACAAACAGGTCTCACTCAGAATGGCACATGTTGACGCTGTTTATCACCACGAGGCTTTCTTGCCCATATTTTCTTTAATTCTCAAAATTGAAGTCCTTCTGGGACCAAGTACAAAATATAATCCCTATGACTATGACTTGTTAACCAAATTTTCCCCATACTAGTTCTTCTATGGGCTCCCACAACTAGTTTCTCCCTTAAGAAACATAATTTGGCAAGTGGCACTTTGCGGAAACCAAAGTTTTCCACGTTGCGGAAACGCAACTTTTTTTGTTGCAAATTTTGTTACGGTTTTTTGAGCCAAAGCCAAGAATGGCTACAAAAGGAATGGGAAATATATAGGAAGCTCTTATACTTCTCCCTTCTGCTCAATCCACTCCTGGCTTTGGCTCAAAAAAACCGCAGCAAAATCTGCAACAAAAAAAGCTGTGTTTCCACAACATAGTGGGCCACATCCAAAAAGCGATGTGAGAAAAAACATGGCGGCAACATATCTCCATGGCGGAAGCGCCACAGCTAAACTGCAGCATTTACACCACGTGGGGCCCCCGACCTTAATCATATCGATAAAAATAGGAAAAAAAGAGATGCATCTCTTTCGCTTTCGTTTCGCAGCCTTCATAGGATCTTAGCCATGGTTAGACTACAAAGTCTACAACAGATTTATCAAACAACATCAAACACTTTGATAAATCTGGGTCAGATTAATACTGTCTATCATAAATTTGCCTAAGTGTCTAACTTGTAGACAATGTTAGTAAATCTGCCCCAGTGTTTGGCTTTCTGATATACTACGGATGTTCTAAACAGTTGATTGATTTAGGTGCTGGGATTGAAATACATCTTCAGTAGTATACTCCTGGACAACCTCTTTGCTTTTATGGATATTTTTTCCTTCAGACTCAGCCAGGGTATCTGATAATCCTCAGTATGTTAACCACAACTCTCCCTCTTCTTGATTCTAGGCATGTGTCAATCAAACTATTTTTCTACAGTCGTAACACGGCTCTTCTGAACGGCTATTTTAATCTAAAAGTATATAATATTTTTTGTTTTCCACATATATTCAAGGAAGGTAACCAGCACAGTGATCCTGATAATGGAAATTCCATGTATCCCTGGAATGTGTTATCATGATTAGGGACTATGTAACAACCTTGCCTGTCCGGGCTTTGGCGCCATCCTCTGGCCGAATGCTGCCGTGCAGGAGGCGGGTCCGGCTGTGATTCCTTCCTTTGGGTTCTTCTTGTATTGCCTGAACATTGTCCTATTCACGCACCTCTGTAATTGATTTTCCACCACACCCATCTCCTTCACCTTGCTTTCCCTCTACTCCTCTAATAGATAATTTTAGCCTTACCTGTGTGATTGACAGGCTATCCTCCTATCAAGTCTGGGACGGGTTCTTCCTTCCTATTTATTGCTTGCTCACATTCACATTGGTGCTTGCTATTACCTTGTGGGTGCTGGCTATTTACTCTTCCTGTTTGGTTACCTGTATTCATATTCCTGACCTCTGGCTTTACCTTTGACTAATCTCTTGGATTTTGATTCTGTACTGCGTTGCTTGACTGTTACTGACCCCTTGGCTAGCCGACCTCCCTTTTCTTGTTGTTTGTCTTGTCTGCATTCTGTGTCATCACTTATATCTAAGAAGAGATTGCCACCCAGTTGCCGTCTGTTGCCTAGGACAGTTCAGGCAAGTAGGTAGGGACAGGGGGGTTCAGCTTAAGGCTCACTGTCTTGTTATGCCCCTCACCCCAGGGTTCACCAGCAGCTACTGGGGAATCGCTCCTCTAGCAATTCCCTTACAGACTAATTTCCAAACATATTACAGTCTTCTGTTGTGGTCTATAATTTTACCTGTCTGTGATGCATGTAACAAAGAAATAAAGTTGGTCAGCACTGTCAAACAATATGAAATATGTGTGCAGGTGCATGATGCATATGCTACATATATTTCATATTGTTTGGCAGTGCTGACCAAATTTTTCTTTGTTACATTGTACATATGGGAGTATGGCTGATTCCACTTTTAGTAGTGTACGTCAGCCATCTATCCAGTGCTGTTTTAAAGTGTACCTAAACTTTTAATTTTCTGCCAGCATTTGTGTCATTAAAAAATTTAGCAATGTACTTTATTAACAGATTTTGGTTCCTGCACTGAAATACACTTTCTGTTTCCTCTTTGTTCTTACCCCTGTTACTGGCAGCAGAAATCCTCACTGCTTCTGAATGTGAGTATGAGGGACTATGGGTGTAATATGTCTGTGGTTCTGGTGTCATATGAAAGATGAGATGAAATTCTCTTCTTTAATATGACACCAAGGTTGCAGTTCTACCTTTATTATTTCTGAAGATATCCACAGTTGAAAACACAGGATTTGGAGCAATTGCAATAGCATATAAATATACAAATCCCAAACCAAGGATCTACATTTTATAATGCCTGAGATATAAGTATCTGAAGTCTCAGCTTCTCTGTATTACATTGGTACACCCCATAGTCACAGAAGCAGTGAGGATTTTGCGGAAAAGAGTCAAAATCCATATATTACACTTTCAAAAGCTTAAGTACACTTAAAGGGCTTATCTGGTCTCTGAGATTGATGGCCTATCCTTAAGACATCAACATAATTTCCCACTGAACTGCCTAAAATGCTGAACAGAGGGAGAGAAGCTGAGCTGGTGATATATGTGGTTATATGAATTGGAGCGTGATTTCTGAGTAATTCCTGACAGGACTCTTAGGAAAGACAGTGAGTCCTGATTACGATAACCAAGCAGGATGAGCGACAACCTTTTGTGTATACACTGATACACAAGGAATGCTACTGATCAGCCTGTGTGGGTGAGCTAATCAGGACTGTATATGTATGTGTAGCAACCTAGTGGAGGAGTGTGGGAAGGATGACAGTAACAGTTGGTCATAGATGGTTAGTTTTAGTCAACTCCTCTTGATCTTCTGTACTCCTGAGTGGTTTCTACTGAGAACAGTGGCGTAAATACTGGTTTAGCAGCGTTAGCGGCTGCCACAGGGCCCGGGACATTAGGGGGTGATGTGTTTTTTTTTTTTTTTAATAGGCCGTTAATGGGCCCTATTTACTTACCGATCCCCGTTCCTGCTCACGGCTGCCTGTGCTTCCCATTCTGCGGAAGCAGAGGTGACTGTGAGCAGGAGAGGGGATCGGTAAGTAAGGCCGCGGGCCATGAACCCCACAAACACTGCTATCATTATACTCAGAGTATAATGATCGGAGGCCCAGGGGAGGTCAGGGAACATAAAATACACTGTTACTTACCTCTCCTGCACTCCAACAGGCTTCAGGCCTGTTTGGTGACATCCCTGATATCATTATGCGTTGCGAGACATGCCTGGCTCACGTGACGTCTGGTCCAACATTGAAAAAGGCCGAAAGTAGCGGGGAATGTGCCGGAGCCAGGGAGAGATAAGTAACATTGTTTTTTATGTTTGTATCCTCCCCTGGGTCTCCGATCATTATACTCTGGGGTCTGAAAAGACCCCAGAGTATAATAATTGTTCATGGGTGGTCCACAATGGGGCATAATACTATGTGAAGGGGCCACTATGGGGCATAATACTGTGTGCAGGGGCCACTATGGGGCATAATAGTGTGTGCAGGGGCCACTATGGGGCATAATACTGTGTGCAGGGGCCATTATGGTGCATAATAATGTGTGCGGGGGCCACTATGGGGCATAATAGTGTGTGTGTGTAGGTGCCACTATGGGACATAATAGTGTGTGCAGGGGCCACTATGGAGCATAATAGTGTGTGCAGGGGCCACTGTGGGGCATGATATTGTGTGTAGGGGCCACTATGGGACATAATAGTATGTGCAGGAATGCGGTTTGTGCGGTGGGTGGGCATGTCAAATGTTCACCTTGACTGAGACCTAGGGTGCAGCTTGTGATATCTATCAATGATTGAAGGAAATGTGAAAGACTGAATGTGCCATTACATCATAATACCTGCATGTGACATCATTATAATTAGTACACAGCAATCTGTTTGTCTGTGCATTATCTCTGTGTTATGGTGCTATATTGGGCATTATTCCTTTACTGTGACATCACTGTGTATATTATCCCTGTGCTATGGTGTTATAGTGGGAATGGTGGAGTGGGACCTATTACAAGTATTACTATGATGCACCATGATTATTTGTTACACCTCTGACTCCAGCTGACCTTCTTCCTCTCCCTAATCTGGGAGGGAGATGACTGACTAGGAATTCTCCATCTACTTGCTCCAGCCTCCACTTAAAGACACATCACCTTAAAACAGCTAAAGCAATATAGGAACTCTTATCAACAGCTTTTAACACTACAGCAGTTCCAGTGGGACACTGCATATGGTGTTCATGAACATTCCCTTTTCAATGCTTAAAACTGCTTTGCTTTATTCACTTTCATGACCATCCCAGTCTTTGGTGTAGTGAGTTTACTGTGAGTCTTAAATGGGTCATCTCAGTCAGCTCCTTCTGCATATGATTTCCATTGGCTTTCTATAACCTACAGTGGTCACCGAAACAGTATAACTTGGTGGCCATCCAAGCGAATTTTTGCCTTTATTCAAAAAAGCAAGAGCCACTATTTGTTAGTGGTTTTCCAATCTTGCTAAAAGACAGGGGTCCTCCTCTGTGATGTCCATTTTTCCCAAAAAAAACATATGGACAAGTTCTGTCTTTAAATAATGTCAATATCCCGCAAGTCAGTATAAAAACCTACAATTTACATACAACACCAATGGCAAGAGCTTATTTCCTATTAAACTGTCCATTTGCGGCATTCCCGCTGTAAAGTACTGATAACTCCACGGTTTTACTTTTCCGCCATAGTAAGAAAAGGCTAAAATAATTCTCCTTCAAATGAACTGAAAATTCTTAGTGGAGACAATGCAAAGAAAAGTGCAACTAAAGACTTAGTGCAGAGAAGACATCTAAAGGTGATGGAAATTACCTGCCTGTTACATGAGAAGCCACTGCTTGTCTATGCAAGGGTTAAACACTTTATTCCGATGGCTTCAGTTTGGTTATGTTAGTGCTTTGGTTGTCCTGAGAATTAGTGAAAGATAAGCTAAAAGTTCATTTATAAGAGTATTAAAGGATAATTATGATGGAGTAAATGCAGAGGGTCAAAAGGCATTATGATGAACATAGACATAATATAGGGCTTGGGAAAATAGGCTGAAATGCATTCAGTAATACAGGACCTAATATTGTCCCAAATTCCATTAGACTCTGTGCACACTTACTTTTTAATGTAATTAATAACAATACAAACATTCCAGGTCTGGACGCTGAGCGGAGCATCCAGCAAATTGATTCTTGTAAGTCAAATTAAACTTTAAGACAGTTGCAAATTTGTGACCTTTTAATATCAGCAAAATAATAAAAAAGATTTTAGAGGAAATCTGTTTCAATCAGATTATAAGAGAAGTGGGTAAAGCTGATTACAAGCCCACTAAACACAGTATTTGTGCAGTATTTGTCCTCAAACAATAGAGTTAATTCCACCTTAACAAGTATTATCTATAAAATCAATAATTAATGGAAAACCATTATTAACATGTTTACAGATGTGAAAGATGGGCTTTGAGTCTTTTCAGATTTCTCTCTGATGTGACATAGTGCTTCGGAACGATATATTGATGCTTCCCCAGAGTTTCTCACAGTTTCTTCATACAATCATGACCAAGAGCTGAGACTGACACTAATTTTGGTATTCAAAAAGTTCACCATGTCAAAGTTTTTAGATATTTTAGTCAAATGTTTGTATAGTATACTGAAGTACAATTATCAGAATTTCAGATGTTTTCACACTTTTGGCCCAGAAGCTGATATCCAGCATGCCATGGCGAATTGCAGAAGCCTTAAAAAATTAGAATCAAAATTGAGTCTTAAACTTGATGTATTTGTCAATGAAAGTTCAAAAACTTATGAAATGGGTTTCTCTTTCTTTTGGAAGGGATTTTTTTAGTTAGGCTTATATATCCATGTCGTAATTCTTCTTGAAAGTCAGGCATTGGCTTATAGGGAGTTACTTTCCAAGAGACAGCACTAGAGGTACAGTTTTCCTTTTCCCATTAAGGAAAACTTATTTTCATATGGAGGTGTACCTAGGGGAGATAAAGGATTTTATAGGGCCCTTTTCGGTGCGTGTTATTGCAGCCCCAATTCTTATCACCTAGCTGACGTTAGGTTCACACTAACTTTCGAGTTTATACTGTATTCTTTGGGTCCACTTGGGGACCTTAAAAAACTTAAAAAGCAGTCACCCGGTTTCCGCATATTTTAAGCAGAATGGGGGACAGGAGTCCCTTAACGGTCACATAACACTAGTGTGACCGCAACCTTAGAAGGAGCGGTTGTGGTGAGGTCCCTGTGCAGGTTTTCAGCAGGTATTAAAATAAGTGATCCACTCAACCATGGCTGGACCCCCTCGCTCCATGGGCACCATAGCAGCCACATAGATTACCTCTATGGTATATACACCTTTGAATGAAACACATAACAGCATGCTGTCAAGAACATCTTTTTCCATAAACATTTAGATCCTTAGGGTGAGTTCACACATTGAGTTCTAGTTCCATAATTTCAGTTGTGGAGTAAGCATGTTGTGTTTAAAAAAATTTGCAGTATGACCTGTCTGTTGTGGAAATGCCTCATATTTTCACAGTGAATTTCATTCATTGCTATGTAATGTGTGAAACCCAAGACTCAATCCACAGCAAAATCATCAATGAAATCAGCGTGTAAATTGTGAATTTCATCGGAGATTTTGGGAAATATTTTTATGCAGTTTTAGTTCAGGAATTAAATACTGAATGTGTGATCTCAAACCTTAGAGGATCTGTTCACTGCTACTAGGAAATCTAATGATAAAATATGGAATAGCTTATAATAAAATCTGGCAGAAATGCAGATGGAATAGGTTGTATACTACTTTGGATTGCCACTTTCAATAATCAATAAACATCATCCTATTATCATATATTCTTTGGAGTTCCGAGTCTATATGTATCGTGTGTGATGGGGTAGAACCCTACTCAGGCACCACGGCTATTGTGGAGTGATGTGCATCTCTACTGGAATATGTCTAATATGCCTATGTTTTAGTAACTTGAAAATAAGGCAGCGCCCAATTTAGGACTCCTAAGTCACTTTTCCAGACCAACTCAGTTTGGCTTGGCTTGACTCGGTTTGGGGTATGATGTAGTTTGTCTTCCACTGCAGAAGTGACAACCAATCATCATCAATCATGAGCAGTATTTGGACACTTGATTTTCCAGTATCATTTTGGTTTACCTGGTACCTAGCCTAAAGCAGGTACTAAAAAGTACCAGGTACTTTTATGCAGATGAAAAACAACCTAAGTGTTCCAAGATGAGCCGAGGCGATCTGATACCGTACCATGGAAAAGGGGCTCATATCTATGCCCTGCCTTGTAAGCGCTTAGTTTTGAATAGGGATTTGGAAAAAAAAAAAGTTGTAAGGTGGTGCGGTCATACACCTTGAACAACTAGCTTTTTCCTGCCAGAGTGTGTGACTTGCTTGGGACAGTTGAAAGAAGAGTTAAGCCAAGAGTGATCAGCGCATGTAGTGGTAGCATAGGCAATGGACTTGAGTGCAATGTTGTTATGTGCATTGTATACCTGTTGCATTGACCTGTGCATTATGTTGTATTTTGTATGTATATCATTTGCATGTATAATGTCACTTTAAGAGATGTAGGCCAGTCATTCTGGTGGTTTCTGGGGACTGTGTCGCATTTTGACCACTTAGAGGCAGAATGAAGTTGTGCTCATGAACTGCACCTCAGAAGAAGTTGTTACTCTCCTATGGTCTACCTCACTGACATCAGGCATTGTCCAGGTTACCATTGTCCAGGTTACCAAGTTCACATCTGCGCAGGAGTCTCAATTGGAGACTCTGCCACAAAAACCACCAGAAATGTTTATAATTGATTCATTATAGTCAATGGGGCCCGCCAGTATCCAGGTAACCGCTGTTTTAGCACTCTGGCTCTCCATCATTCGAGGCTCTCCCGGTGGACCTAAACAACAGAGAGCCCAGCACAGATGTGAACTTAGCTTTAGGTAGAAATATGGGTTCTGTGGTGGTTGAGGGTGCATCATCCTTGACAGCGGAAACATTTAGTTTGTCACCATGGAGATGTGCACAGTTACTTTACCTTTTCATTGTGTTTGCCAACCCTTTTAAATACTTGCTGTCCTGCAAACTTCTGCTGCAGTAAAGGGGAAACCAGAGTGAGAAGCCAGATGTCAATTGTGTCCTTTCTCTGCCAGTGGGAGACTCCAGGTGACTTGTAGTGGGCAGTGTCTGGGTGGCTGCTTGGGAGGCGGCAGGTCAGATACAGTGGCACATTGGCTACTTAAGAAAACAGTGTCAGCGACATTGAGTGACTATATTGTCACCCTCCCTGTGCCAGCAACTGACTGTTGACACCTCTTACAAAGCAAATAACGAGAAAGTTGTTCCAAAAAAATCAAAATGCTAACAAAACTACTAAGCTCACATAGTGCACCAACTCTGGTGGTTGGTCTATTTTTATTTGTCCTGGTAGTACTGATATCACAGATTCCCGCATGACATTGCAGCCATGCACATCAGGACCACTTTAACCATAGAGCCAATGGTGCAGACGCACCATAAGAGATTGACCTCTTTACAGTACTGGCAACGCTCTCATTACGCCAAAGAGCTCATTCGTATATTAAGAAAAAAAGACAATATCTTGGAGGCACCAATTCACAAGGGGAAAACACTGTTTGATTCAGGTGACCTTAAACTATCTATATTCTGGTGACTCTGTTTCCTTTATCACTTAATAAGTTGTTCTCCTGCTCCTTATCTGTAAATATGACTCCTTATTTACATTAGATTTGTCTTTGTATTCAGCCTTGGACACAGAGCTCTATCTAGAAGTGAGGGGGGAGTAGAGGTTGCTGCCAGCTTGTTAATTGATTTATTGACTCATTCTGTGCACTGGTAGCCTCTTATCTAGAGACTTAGTCTCTTATTTACAAACCTAGTAGAGTGTAGCAGCAGCATTTACTTAAGTGTCTTTTCTAGCAGTCACTTCTTTCCTCCCCCCATCTTCATAGACTAATCATTAGAAGTCTGCCTGAAAAGTAGAGAAGAAAATTTCTTTAATAAGATATATGACCATGTTTCTTATATTTACCTGTACTATTCATTTATGAAAAGCTGTTTATATCTGGAGGCACACTTTAATGGCAAAACTCAATCTTATCACAAATTCTAGAAAATGTCTTGTGCACATAGTCTGCTTTTCTTTTTACCAAAAACCTAGAGGGACTGTATTTCACTATATATATATATATATATATATATATATATATCTCTACAAATTCCAAGAACAGAACAGCACCAAAAAATAACCTGACTCGGCTGGTGGGTGCAAATCCTAAAGATCCGGCATATGATTCCAAGTAAGTAATGCAAAAAATGGACAGCACTCCAGAGTTATAAATCAAATGGGTGAAGATTTATTCCAATGCAACATTTATTCAAATATATGAATTTATAGTTTCCAGATAAATCCTGATAACTTAGACTGTGAAAATATGTCGAATATTAAATTTCATGAAAATCCCAGAACAAATATGCAATTTTCATATGTCAAAATACTATTTCATATATCATGGACGTCAATTATAAAGTTACTATGTATCCAACAATTTCTCGAAGCAGCAGTGCATACCTTGAAGTATTTATGACTTTGTGCATTTTGCAAGTCCAGATAATCTTCATGAGAGTCTTCTCCTTGTAGCAAATACATAATAGTGGTTTTGGCAATCCCTTATCATGTCAAACCTTCCTAAAAAAGCATTATTGGTTCTAAAGTAGCATTAGTAGCATCAGTGTGAGAATTCAGCTTGGATAGTCCACGAAATTGGAATGAGGATTGTTGTGTAGCTTTATTGACAATCAAGGACATTGCTGGCTTTAACCGATTTAGCAGATTGAAGGCAGATTGTGTGGACGAAGGGGTACAGTTCTATATATCAAGGGAGTGGTTCCGGAGATGACATTTAATCATTCAACATTAACACAAGACATCTGTCACATGCTAGATAGTGGCGAAGATACTGAGCAGCTTGCAGTGATACAATTTCCTTTGTAACCCATAATCACTTGACAAATACGAGTTTCTGCAGGAACTTCGTTTGGTACTGATTCTAAATCCTGTGTTTTATTATAGTGATGCCAAGTAAATCCTTCAGTAACTTTATTAAAGGACAAGAAATAAAATAAATGAAACAGAAACAGATTGATTTCTTAGTAGTTAAAGAGCATGGAGGAACGCCATATATACTGAAGCCTGGTGACATGTGCGGGTCTTAGGTTCAATCAGAGTTTGGCTACAAGCTGCTCTGTAAAACCATGTCTTCTTGAAATGGTGCCAGCTGTGCCACTTAAGTTAAAGAGGTTGTCCAGTTTCAGTAAATAAATGTTATTGTTTCTATAATGAAAAGTTGTACAATTTTCCAATATAATTTCTGTATCATTTCCTTACAGTTTTGTAAATCTCTGCTTGCTGTCATTCCTTGTTTACTTCCAGTGGATAAAAATCAGTCCATGGTCATGTGATGGACACACAGGTGCACAGCTTGTTACAGTTACAACACAGTAATCAGAGCTCTGTCATGTAAGGGTGTGTTCACACGGAGGAATTTGTCGCAGATTTGGGGGTGGAATCCGCCCCTGAATCCGGAGCAGATTCCTACCGAATCTGCCTCCCATTGTTTTCAATGGGAGGCAGAGATCGCAGCAGGACACGGGAAAAAGAAGCATCCTGCTCGATCTTGCCGCGGATTTCGCCCACGGTGTCCGCGGCTCGAGACTCCCTCCTGATTAGGCCCATTCATCCGGGCCTAATCAGGAGTGGGATGCCACAACGGAATGCTGATGTACTGCATCTGCATTCCGTCGCGGCTAGACTGCGGCGAAAATTCCGGCGGCAGAAAATGAATTCATTTTCCACCGTGTGAACACAGCCTAACAAGCCCAATAGCTGTGTATCTATCACATGACCATGAACTGTAAGTAAAAATGGATGACAGCAGGCAGAGATCTAGAAAACCATGAGGAATTGATACAGAAAGTATATGGGAAAATCGTATATCTTTCATTACACAAATAATAACATTTATATACTGAAACTGGACAACCCCTTTAAGCAGCTTATATATTTATTGGTACAACATATGTGATACATAGGAACAACCGTTTTCTAATTTGTAGTCACTTTTCACATCAAATAATTAACTGGTTTATTGGTTGAAATGTGTCTATAGACCGACAGCTGCTGTGGCACACTAAGGATGGGTTCACTTCTTCTTTTGGAGCTTTTCTGCCTTAATACAGAATCAAAAGCAGTTGCAAAAATACCTGAAATTTTGATTTCAATTGGAGTCAGCTAGCTTCTTTTTTCAGCTAGCTGAAAAAAGAAGTATTCTACCCAATCTTGGCACAGAAAAAAACACTTTAAATTCCATTTAAATCAATGGCATGCCTTAAAGAGAACCTGTCGGATCGATTTGGGACACTATTCCACTTACAGGTCCTTATAGACTGGGGGTTTAGTGTCCCAAATCGCCCTGTTGTAAAGACATCCATGTCCGCATTTAAAAAAACAAACCTTTATACTTACCTAGAGATGAGTCTCATCGGACTCTTCTCTGGTGGTCCTGGCACCTGCGCAGTTCTACAGTGAAGTTGAGGACGTACACCCCGGCTTCACTCAAGGTGCATGCATGCTAAAGCTGAGGTGTACTCCTCTGGATTCAGGGGAGAACTAAAAGTATAGTGACAGGGTGAGTATAAAGCTTTTTTATTTTTAGTTCGGGCATGTATGGCTTTACAACAGGATGATTGGGAAACTAAATCCCCGGTTCATAAGGACCTGTGGGTGTTTTAGTGTCCAAAATCGCCCTTATACGTTCCCTGAATATGTGGTCCTAAATTGGATCCAGCATTGAGCACTGCCTTCCTCTCCTCCACCAGCCATTCCTCTTGCTATGCTGAGAGTTGTGTTGCTGTGACAACCTGGCAGTCACTAGTAGTGCCACTCACTGGGTTATTTAACATTGGCTCAGGTGGTGGGATGCTCTGTTACCGAAAATGCTGCAACCACACCAGGGGCAAGCACAAGCAGCTGAGGGCCCCTGTGCAGGAACACTTATGAGCCCCTAGTTTTCCAGTGTCGCAGTATAGAGGACCCCACTGTCTTTCTAACAATGCACCGAGGGACTGGAACAACAGAGAGCCCATCCGCTAAAACGGTGGTTACCCACTGACACCTTCAGACCCCATAGACATAGACTATAATGCTATAATGGGTTACCGCTGGGTGTCCGTCGGGTTTCCAATGTTTTTCTACTGAAACCTGCACAGAGGACTTTTCTCTCTGCCGATTTTCGGTGGATTCTGCGGTGAAGTCTCCAATTCTCCATGTAACTGCTGGGATAGCTGAATGCTGTTCTCCTTTATCTTCATCAGCCCTATCAAGAATGAATGGAGCTTCAGCAATTTGTTGTGCAAGCTGCTGCTCCATGCAGACAGAACAGGATCTCCATTCTTTAGAGCATGAGGATAAGGGAAAACTTATATACTTGCCACAACCTATTTAAAGGTACAATGTACATATATCATATTGCATTACATTGTGGTACATTTGCACGGCTGTCTTTCTGGATGTTTTACTCTCACATCTGATGAAACACCATTATACTTACTGCTTTAGAAACGCACACAAATATTCAGTTATATGCAACACAACTAAAGCAACAGGCCCAAGCAGTACTGGAAAGTCAAGAGTTAAACTACGGATTAGATCAGGGTGGGGGTAAACGTCAAAATCAACACTGGGTTTTAGAGTAAGTACAACTTTATTTGGAAGGAACCAAAGAAATGTAATAATTACTATGTAATAGTCATATGGAATCTCTAAGTGGCAATCTATGCAATGGGGAATGGACTGGGGTATGGAGTCCTCTGGTTTTTAACATTACCACTTACCATGAGGTTTGGAATTTGCTGCAGGGGGATTCCTACATTATGGTCCACAAGACAGTCATGGATTGGTGGAGTAGCACTGTCTTGTCTTGTAGTTGTGGCATAGTGTGCAACAGAGGTAAGGTTCATCAAGCCAGAGGATATACCTGGAATATAGACAGGAAATAGCCACAGGTCAAGACCAGAAGAAGAACAACAGGTACCAGGCAAACAATGCAGAAGGACAAAACAAGAGAGTTGTGAGGAACAAGGCTGACATCAGGACCAGGATCAAGGTCAGCATACAAATACCGAAGTAAGAATAAGAGTCAGGGAAGGATAACCTAATCCCCAAGCGCTGAACTGCAGCTCGAGCTTCCTTCAAACATTCCCAAACATGAGGTCCCTTTAATAAGGTTGCAATGGCAACTAAGGCTGCTATGAGGAAACATAAGATATGAAAGACACAACAGGAGCAACAGGTACCAGAAGAGACTTGCCAAAGGAACTGAGAGCAGTGATTAAAGGGTTTGTCCAGGAACTATAGAGGTGTGACATAAAAAAAATGTCGCTGGTGTTCTGCTGTCTGCTGGCAGATAATGGAGCACCGAGGGCAGGTGGGCATATTTTTTATTTTTATGTTTCACCTGCCCCAGACCCTTCCAGAATTTGACCTGTTATTGAACAACCCCTATAAAATATAGCATGCTATACAGTAGATATGTACTAAATGTCTGGCTGTCAGTAATAACTAATAATAGTTACAGTGAATAAGTTGCTGTATGTACCAAAATGCAATTTAGAAGCTACTAGAAATATACTATAGCCTCTAGGGCTATAAGTCTTGTATACGTGTGTACATTTGCAATGTGACTCACTAATCTTTTTTAATACTTTCCTTTTATTGAAGTCATTAGTATAAACAATGAGATTAGTTACAAGCTGAAACACAATAGCAATGTGACCCACTTAGCAACCGCCCTTACTGAGCATGCGTGTGTCTATACTCTGGGTAGTGTAGGGTGTAATTCTATTATTTTATCTGAATTTCTGTTCTTCTAGATGCACCTATAACCAGGCATTACATAGATACATTGACATACCCCATTTTAAATAATTATGGTTTTGCCAAAAAATATTAGAAATTATTAATCAATTATCATAAGAAAATTAGGTATGTAGATAGATAGATATCATCATCTTTTTGCAATCTGTTATTTTTTTGGTTTCGACCCACTTTAAAATTTCAGAAACTATTCCCCAAATAATTTTCTAGCATAATGTTATTTTTGGAATGCTTTACCAACAGAAGCTATTCCAAGCACAAACTGTCAGCTGCAGCCCATTTCACCAGTGTATAATGTCATCTGGCTTATCCAGGAGCTCTAAAGCAGAATGCCATTCACATGCTGGGTGCTAGGCAGCGGCCAAATACAAGACTTATTGCAGAAATTCTTTATTAAGTTTTAGTATTTAAATTACACAGATATAATGTACAGTGTTGTGCAAAGTTTCAGGCATGCACGGGAAAAAAATCCTGAAAAGTAAGAATGCCTTCAAAAACAGAATATTTGGTATGACTGCCCTTTTCTTTCCATCAATTTTTCTCGGTACTCTTGCAGACAGTTTTTGATGGAACTTGGTAGAGAGGTTGTTCCAAACATGTTGGAGAACTAAGCAAAGATCTTCTGTGGATATAGACTTGCTGAAAACCTTCATGTCTCTTCATGTAATCCTAGACAGACTGAATGATGTTGAGATCAGGGCCCTGTGGGGGCCATATCATCACTTCCAGGACTCCTTCTCCTTTTGGATACAAAAATGAGCCTGCATAGGCATCGAGGGTGGGGCCAGATTGCCTATAGACAACTGTAATACAGGCAGAGTCTGAAAATATTAATCATGGATAAAGGGGTGATGATCCAGAGAAGAGACAGAGCACTCGTGACTGCCTGTAGGCAAATCTAACAAGTGTAAGAACCAGCAGCACCAGATAGTAGGAGCCAGGGAAGCCCGAAAGAGAATAGAAGATGCACAAGCTGCAATGCGCACTGTGTAGGAAGATTTCAGTTAGATAATTCATAGTACAGGCAGCAGTACCTGGATAGTAAAGCACTTTTAACTATGTGGAGGGAAGGAGCACTTTTACCTATGTGGTTAGGGCACAGTCACCTATGTTAGGGCCACAAGAGGCATTATTGCCTATGTTGTGAAGGGCACAAGAGGTCACCATTGCCTGTGTAAGAGGCACTATTCTCTTATGGGGGGCTCATTTACCTTGCTGAAGGGCACAGCTAAAGGATACAGATAGATGTGGCAGACATGAAAGAAGTTGTGAGTGAACAGGGGCACAAGCTGAACTTTTGCACCAGGGAACTTGACCTTTTAGCTACGCCCGTGGATATAATGCAAACAATCAGATGACTGTTAATAGCAAAGTACCTGCAAGGAAACAGTGGTTAACAGTGGTTCAATAAGACATAACAACAAAACATGTTAGCTGAACAACGTAGCCCAGTTATCCCTACTGGGACAGTATGAGTATGCACAGTAATACAATTCACTTCATATACAGGTGAAGTCCAGGGTTGAGGCACTTTAGGTCATCCACTCTTTACAATCCTGAATACAATGCAGATATCAATATTGTCATCCTCAAGATGGAGCCATTTTTATGGTGACCGCTGTAGCATCCTTATCATTTGGGGATAAGCCTGTCTATTTCATCCTCTTCCAAATGAAATATAAGGTAAAAACTTTATGCTGTGACCAATGACCACGCACATTGTTTCTCAAATCATTTCCATCATTTCCAATCATTTTCACTGGCCGTTTTCTCCCTGAACATTTTTCTTCTGCATGCCCAATTGACCTTTATTTCCTCATCATTCACAAGCCTGTCATTCTTCTTTGGCCTCTTAGCTGGAAGTTTGCCATTCTAACAGCTGGAGATTTACTCTCTTTTCCCTTCCTGTTAGAACTGATAAAAGATCAACCAGTGCTCATGAGAAAGTCTCAGGTAGCGAAACAGAGGTAAATCACTACCTACATGAAGGGGTTAAGAGTATCTCAGTAAACACGATATAGGAAATTACTTATTATACGTCAAGTGATAACTGAAACTATAAAAAAGTAAACGTTAAAGGGGTCATCCGCTATTGACTGTCTTTATTTTCAGAAGGGTCCCTTGAAATAAAGCTCTTCACAGTGGGTCCTGGTACAATAAGCTGTAATGTTTAAAGGGGGACTAAAATATTGAAGACCTATCCACTGGATAGGTCATCAAAATCAGATCAGTGATGGTCCGACTCCAGGCACTCCCATCCAACAAATGTTTGAAGGAACTGCTGCATTCTACCTCTTCATTACTTACCATTCACAGTGCCATGCATTGTATAGCAGAGCTGCTTGGTATTGCAGCTCAGACCCATTTACTTAAAAGGGACTGATGAATGTGATGTCACATGGGCTGTGACGTGGAAGTGGTGCTCAATAGAGCGCTGATGCCACTTTCATCAGCTGATCTGTGGGTGTGCAATGGATTGCCGGTTGTGGACCCACTGTATCACCTAGCTGACTTTAGGCCTCTCCTAAGGGCTTTGTTTAAGTAGCTTCTCTATTATTCACCCGTATATCCCTGTATGGGGATCTGGACTTCACTGTAGGATGACTACCAGGTTGCTAGTGTCGGACTGGGGTGCCTACAGCCCACCAGTAAACATCATTCTGGAGGCCCACTCTACAATTGTACATGTAAATTCCTAAAATGTCGCCCACATAAATTTATCTTCGAGTAGTATTTTGCTGCCTAGCCATGGCCTCTGACTGTTTCTATCCTGGGGTCCCGTCAGTATTCTGCTGCCTAGCTCTTGCCTTGAACTAGGACCCTCTTAGCTATGTGAGCCAGGGATATGTGCCCAGACAACAGCGGGCCTCAGGCAACAGAAAGACACACAAGATGATTGGTGATTGGGGCCCCACAATATAATAGAGAAGATGGGGCCCAGAGAGGGAGGATACTGGTTGGCCTGACTCTGCACCTAGAGGTCATCTCAGTGTTTCTACAGGGTTGTTTCTTAAATAATTTACTTAGTATGTTATTATTTACTGACATTGATATTTACTGTTTGAGATGCTGTATGATGAGTACCTGTATGAAGTACAGTGAGTGTACGGTGCCATGCCAGGGTGAAATGGGGGCCCACCTGGCACAGGGGCCCGCTTGAGTATTAATTTTTCACCTGTGGGCCAATCTGAGTTTGCAGGTCTCTACTTCTGGGATTGGTCCCGGTATATGTGGCAGCTGGCCAAAAGTGAGAGAGACGCTGGTGTGTAGCATTCGGGGATGGGCTACAACATGGTCAAGTGCAAGCAGAGTTCATGGACAAGCAGAATCTGTTCGGAGTCATACACAGGCAAAAGGTCAGGGAACAGGTTTGGTAATCTGAGGCAAGACAATCTCAGTAACTGGCAGATCAGGATGTAGAGAGAGAGTCAGAAAACAGGCCAATGATGAGTTCACGGTAAAGAGAGAGAAGGCCTGGCAAAGAGGAGAAAGGCGCTGGCACACAGGGAACACAATCTCATTAGATAACTAAGGACTAATGCTGTCCATACATATTAGATACGTATTGGCTGAACCTGCATATTTCTATGGGAGTGACTGGTCATCTAATGTGTATGGGGTCCTCCTGTGGATTTCAATTTCCTGATCTTTTTGCTCTTAGGGAGATAAGCCAGAGGTGTTTGGCAACGATTTATTCTCCTCTACCAGTTTAGTACCCATACCAGTAACTTCTCCACTCTTCCATGCTAAATATGGCAAGCACTGGGGACCTTCACCAATTCTGTCTGCTTATAAGGATAGGTAAAGGTGGATCTGCATTTTAAATTGGTTGTTCAAAAACTAAATAATCTGTATTATTGTATGTGCTGTCTGGTATGTTATAGTGCCTGGGACAGATAACTCTATCACTCTCCTGAATCTGCCAATGCGCTCCGGCTAGTTGCTACTTTATTTTTTCCTGCTGTAATTATTTTAAAAGCATGTATTATATTAATTTATTTAAAGGGGTTGTGTGGCCCCAAATCAAATTTTCATACTGATGATGTATCCATAGGATAGGCCATTAGTAAGTGATATGTTGGGGTCCAACACCCGGACCCCGTAGAGATCATCTGTTGTAGCAGCCTCCGGGTGCTGGAAGCTGCTAGTGCACAGGTACGAGCACTGCTGTTATTCAAGTATAAATAACCCCGTCCACTGCATAGCGGTGGTTCCAGTGAACCGCAGCGCCATTCCTATTACTTGTATAGGAGTAGCGCTGCAGGTGCCACCAATCCTATAGGTGCTTTCAGAATCCAGAGGCTGCTGGAACACGAGATCTGTGCAGGGTTCACGTGTCAGACCCTGATAAATAACATATTGATGGCCTATCCTATCAGAGTATGAAAACTTCATTTGGGGCTGGACAACCCCTTTAATCGATCAACAATTTTGTGAAAGGGAGCGTCACTCCTTCCACATTTGTAAGACTTGATTCACAAAGCTTTTAGGATCTATTCACATGTGCATAATTTTTCTGTCAAAAAGCAGAAGCCAGGTTTCATATGATGAACACCAGAGATGCCCTAAGCCAGTGATGGCGAACCTTTTAGAGACCGAGTGCCCAAACTACAACCTTAATACTGTGCGGATTCACAATTGTGGACAGTTACGGACCTGCAAAATACGGTTGTGTGAATGGGGCTTTACAGAGCTTTCAATAATACAGACAACTTTGTACTGAAAGGTAGAAGTTTGCATTTGGCATAATTTTGAACAATTAATGTTCACTATTTACATCGCACAGGATCTGTTTTATAGTGACCTTGCAATGTTATTACACCCTGTGTCTGCTATAAAACAGATACTGTGTGATATAAATAGTGAAGGGCCCCAACACAGTCCAATCTGCTCCACAGTGCCCCCCACACAGTCCAATCTGCTCCACAGTGGCCCCCACATAGTACAATCTGCTGCAAAGTGGCCCCCACAAAGTACAATTTGCTCCACAGTGGCCCCCACACAGTATAATCTGTTCCATAGGTGGGTGCCCACAGAGAGGGCTCTGAGTACCACCTCTGGCACACGTGGTTCAGTACCATAGGTTCAGTACCACAGCCCTAAGCACTCTATTATAATGGTTGGGCTCTTTTATGGTGTCCATCATTTGGAAGGGAAAAACAGTGTATCCAGTGCTATGGATTCTGTCAAAAATGAACAAATCAGTCAGAGACTTCTAACTGAACCTCTGATGAAGATGGGGCAGTAGCATTTATTTGCGTTCTACTTTTTTGGTATGCTTCACAGCCAAAAATACTGCTCCAGATCTTTGCGTTAAGAATATTTAGACATTGGGGTGTTTTTGTACACCTCCTCATAAATCCGGCATAACCTCCGGGGACTATGCTCCTACACTGGAATCTATGCCAGTTTGTGACTGGCATAGATTTCATGCATCATTTACGCCAGAAAAGTGTCATAAATGATGATGAATCTGACAGGGTACATGGCCCTGCCCACACCACACCAACTTTCAGGAAAGTGGCAAGGCCGTGTAAAATCTCCACTTATGACAAATTATGTCTCAACTGGCGATATAAAGTTGCAAACCCGAATTTTGCTACTTTTTTTATGCCAGTTTTCTATTGTAAGGCTTAAAGGGAGTCAATCATTTGAAAAATAATTTCTTAAGTAAGCCCATGTTGGAATAGCCTTTATAAAGGATATTCGAGTCCTACCCTTTATTTTCTCCTTTTCACATATGCAAATGAAGCTCACGGAGCACTGGGGGCGTTCACCCTGTGAAATCCCGCCATGCGCTGTATGTTTGGTTGCTTTGGGTTTGGGCCGAGCATACAGCGCATGCTCTGCCGGCCATCCTTACTGTATTCATCAACGAGCATACTGCGCACGTGCATGATTTCGATCTCACTGAAGAGACTTGCAGCTGCTGACGCTGCGAAGATCATGACGAGCAAGTGAAGGGGGCTTGAAGAAAATAGCCAGGAGGCTGGATTCACGCTATGACGCTGCTCGGAGCACAGAGGGAACGCCCCCTTTGCTCTGTGAGCTTCATTTGCATATGTGAACAGAAGAAATATTTCAAAAACGGTTGCGAGCAGGCGAAAAAAAAAAGGTTGTACTAGAATAGCCTTTATAAAGGCTACTCCAACGTGGGCTTATTTAAAAAATGATTTTTCAAAAGATAGAATCCCTTTAATGCATCTTCCCCATAATCTTTTGTTTTGTGGCAAATGCAATATACATTAAATATTGCATTTTTAATGTTTTTTTCTCCACAGACTTAATATTTTTTCATATGCCTTACTAAATGCATAAAAAATATAGAAAATGAAATTGGTTACAAAAAAAAGTCACTAATAACACCAGAAAAATCAGAATTACAATATGGAACACTGCTTGTATGATATCAGGGATTATGGCAGTGACAGAAAGGGAACAATCCTGAATTCTAGTAGTATTATAAGAGGTTTACCATTAACAGAACTTTGGCGACAATTTTAGAAAACCTTGACGAGGACTTTGACAGCCAATCCAGCACTAACATCTAAGATAAGAGTAAGCTAGGATCTCGGATGTTTAACCCTTTCTGCACCATGATCAAAGCTGATCAGCCCAGGCCCAGAACTTCCCTGTTTTACTGTGTTATGTGATTTAATGTATCACTGTAAATAAAGGACTGAGAAAGGACAGGGTTTGGGATGAGTTATGGAAGACGGTAATTTGTAGTATGGATGTTGAAAAGCTTTATCTGACCACATCCACTGAACCTTGTTACACGTTAACAAGTTCTGTAACAAGTCACTTCCTGCCACGTTGCCCTAATACAGTAAATACTTGCACATTTATATATAGCCTTACATTGTTTAAAAAAATAAAAGGAAAAGTCTCTAATTAGATTAAAATAAAGACAAATTAATTCAAGTCTGGGATAATAATAAACAATAACGCAAATAAAAAGACCACAAAACAAAAATTGAGGAATGCAGTAAATGGCATAAAAAACTACTTTTAGGCATTTTCCCTTTATAAAAAAATATACGAATTAAAGGTTAATTTAAAGGTCCTATTCCTGCCATATTTTGCGGCCCTGCTTCCGTGGCTCCTATTCATTTAAGGAAAGGGGCTGCGGAAGCACAGGTGGCGCACGGGAGACATCCACATGTCCCCCATGCGCCGCCTGTGCCTTTAATTCACAGCCGGGTGCAAGCACACGGTCACCTGCAACCAGCCTAAAACTGGGCTTTGGTGGTGGTAGACTCCCTTTAAGATCAAAAATTTATTTTGTCCTAAGGAGCTAAGGTCCGGACAATATCATCATCCATTAGTCTTTCTAGACTTTAAGTGCTCTACTTAAAGGGGTTATGCCACAAAAAATTATTTATTCTCTATCCTTAGGATAAAGGTTAAATTGTCGATTGGTAGGGTTCTGACCCCTGAGACCTCCGCCGATCCTGTAGCTACAGTGGGCGTAGACATGCCCTTGCTCAGTTCACTTCAATGGGAGCACCAGAGGTAGCTGAGTGTTGTACTTTAGCTATTTCCAGCGCTTCCATTGAAATGAATGGAATGGGGAAGCATCTGCATCCACCACGTCTACATTGTCAATGAGAGTAATGCACTCTCATTCTTAGGATCGGTGGTGGTCGTAGTGTCTGGACTCACATCGGTCAGCTACTTATATATCCTATGGATAGATTATCAATAATTTTTGTGACATGACCCCTTTAGACATTTTTTGAAAGTAAATTTTTACAAAATTGTCTAATATTTCTAATGTTGGTAAATGAACATAAGACTTTTCTGTGATCATCTATTGTATATCTTTAAGAAGATTCAGATTTCTAATCATGGCATAGTGTTCTAAGTTCTACAAGAGAGTGTAGAAGTAATTGTAACTTTCCCTGGTCAGCCCATTGCAGTTGGCTGCAGCTTTCACATGGAGATATTTCCCTTATTTGAGTTTTTATTTCGTTTTAATGAGAGCTTCTCTCTAATTGACTTGATGATTTCTGTTTAATTAGCACATTTTGGAGGGTAGATCAAAACATAATAAGCTAAGGTAATCAGACAAGCATTCTGCAATAAAATATTAGAGCTTTTGTGGGGGATAATCAGAGTGGACAGTCTTTCTGCTAGTTTATGGCTGCTCACAGTTGGAGCTCTTCTACCCAACTCTGTCTAGTGCCCAAACTTTTCCAGGCAGGCAGTTCCACAGAAATAGCTCTTACAGTCATATCAATTAGCCTTAATGAGCTTTAAGCCAGCCTAACTAATAAACCGCGACGCTCAAGCCAATTTGTCTTTCTTTTACAAGATTCCAGCATAGTATATGTTCCCTTGAATGTTTCATAGCCTATATAAAGGGGTGTAATCGTCTTGCTACAAATATTACTTTTTGTGATAGAATACGCAATGCTGTTTACTCAATTTGTTACAATCCATTCTAAAACTGAGTAAACAGCATTGTGTATTCTATCACAAAAACTAATATTTGTAGCAAGAAGACAAACATTCTGCAATACATTCTCCAAAATATAATACAAAACTTCTATTTTCCAAGGTTGACAATTGAAAGAAATAATTATATAATATCTTTCAATTGTCAACTTTGGAAAATAGAACTTTTGTACTAAGACTCCTCATAAGTTCATAATATATGGACTAGATTGTAATTATTTATTGTAGATTTTGTTACCTTTCTTTTTTCTTTTTTTATTCTATTTTTTTCTACAGTTTTTACTTTCAGTTCTATTGAAAATAATTTGAAACAAACTCTTAATAAATTCTTAACCTTTCGCCCTTCTTGGGTGAGCACATGATATATTTTACAATCCATACCATATACAGTCATATGAAAAAGTTTGGGCACCCCTATTAATCTTAATCATTTTTAGTTCTAAATATTTGGGTGTTTGCAACAGCCATTTCGATTTGATATATCTAATAACTGATGGACACAGTAATATTTCAGGATTGAAATGAGGTTTATTGTACTAACAGAAAATGTGCAATATGCATTAAACCAAAATTTGACCGGTGCAAAAGTATGGGCACCTCAACAGAAAAGTGACATTAATATTTAGTAGATCCTCCTTTTGCAAAAATAACAGCCTCTAGTCGCTTCCTGTAGCTTTTAATCAGTTCCGGGATCCTGGATGAAGGTATTTTTGACCATTCCTCTTTACAAAACAATTCCAGTTCAGTTAAGTTTGATGGTCGCCGAGCATGGACAGCCCGCTTCAAATGATCCCACAGATGTTCAATGATATTCAGGTCTGGGGACTGGGATGGCCATTCCAGAACATTGTAATTGTTCCTCTGCATGAATGCCTGAGTAGATTTGGAGCTGTGTTTTGGATCATTGTCTTGCTGAAATATCCATCCCCGGCGTAACTTCAAATTCGTCACTGATTCTTGTACATTATTCTCAAGAATCTGCTGATACTGAGTTGAATCCATGCGACCCTCAACTTTAACAAGATTCCCGGTGCCGGCATTGGCCACACAGCCCCAAAGCATGATGGAACCTCCACCAAATTTTACAGTGGGTAGCAAGTGTTTTTCTTGGAATGCTGTGTTTTTTGGACGCCATGCATAACGCCTTTTTGTATGACCAAACAACTCAATCTTTATTTCATCAGTCCACAGGACCTTCTTCCAAAATGAAGCTGGCTTGTCCAAATGTGCTTTTGCATACCTCAGGCGACTCTGTTTGTGGCGTGCTTTCAGAAAGGGGAGACCGGAGCGCTGCGCAGTAAAGCGCAGGGATCTTGACTGGGGGCGGGCTGTAGGGGGGACCAATAACGCGCTAGGGCGCGAAGAATTGGGGGCGAGGTTTAACCCCGTTCGAATTGACTATGCCGCGCAGCCCGGGAAGCGGCCATTCCGGGAGCTGCGCGGCATGCTAACGAGCGGTCAGCTCCCTCCCCCCCCCACCTTTTCACTGTAATGGCATCCCTCGATACCATCCTGGAGCAGATCAGAGCTGCTGCCGGCGTCCATGGTGAGGCCTGGCTGCAGGAGCGGCTGGCTGACATTATGCAGCCTGCCGCCCCCCCCCCCCCATTAACCCTTCACTACCCCCGGAGGCGTCTGAGCGGCGGCGGCCGCGCAGGACTCGCCCGCCGGCACGTTTGAGCCCTGATGAGCCCCCTAGGGCCCGGCGACATAGGAGTCCCTCTCGGGCCCCTCCAGGCCGGGCACCCCGCTCCACTGCTCAGGGGCGGAGGTCCCGGTCTGGGCGGAATCCTGCCAGTCGCCTGGCCCCTGCGGAGGTGGAGATCCCTGCCACTGGCCTCAGTGGGGGGACCTCCACATCCAGTCTCCATATGGCTACAGCACGTGGTGCAGCGGTCCCCTCCTGTGATGCTCCAGCGGGAGGGGGACTGTGTCTTCAAGTCCCGTCGGTTCCGGCTTTCCAAGTGCCCTTGGTACAGCAGCGGGAAATTCTGAACGACGAGCAGCACGGCGCTGGCCCCTCCTTCACGGCACCACAGCCCCGGTCCGAGGTGCATCCAGTGGTTTCAAGTGCATACGCGGGTGCAGGTCAACCTTCCCAGGGATGTCGGTCGTGCTGCAGCTGTCAGCGGGATGGTTCTCAACAATCAACAGGCGCCAGCGTTCTCCTGTACAGCGACCCAGGTCAGCAGAATGCAGGACCGTCGACTGGTGGGCCCACAGCACCTACGCAGTCTGGTGAGTACCATTCATTGTCGTGTCCGTTTCCTCCTATTCTAATGTCCCAGGGGTTAGGGATAGATAGGCCGGAGTCCCCAGTGGGTGGTGGTGTAGCTTCTGAGGGGATTAGGGAGCTATTGGGTAGCGTGAGGGAGCTACTGTCGCGCTGCGAACAGAGTGTTAGCGGTTCCCCGGTGGCGGCGTGGGTCCCTCCTGCGGTTCAGTCAGTAGCGTCACAGAGTGCGCCGGTGGTAGGGGCTCCGGCGGGTGTCACAGTGTCTGTCCAGACAGATAAAGAGAAGGTTGATTCGGTGAGGCTAGACGACAGGGCTCGGGGGGAGGTTTATGTGTGTTTTGAGGGTCCTCTAGGGGCGCATTTAAAAAAGGAAGTGAGGGAGAAGATTTGGAAGGACGAGTACGTCGAAATCTTTTCCTTGCTCCCTTTAGCTAAATTTAACTTAGACAAGAGTAAGAAGGAGGATAGCAAAAAAGAGGAGGAAGAAAAACGTAGGTGGCGCCTGATTCCACAGACTTTTGCTAATTGGCTTCAGGCCTTTGCCATTTTAGTGAGTGTCATTGGTGAAAAGGCTCCTGACAACTGTTCGGGGCTTTTTTGCTATCAGGACTCTATAGGTGAGGCGTATCGGGTGTATGGGGGTCAGACATGGCTGTGGTATGATGAGCAGTTCCGTCAGCGTAAGGCGGTTCGGCCCAGCATACGGTGGGACCAGAAAGATATAGGTTTGTGGCTTCGGGTTATGGCGCCAGCTCGCTTTGGCCAGCCCTTTCCTGGGGCGGCCGGTGGAACCGGCCATGGTGGTCTCAGTTACGGCTCAGGGGGGGCAGGTGCACAGGCCCAGCAACGTTACGGGCTGTGTTGGCAGTTCAATGAAGCCCAATGTAAATTCGGCTTCAACTGTAGATTCAAACATGCCTGTTCATTCTGCGGAGGGGTGTCCCATGGTGCGGCACGTTCCTTGCGCAAACAAAGGACCAAGGCCTTGCCTAATAGTGGACAAGGGGCAGACGCCGGTGAAGCTGGAAGCCATGCTTCCGTACCTAAATAGTTATGTTAACAGGGAGAGTGCAAAGTTTCTGGTAGAAGGTTTTAGGGAGGGTTTTAGGATTCCCCTGCCGACGCACACAGTCCCCTTTTGTATAACTAACTTGAGGTCGGCAGCGGAACACTCGGGGGTGGTGTCCAAAAAACTGAGGAAGGAGGTGGCCTTGGGGCGCATGGCGGGCCCCTTCGCATCACCCCCTTTGGAAGGTTTAATTGTATCTCCTTTGGGGGTGGTGCCGAAGAAGGAGCCGAATCAGTTTCGGCTCATACATCATTTGTCTTATCCCAAAGGAGCGTCGGTCAACGATGGTATTGCACCCGAGCTTTGTTCGGTAGTATATACCTCGTTTGATGCAGCTGTGCATTGGGTACGGCGTTGCGGTCCAGGGGCCCTCTTAGCTAAGACGGATGTGGAGGCGGCGTTCAGGTTACTGCCGGTACACCCTGACAGCGTTAGGTTGCTGGGCTGCTACTGGGACGGCGGGTATTACGTGGATCGTTGCCTCCCTATGGGTTGCTCAATATCGTGCGCATACTTTGAGGCGTTCAGCACCTTTTTAGAGTCGGTAATTCGGGATGTGGCGGGGGTTGAGTCAGTGATACACTACCTCGATGATTTCCTCTGTATAGGTCCGGCGGGCTCCGATGTATGCGCGGTTTTGCTGGCAACCGCGCAGTGGGTCGCCAGTAAGTTTGGGGTACCGTTGTCACCGGAAAAGACTGAGGGTCCGTGCACTAGATTGAGTTTCTTGGGCATAGAGCTTGACACTGTGGCAATGGAGTTCCGGTTGCCTGGTGACAAGCTGGTTGATCTTAGGGAGAGGGTGAGGCGTGCTCGTCACATGCGAAAAATTACGTTGCGCGACCTCCAGTCATTGTTAGGCAGTTTAAATTTTGCCTGCCGCATTATCCCCATGGGTAGGATTTTTTGTCGCCGGCTGGCAGGGGCCATGAACGGGGTGTCAAATCCACGACACTTTATTCGGCTGGGGGTGATACATCGGGAGGACCTGGCAGTATGGGACACTTTTTTAGACCAGTTCAATGGTAGATCACTGGTCCAGTCAGCAGTGATCGATGTGTTCGATTGTGACCTCTTTACGGATGCGGCAGGGGGCCACGGTTTTGGGGCCTATTACAGGGGGCAGTGGTGCGCCGCTCCTTGGCCTGCGTCGTGGCGTGAACAAGGTCTGACGCGGAATTTGACTGTACTTGAGTTATTCCCGATTTTAGTCGCGGTGTCCATATGGGGTGGGGCGTTCCAGGATAAAAAAGTTAGGTTTCATTGTGATAACATGTCAGTTGTGTCGGCCATTAATAATGTGACTGCGTCTTCTCCTCCAGTTATCAAGTTGCTTCAGCGTTTAGTATTGCGTTGCTTGTGCCTGAATGCATGGGTGGTGGCAGTGCATGTTCCGGGGGTTAAAAATGACGTTGCTGATTCTTTGTCTCGTTTCCAGTGGGAGCGGTTTCGTGCCCTGGCTCCGGGGGCGGAAGTGGAAGGGATTCCATGTCCTCCAGAATTATGGGACTTGGTTTGCGAAAAGCAGGGACATTGATTCAGGCATCGTTGGCCCCCGGCACCTGGGATAAGTATTCAAGGGCTTGGCAGCTTTGGGAGGATTGGGTGGGAGATTTAGGTCAGGTACATACTGATGAGGATAGGGTTGGGGCTTTATTGTTCTTGTTAAGCCGTTGGTCTTCAGATGGATGGTCCGTGGCGAAAGTTAATGGTGCGGTAGCGGCGTTGGCATTTGGTTTCAAGTTGAGGGGTTTGGCGGACTTTACCAAACATTTCTTGGTTCAACGTGCGCTTAAGGGGTTCCGCAGGGGCAGGGGAAGTAGTGACACACGGCGCCCGGTTACATTTCAGCTTTTGGAGCGTTTGGGGTTGGAACTGGGCCGTTTTTGTTCTTCGCACTATGAATGCGTTTTGTTTCACCTGGCTTTTTCTCTAGCCTTTTTCGGGGCTCTCAGGGTGGGTGAGTTGGTGTCCGTGTCGACTAAGCGGCCGGGTGGTTTACAGGTGGATGATGTGTACATGGAGGAAGGGGTCCTAGTGGTCAGGGTTCGCAGGTCTAAGACGGATCAGGCGGGGGCAGGGAAGTATCTGCGCCTGGGTGCGGTTGTAGGGTCAGATATGTGCCCGGTGCGTTGTTTGCTTGTTTTTCGGGGGTTGGTTCCAGCTTCTGCGGGCGGTCCCCTCCTGCGTCATGAGGATGGTTCGTTCCTTTCCCGTTATCAGTTCTCGGCTGTTTTTAGGGGTTGTTTGGACTCGCTGGGCCTTGACGCCTCTCGATATGCTCCACACTCTTTTCGCATTGGCGCAGCGACAGAAGCAGCTAGTTGGGGGTTGAGCTCGGAGGTGGTCCGACGTATCGGTAGGTGGGAATCGCAGAGGTATAGATCATACATACGTCCACACCTTGCCCAAATGTGAATCATTGTGTTGTTGGGTATTTTCTCCGCCCTCCCCCTACTTTATTTCTTCTTTCGTAGGCCCTTCTGCTCGGTTAGTCTGGATCTTCGGCCATTCTTTTGTGTTCTGGGGCGCGGAGAGGGCCGGCGTGCGGCGGAATGGTCGGCAGCTGGGGTTCGACAGGGCTGCGGTCGTTGTACGTTGGATTGGAGTCCGAGGTATGGTGTGGAGTCGGGTCATGCCCGAAATCCACAGGTGCACGAGGTTGGATCGGTCTCCGGACATTATCGTGATACATGCTGGTGGCAATGACCTGGGGGTTCGTCCCTTTCGCGATTTAGTGAGGGACATAAAGTCTGACCTGTTGAGGTTGTGGTCCATGTTTCCGGGGATTGTTACCGTGTGGTCCGATATTGTACCGAGAAAAACATGGCGGGAGGCTAGGTCTGTTGAAAGGCTCAACAAGGCCAGGATTAAGGTTAACCGGGCTGTTGCGGGGTTTGTGTCCAGGAACGGCGGTGTGTGCGTGCAGCACAAGGAGTTGGAGTCTGGGGAGGGGGGAGTTTTGGTGGCGGGACGGGGTCCATCTGAATGCGGTGGGTATAGATTTGTGGACACTAGGTATCCAGGAGGGTGTTGAGAGGGCCCTGGAAGTGTGGCGGGTCTCTCACGCTTAAGGGATTAAGGCGTGCTCGCAGTGGCGGGTGGGGTCCTTGGAGTTGGTGGTCAATTGGCTAAAAGGGTGGAGTCAAAGGTAGGCTCCACCTATACATTTGGTGGTAATTGCACATTTTGGTGGATGGCCTGGCGCACGGTGAACGGTTACAGGGTAAATTGGCCCTGGGAGCTGGTACATGGAAGAAGGAGTTCGTCTTTATTCATGGTGCCGCCGAGCCGGTGGTCGCGGCTGGTGGTAAATTTATGGTGTGGTTATGTTAGCGCCAGGCCGGGGGATTGATAGTTTTTTGTAGCTCCAAGGACTCTTACCCAGGTTAAGCGTTTATTGTTAAATTATTTTAAGTTATGCAAATTATAATAAGTTATACTTGTTGTTATTTATTTGTTGTTTGTTAATAAATACGGCTGCTGTGGCCGATTTAATCCAACCCTTTGGTCTTGGTTTATTTCTAAGGGGGTGGGGGGTTTGAGAGCTGGGGGGCAGGGGTCGAGGCTGGAAAAGAGGGGGAAGGCATTTAGGCCCAGCAGTTTGGGTATCAAAGGTGGTGGGGGGTTCATAGGGGGACCCCGTTATCAGCAATGCTCAGTCAGGGGAGACCGGAGCGCTGCGCAGTAAAGCGCAGGGATCTTGACTGGGGGTGGGCTGTAGGGGGGACCAATAACGCGCTAGGGCGCGAAGAATTGGGGGGCGGGGCTTAACCCCCGTTCGAATTGACTATGCCGCGCAGCCCGGGAAGCGGCCATTCCGGAGCTGCGCGGCATGCTAACGAGCGGTCCCTCCCTCCCTCCCGTTTTTTTTCTCTTTCTTGGGCTATTTTAACTTGTTTATCTTTTTGCAGGTGGTGTCACGGTGGCCTTGGCGGGTGGGGTCCTTGGAGTTGGTGGTCAATTGGCTAAAAGGGTGGAGTCAAAGGTAGGCTCCACCTATACATTTGGTGGTAATTGCACATTTTGGTGGATGGCCTGGCGCACGGTGAACGGTTACAGGGTAAATTGGCCCTGGGAGCTGGTACATGGAAGAAGGAGTTCGTCTTTATTCATGGTGCCGCCGAGCCGGTGGTCGCGGCTGGTGGTAAATTTATGGTGTGGTTATGTTAGCGGCAGGCCGGGGGATTGATAGTTTTTTGTAGCTCCAAGGACTCTTACCCAGGTTAAGCGTTTATTGTTAAATTATTTTAAGTTATGCAAATTATAATAAGTTATACTTGTTGTTATTTATTTGTTGTTTGTTAATAAATACGGCTGCTGTGGCCGATTTAATCCAACCCTTTGGTCTTGGTTTATTTCTAAGGGGGTGGGGGGTTTGAGAGCTGGGGGGCAGGGGTCGAGGCTGGAAAAGAGGGGGAAGGCATTTAGGCCCAGCAGTTTGGGTATCAAAGGTGGTGGGGGGTTCATAGGGGGACCCCGTTATCAGCAATGCCCAGTCACGGCTTCTTTCGCATCACTCTCCCATACAGCTTCTCTTTGTGCAAAGTGTGCTGTATTGTTGACCGATGCACAGTGACACCATCTGCAGCAAGATGATTCTGCAGCTCTTTGGAGGTGGTCTGTGGATTGTCCTTGACTGTTCTCACCATTCTTCTTCTTTGCCTTTCTGATATTTTTCTTGGCCTGCCACTTCTGGGCTTAACAAGAACTGTCCCTGTGGTCTTCCATTTCCTTACTATGTTCCTCACAGTGGAAACTGACAGGTTAAATCTCTGAGACAACTTTTTGTATCCTTCCCCTGAACAACTATGTTGAACAATCTTTGTTTTCAGATCATTTGAGAGTTGTTTTGAGGAGCCCATGATGCCACTCTTCAGAGGAGATTCAAATAGGAGAACAACTTGCAATTGGCCACCTTAAATACCTTTTCTCATGATTGGATACACCTGGCTATGAAGTTCAAAGCTCAGTGAGGTTACAAAACCAATTTTGTGCTTCAGTAAGTCAGTAAAAAGTAGTTAGGAGTATTGAAATCAATAAAATGATAAGGGTACCCAAATTTTTGCACCGGTCAAATTTTGGTTTAATGCATATTGCACATTTTCTGTTAGTACAATAAACCTCATTTCAATCCTGAAATATTACTGTGTCCATCAGATATTAGATATATCAAATTGAAATGGCTGTTGCAAACACCCAAATATTTAGAACTAAAAATGATTAAGATTAATAGGGGTGCCCAAACTTTTTCATATGACTGTATTTTATTACCTCTCATTCAAAGAAACTTCAAAGGCTTTCCATATTTCCTAGTGATATGTTCTGGTCACGTTTTTATTTGACTGGTTAGCCTGTTCCTACACAAAATAGTTTTGTTCATGGTGAAATCAGTTTGCCAACTAAAATGCAATGCGTTTCTGCCACGGTTTTTCCCACAGTGCTTTTTTGCTGTGGCCCGTTACGTGAGGCTTTAGCCTTAAGGAACATGGAAATGCATGTGTTAAATCTGCAATGAAATCTCTATAAAAATGATAAAATGCTTTCTGCAGCAAAATATAACAAACACTAAAATCTGTGCTCATATTTCTTATATGCGAATAGGGTTTCATATAGTCAATTTACTTACATTACATCATACAACAGTTTGCTGCAAATTTTCAGTACAGAATCTGAACAGAAAATCTGGAGCAAACCCAGCATGAGCTTAGCCTTACTGGATTGCATTATATCCTTAACATATTAGCCACAAGCACACTTTAGGCTTAATGCTCAGAAATTCAGTTTCTCATCAATTTGATAAGATCAATAATATACATTTTGTTTGTATCCAGCAGCAGGGAAGGCCATAAAAAAAATCTATAATCACCTTCATACTCCAAGCCAAATATTGCTAAGGCCAGAGATAGACTGTATTGGTCCTGTCAATCCAATGTCACCTGTTCAGCCTTTCTGTACACAGGAATGGCTGGGAGAAGACAGGCGAGTATAGGTTCTATTTTTTATTTTACGGCTTCCCCTGCTGCTGGACAAAAACAAAATTTATCCCAGAAAATCCCTTTAAATGGGGTGTCGGGGAGTTAACATTAGCTTACCTGATCCAGCAGACTCTTGATGATGGACCTGAGGGTTCTGGCCAGGTTCTGATGTCTGAGTCACTCGGGCCCCTCTTTCCTCCCCTTATCACACAGGTAAATGCCACATAGCATAGATCAGGGAAGGGGGTGGAATGACCTGGGGTTAGAGCATTGGTTACAATCATATGACCCAGGGGTCAGAATCAGGCTGGAACCACTAGGTTCATCATCCAGAGTCCACTGGATCAGGTAAACTAATCTTACCTCCCCGGACAACCCCTTTAAGCAATGTGCACAAGACTCCAGATATCTGCACTATGCTTCATCAATGGTTCCCAGTCTTCAGGTTACTCATAAAAAGGTAAGGACACACGTTCTGGTTTTGCTGATGAAGTTTTTGAAGCCAAAGCCAGGAGTTGGTTGAAAAGAAATGAAGAGGTACTGTCTTCACCCTTTATGATCCACACCTGGTTTTGGCTTCAAAAACTGCATCATCAAAACCTGAACGTGTGTCCTTACATTAAGGCTGAGCTCACATGGTGCTTTTTAAATAAAGTTTTTGAGTAGCACATAACACTATACATTTAACTGATAAAATAATGGATAAGAAATTGAAAATCTCTGGTTTATGCCAATGAAAAATCAATCAACCATTTTTTAAAAAACATTATTGTTATACTTTGCAATATGTTGGATCAGTGAATAATGGACAGCACATGGATGGCTTTCAGGTGATTTTTAAGAACCTGTAGACTTTGATAGGTGTTCTTCAAAATAGACCGAAATAGAGAATGACTCCATTTTTCTTTTCTGAACCAAGTTTTCATGGAAAAAATGGACTTAAGCAAAGACCCATGCAAAATCAATAGGACTGTATGCTGTCTGTATTCTTCACAGACATCTGAATAAAGCCATAGGCTATGTTCTAAAGCCATGACTTGAGCACACAAACAGAGCCCCACCCACAGGCAGTGGCCAATGATTGCACAACTATGCAGGTAAACAAAGGTATTACCTGCATCATCCTGCTATCATTGGCCACCATATGCGGGTCAGTTTCGTCCACATGCACCAGCCATTGTGTTAGAACACAACCTAAGGATTGGCAGGTACCGAATTGTCCGATGCCTAGATGACTGGATCAGGGATGGGACTACCTCTCCTTGAGGAGAGCACCAGTGAAGGTGTGTAGAGTTTTGAATTGCTTTTTGCCCTCTACTAAGCATCTACATATCACAAGGCATTATGGGAAAAGGAGCTGGGAAGCTCATGCGCCCTGTGTTGGATGTAAGCAAACTGAGGATCTGTTACATCCAACAGAAGGCGCATGAGCTTCCCAGCTCCTTTTCCCATAATGCCTTGTGATATGTAGATGACTGGATCACAGGAATCTCCAAAATGGCAAGTTTTTTTGTTCTGTTCTAATAAAAGTCCAAGAAAGGTCAATTGGTGAACTGGTTGGGGGTTAGTCTGTGCTATCCAATCCCGCATTACATGAATTATTCGTCACATGAAATTCTACATAAATATTGATTTTGTTTCTAAAAATATTTTTAAAATAAATAGTCCCTTCAATCAAGTGGCAACAATATCCATTTACTTCTTCATGAAAATATTTGAGAAAGAATTGATTAAATTTTAAGACATGAAATCGTTGTCACAATTCTTTTATTCCTGCCATTCATCATCTCTATAACTCCAATTCCGACAATTCTACAGTCATGGCCAAAAGTTTTGAGAATGACACAAATATTATATTTTCACATGATCTGCTGCCCTCTGGTTTTTATGTGTGTTTGTCAGATGTTTTTATCACATACAGAAATATAATTGCATTCATATTATGAGTAACAGAAGCTTATATTGACAGTTAGAATGAGTTAATGCAGCAAGTCAATATTTGCAGTGTTGACCCTTCTTCTTCAGGACCTCTGCAATTCTCCCTGGCATGCTCTCAATCAACTTCTGGACCAAATCCTGAATGATAGCAGTTCATTCTTGCAGAATCAATGCTTTAATTTTGTCTGAATTTGTTGGTTTTTGTTTGTCCACCCGTCTCTTGATGATTGACCACAAGTTCTCAATGGGATTAAGATCTGGGGAGTTTCCAGGCCATGGACCCAAAATCTCTATGTTTTGTTCCCTGAGCCATTTAGTTATCACCTTTGCTTTATGGCAAGGTGCTCCATCATGCTGGAAAAGGCATTGTTGAGCGCCAAACTGCTCTTGGACGGTTGGGAGAAGTTGCTCTTGGAGGACATTCTGGTACCATTCTTTATTCATGGCTGTGTATTTAGGCAAGACTGTGAGAGAGCCGATTCCCTTGGCTGAGAAGCAACCCCACACATGAATGGTTTCAGGATGCTTTACAGTTGGCATGAGACAAGACTGGTGGTAGCGCTCAACTCTTCTTCTCCGAATAAGCTGTTTTCCAGATGTTCCAAACAATCGAAAAGGGGATTCATCAGAGAAAATGACTTTACCCCAGTCCTCAGCAGTCCACTCCCTGTACCTTTTGCAGAATATCAGTCTGTCCCTGATGTTTTTTCTGGAGAGAAGTGGCTTCTTTGCTGCCCTCCTTGAGACCAGGCCATTCCTCAGCAAGCTCTGCACTGCTGGTAGCCCGATCCCGCAGCTGAAACACTTTTAAGAGACGGTCCTGCCGCTTGGTGGTCTTTCTTGGGCGCCCTGGAGCCTTTTTGGCACCAATGGAACCTCTCTCCTTGAAGTTCTTGATGATGCGATAGATTGTTGACTGAGGTGCAATCTTTCTAGCTGCAATACTTTTCCCAGTTAGGCCATTTTTGTGCAGTGCAATGATGACTGCACGTGTTTCTTTAGAGATAACCATGGTTAACAGAAGAGAAACAATGATGGCAAGCACCAGCCTCCTTTTAAAGTGTCCAGTGGTGTCATTCTTACTTAATCATGACAGATTGATCTCCAGCCCTGTCCTCATCAACACCCACACCTGTGTTAATGGAGCAATCACTGAAACGATGTTAGGTGGTCCTTTTAAGGCAGGGCTGCAATGATGTTGAAATGTGTTTTGGGGGATAAAGTTCATTTTCTAGGCAAATATTGACTTTGCAAGTAATTGCTGTTAAGCTGATCACTCTTTATAACATTCTGGAGTATATGCAAATTGCCATTAGAAAAACTGAAGCAGTAGACTTTGTAAAAATTAATATTTGTATCATTCTCAAAACTTTTGGCCATGACTGTAGTCACTGGTAAATCAGTATAGAACCAATTGTAAAAACAGCAGCATGCCAACCTATATATAATGAGTGTGTAAAAAAAAAAAAACAGACCTCAAATTCAACCACAAATACCCACGCAAAAATCAAAAACAAAGTAATAAGTGCAACGCTGTTATATTAATATATGGTAAAATACAATAATATATCTTCTTATTTGTCTGGACCCAGTGGGTAGATACATTACTTTATTGTTTTCTACCATATTGAGATTACTGGCAAGATATGGCCCATTTTATCATTCTCTTATTTGTGACCAATTATTAATATAATAAAGTTGAACAGATTATTTAATTTTTTTGAATTTTGCTTGGATATTTCGTGCTGGTAAATATCAGTGTAAAACTTACTCCTATTAGTAACTATTGTATGCATTTTCCATAAAATAATATAGGAATTATACCAAGTAAAACAAAAATAGGGCATTTACATTTACAGCAAAAATTAATTTGCATAAGCCTCTCCATTTGCAGGACCTAGATCAGCTTATGCAAATTAAGCTGTTTTAAGATGTCTCGTTTTGCCCCAATTTGCTTAATGAGCAATAGACATGCAAGTATTTATATGAGCAAATTAGGGAGTACAAATACTTAGCATAAAAAACAGGTTTACAATTAAGCACCAGCGTGCCTGGCGATGGATGTAATGCCGTTCTGGCCTAAAGTCTTATTTCATAAACTGGGTCAATTGGCAACCCAGACCTTATGTAGAAAATTGCCTTTTTCAAATCAGGTTTTTAATTAGTGTCCTTAACTGTTTAATCATATGCGTCTTTTTATCCATTGTTTTTCTCCATTGGTTTTGATATTTATTTGTCCCCGAACAGCCCAGTTTGGTCATGCATAGGCTAATGCTGGTCTACAAGAATGGTTTATCGAAAACTATTACACTTAAAAATTACTAAAATATGTACAGATCTATTACTATTAGGTATATATATATAGATAGATAGCTATATATAGGTCCTGTAGTATTATATTAATGGAAATTCCAAGAGCATTTAGTATTCAGATTAAAGGTAGTTTAATAGTTATATTATATAGCATAATATAAAGCATTTGGAAACTCGAAGTGTAGAGTAGACTATTCTCTATAGCTATATAGTGATAGTAACGCAGGGATTATCTTGTATGTAGCACATCTATAGCGTAAATCTATACTTTAGTGATACATACATTTATCAGAGAATGGGTTCATATTTTAGTTTTATTGTTAGATAAGCTCATTGACTATACTCTTAAATTCTTAAGGCCAAATTGAGATAGGGTTATAACAATATATGGATTGTATACATAACAAGTGCAGAAAGTACACTGTAGGGTCATCCTAATTCCAAGAAACGTATCATCTATAAATTAAATAAAGACAAGTGGCAATCGGCTCAAGACTCTTTCCCTGTTTTTTTTTATAATGAAGCAATCAGATCATGATAATCACAGGATGAGGTCATTAGAGACAAATCAATGTCTGCTTATAGATTCAATTGAGGTCTCTAGATAAAAAAAATGGGATCAAAAGCTGGGGCACGTATCATTGATGGCTACTTGGCCACTGGAGATTACTTACCGACCTGAAGGAAAGCCACTAGGAGCTATTAAAAAGGTGTTGTAACAACTGCTCATATTTACAAAGCGTGCACATCATTTATGGTCAGGGACCATCTGGTGGGTCACCAAGCACAGCAAAAGTGTTATCCAACCCTCTAGGGAGCAGGATTGCATGCGTGTGCCATTAATGAGGGTCGTGGGTAGAAAATTAGAGCAAAAAGTGATTTTTTTATGTTTATGCTCTTTAGGAGATTAATAATCTTTCAGCTGGAGAATCGACTTAAAATCTTCCCTGGAAAATAATGAGCAGAGAAACATTTACTGATTAGTCTAATCCCAGATAATCTTATCTGATGAGCAGATATCAAGATATCCCTTAAATGATTTATGCTCCAAGCAAGACATGAACATAATTGTTTGATATTCACAGAGCATAGACTAGAAGTGTGCCAGATTTATTAAAGAGGGAAATGGTTATGCTACTCTAACAATAACCTCAAAAAGATAGCTTACATTGAATAGCATGCCTAGAAACTGTATGAGTGAATAATGTACTAGCATAACTCTGAGTACTCTCTTATCCTGCATATTATGTCATGAAATGTATGCGAAATATTGATGGACAAAAAACAATCTATATGGGAAAGCAGGGGTATGAGCTTTATAAACTGGGGTATCTAGCATGGGTAACGTGAGTACCAGGTGGTAGCTTCAAAAAGCAGAATATTCAGCCATAAGTAGCTGGTTATATTACGTAGAAAAATTGCGTTGTTGAAGAAAAAGGGCTCTACAGTTGTAGTGTTGACTGTTTGCTTTGACTTAAGAACATGGCCTATTTTTTTTATATTTTTTCACAGCCTAGTGTTTCAGAAAAATTTTATCGATGTATTTTTCAAAAACAAATTATTGATGCATTCCCAGGTCTATAATTTTTATATTTTTCCATTGATAAAGCTATATGATGGCTTGTTTTTGTGGGATATATTGTAGTCTTTATTAGCACCATTTTGGGGTTTATAATTTATTAGTTAGCTTTTTATAATTTTTTTTGGTGGAAGATGTAAAAACAAAGCAATTGTTTTTGCAATTTGTGCACGCCGTGTGTCATGCAGTATCAATATCGATAAGTAGTTTTTTTGTTGGTGCATTCTGTAACCAAGTGTTTTTTTTTTTCAGTCAACATAGCAGTATTAGGGCTTGTTTTTGGAGGGATGGGTTGTAGTTTTTTGGGAGTACATATAAGCCTAGGTTCACAGCTGTGCCCGGTCTGGGAGATTCTGTTCCCCATTACGCCTTAAAAATGCGGAGAGAAAAGTCCTGCAAAAGTCCTTTTCAGGTGGAAACCCGGCGGACCTCATTATAGTCTATGGGGTCCGCGGGTTTCTGAGGGTAACTGCTTTTTTAAGCAGATTAGGTTTCCATTCGGGGGTCCCCAAAGTGGACCGCCCGAACGGAAACCCGAATGCAGGTGTGAACCTAGCATAATTCTTTATTTTTTTTTTTTTTTAGAAGGGAAATAAGGGGAAAAAACAGCAATTCTGTCATTGTTCTTACACTTTTTCAAAGCATGTATGCTGTGGTATATATAATATGCTAGCTGTTTTCTCCAGGTCATTATGATTGCAGCAGAACCATATATCACTTTTTTTTTTTTCTATTTTTGAAAATCAAATATTTTTTTTACCAACATTTTTTTATTTCTGATAACACAAGTCTACAAATTTTCAAAAGTTGTTTGGTTCAGAAATGAAATGAGCCATTTCTTAATGATTTTCATGTGCTGAATTCAAATATCACAAGGAAAACTGTCAATTGGCTCTAGTTTCTATGATATCGAATAATTCTCATTTTACTGTTATGTAAATTGTATAGATTATAATATATAATTGTGACTTCTGCAATCATATAGGTGCAAGTTTATTGTTCATAAAATTTTGAAATATATTCTGAGGAAACTTAGTTGTATTTAAAAACAGCTATAATTTACAGACATGTCTAAGCACTTTTACAAATTATAATTATATTTAGGCTAATACAGTATGTTATTGAACTCTGCAATGTAGGTCCTCATTCATTGGCTACTCGGCTTTTTTTCACACGTCTCTTGTATTCAGGCATCAGATTGTCTCTGGTAACTGTTGTGGAGGATGACTCAGCTTATGTATCCTCCATTTTAGATTTCAGGGCCATGTGGACCATGTCTGTAGCCATTTTACATTCCTCTTTGTCCTGAGAGCTCATCCCCCACCACATGGCTTAAGGGGATGAGCCCCTCTTTGTTTCTTATCCAATAGCCATGTGTCAGAACTGTTTTACAACTTTGCCACCAATCATGTTATGTTAATTACAGTAACCCGACCTGTGCTTTGTCTGTACTTAAAAACCAAATGTTTCCCTCCATTAAAGCAGAACCCACTATATTCACAATAGCTGTGCATATGTGTGTCTCTCTCTCTCTGAGCTAGCTCATACATCAACTTTATGAATTTGGACTTCAATACGGCGATACTTAGAGCGGATTGCGCTCACACTGTCCAGCAGAAGTCTGCAAGCATTGATGGGTTCCATTTACCCTGATATCTTTTTTCCATAGTCGAAATTTCCTGGTGAAATCGCTCACCATGTTCATCGCTCACCGCTCCACAGTTTGGTGCAAAAAAGTCTAGATGAGAGTGCAAGAAATGAATCTTTAAAGACATGTTACATCCCAGGTTTTTATATGCCTTGAGGAGATTTTCCACCAACTCTTCATAGTTATCTGCCTTGGTGTTTCCCAGGAAATTTGTTACTACTAACCGGAATGCTTCCCATGCAGCCTTTTCCTTGCCTTGCGGCAAATGGTGAAACTCATTATCTTGAAGAAGCGCACGAATCTGAGGACCAATAAAGACTCTCCTTTATCTTTGCTTCACTCAACTTTGGAAACTTACATAGGAATTACTTGAATGCCTCTTCATTTTTATCCATCGCCTTTACGAAGTTCTTCATAAGACCCAAATTGATATGCAATGGAGGTAACAGAATCTTTGTTGGTTCAACAAGCGTTGGATGCATAACATTTTTAGTCCCTGGCTGTAGTGATTGCTGGAGTGGCCAGTCTATTTTCTTGTAGTGGTCTGATCTTGCACGACTGTCCCATTCACATAGGAAGCAGCAGTACTTTGTGTATCCACCCTGGAGACCAAGCACTAGCGCAACCACCTTCAAGTCACCACAGAGGCACCACAGATGTTGATCATGGTTTATGCATCTCAAAAGCTGTTTCATGTTGTTATATGTTTCCTTCATGTGAACTGCATAACCAGTTGGAACTGATGGTAGTCCATTGCCATTGTGCAGTAAGACAGCTTTAAGACTCAGCTTGGATGAATCAATAAATAGCCTCCACTTATCTGGGTTATAGCTGATGGTGAGAGCTTCCATTAAGCTGCAGAGGTTATTGCATGCAACAAGATCACCCTCCTTGAAGAAGAATTGAACAAGATGCTTTTGACGGTCCCAGAACAAAGAAATCCAAACATCATTTGCTAGCAGATTCCACTGTTGAAGTCTGGAACCTAAGTTTAATTAGGATTGCATCACCTGGCCTTTATTGGCATCTTTCTATTGGTCATTCTGAGATGATGCAATTCTAGTAGATGATGCAATACTGATGATACAAACTTTTCCCATTATTGTATTGAAGGCTGTGAGAAATATCAAAAGCACCTCTGTATCATGAAAATTAGATCCAATTTCAAAATTTGAGCACCATTTTTGATCCCAGCACCTCAAAATTAGTTAAGATCAACTGTTTTCATGTCTGAACCAATTTGGCTGGAGACCAGTGATTGGTTATTGATTTTAACTTCCTATTAGTTTTGTTTGTCCCACTTGGGGACTAGAAGCTGGGATTTTTGACCACTTCTTTAATGATTTGGAATAATTCCAAAGCATTATTGCCTGTCAATGTACAACTGGTCTAATAAGCAGATGCCTATGGCAGACCTAGAGACCTTTGTTAGGTCCCTGGCTGCTGTAAAAACCCACTGGCACCCTACAATTATGTCACAGGTTGCCAGTGGGCTGATAGAGTGAGACCTCTTTTTTTATCAGAACAGTGGCACAATATACAAGCTTATTGTTATATATACATCCATCACAGAGCAATAACTATCACTCACTAGCACAGATAAATGTGTCACATCGTGTTTAGAAATTTTACCAAAAAAAGTCTTTAACTTTTCTTTCAGCTTTTTTCTTCTACTAATAATGTACTAGAATATATAAATATATCTTCATATTACTGTACATTATGCCTATAAAGTCAAAAACAATTTTAGTCAGAGAAAATCCTTCCATAGACAGCAGTTGAGCCCCTGTGTTTCTGCCTCAAATACAGTATAATTCTGGATGTCCCCACCACCAGATTACTCTGCTGCAGCATCCCATTAGTGTGTTGACGTTCTGTCCCTCTAAGTGGGTATGGATGCCAATGTATCTCTGCTTCCTTTCTGCTTCCTTTTTGCTTTTGTGCTCCACCTTCCTCTTCCCTCTTCAGCTCCCATAGTGCATAGATTCTTAAAGGTCCAGCATGAACACACTCTATACTTCCCCAGCCAATCCCTATCACATATAACATATTTTAAGTTGCTCCACTGTGCACCTGACACCTGAGCAATACAGGTTCATAGCTTGCTAATTCCTGTGAAGGTCTTCTGCTTCTGCACTTGCTTTCTTCTCCATGTTTGTATTTGACTACTCTCTTGCCTGACCCCTTGTGTTACTCATTGGCATCTGTTTGTCCTTCAGCGAGCTTTCACTTATACCAGGACTACTGTGAGAGGCAGCGACCTGGTAGTCCAGGTCTCCAGATGGGGGGTTTTGGGTGAATACCAGGAAACTACTTAGACAATGCCTTTGGGAGTAGCCCAAAATCAAACATGGTTAGTTTGTACAGTGGGTTCACAACCCGTTGTCTGTTACATACAGTAGGGTGGGTCTTGTCAGGAATAAGGTACTATAATAATTCCCAGATCTGTGTTTGAATTATTACTTGAGCGATTCCCCAATATGCCACAAGAAACAGATAACTCTACTTTTTGTCCAGTAAACAGCTACCTATAATCCAATACCATTTTGTTTCACAGAATCTAAGGCAGGGGTCTCAAATTTGGCCGGACAAATGAGCCGCACATAAAAAAAAGTTGGACCGCATTCTTTCCAGCGTTCCTGTACAGTTTAATGTCTGCTTGCAGTGGTCCCTCACATTTTAATGTCCCTTCACAGTGGGCTCACACAAAGGGGTTATTAGTATTGATGGCTTATCCAAAGACTTCAGTAGGACAGCAGTGCAATATCTACACTTGCCGCTGAAGTTTATAGGGAAAGTGAGCAGCGCAGCTCATGGTATGTAAACATTACAGAGAGCTGTGCTGTCTCGGTACAGATAACCCCTTTAATGTCTCCCAGCAGTGTCCCTACACAGTTTAATGTCCATCATAAAAACCCCTACACAGTTTAAAGAGGACCTTTCATGTCCTCATCGATGTGTGGTATTATAGAAAGCCAACAGTGCGCTGAATTCAGTGCACTGTTGGCTTTTCTGGTATGTGCCACAGTGCTGGAGATATCGGTGCCGTTATCTTACCACTGTCAGAATTGCGGGCCTTAAAGCTCAGCGTTATTGCTGGGCAGTAAGAAACGCCCCCACCCCCGACTGAATGCCTTAGACTTGTGATGTCAGGAAGGAGGGCATTCCAGCCTAGCGATGATGCTGAGCAGTAAGGCCCACCCTTCTGACAGTGGGGGGATATTGGTGCCGAAACTAATGGCACCAATATCTCCAGCATCGGGCACATACCGGGAAATCTGACGGTTTTCTAGTGTTATATAATACCGCACATCAATGTGGACATGAAAGGTCCTCTTTAATGTCCCCCCCAGAAGTGGCCCCACACTGTTTAATATCTGCCCCAGCAGTGGTACCACACTCAGTTTAATGATTAAACTAATTAAACTTTATGTAAAACTTTATCTAACTTTAATGGCCCACACCTGTATCTTATTACAGTCAAGCTGTCCGGAACTTGTAGGTCGTAACCCTAATGTGGCCTATGACCTACAGAGTTGTAAAAGGTTTAGAACCATGTCGGGGGGTTCTTTTCTTTTCAGCTCTGCCATCCCAGTTGGAATGGTCCACGTGTTTGAGACCCCTGGTCTATAACACTCCCAATATTTTCACCAGAGCCCGACACAAAGACCCAGGTTGCAACACCAAAACTCTTGTATAAGAAAATACATGCACCTGCAGAGTGAGAGAACTAAACCAGGAACCCTATTACGGACCGTGGGAGTGATAACCGAGCCAAGGTCAAATGAGGAGAGTATGGAATTGCCAAAAGGTAACCAGAGAAATGTCAGAGTCTATACTATAGTGAAATCCAGGAGGTCACAAAAACAGCCAAAGCAGAAGCAAAGGGAAGATCCAGAAGAATAAGCCAAATATAAGTGCCAGGAGATCAGCCATGGGAGTGAGAGAGTCAAGGAGCAAACTCAAGGAACCCAGCTGCAAAAACAATCTCAGGCAAATGATTGTGTTAAAGTCAAGTTTAAATACCTCGCTTCAAACTAGGAATGGATGATGAAGCAGAGTTCTGATAGGGTCTGCGTCTTAAGGTTTTGACAGGCTGAGCAGACCCAGGCAGAGTTCAAGTAGTGGTCTTTGTAACTTTAAAGCGAAAGCTTCAAGCAGGAACTTGGATACTGAAATTCCTGAAAGCAAGGTATAGTTTTACAGTTTTTTACGGTGCTATTTTGGGGAACAAAACAAGTTATTTTTTTTTTTAGATTTAGATTTCCTGTACAGGTTATACAGATTTGGAGACTGCAAATATGTACATTTTATTTACTCTCAAATGTATGGTGGACCTGCCAACTGCAGTGATCAAAACATCCTAATGCCACTATTGCAAAGCAGACAATAATGGATTTAGCCAATGTAGCTTCATTGCTTACCTTAATATATTTTGTGCAAACTTCTTTGTGGAACTATGTAGTCAGCTTTAGGTGCAGGGGGGAAGTACATTTTAGTATATTTTATTGCAAAAATAGGAGAAAGTTAAGATGTTCATTGATGACAAATATTTATCATAGCTATTATGAGGTTTAATAAGACATGCCAATAATTCCTAAGAAGCTGCTTTAGTAAAGCCAATGTTCACCTTCACAAACAATTTTCTTTATTGTTCTAATGGATCTAAAATTAAAAAATATTCAACTTTGCAGATAGTCTTTCTTGCAAATTTCCTGCTATTATGTGTCTGCAGCTCATATGTAGACCTATGTGTCTCCATGGTAACACTACGAACAAACCCTATGTAGTCTGATGCTGTTTTTCTGCCTTAATGAATTCTATATTTAGATTGTATTGTTATAGTTAATTTTCTATGTGGCATGTCCAGATTTATGTGCATGCTGCAGATTCTCAAATCTGCATAATGTCCAATATGTTATTTTTTTTTTCCAGATTTTGCTATGGAATTGCTGCAGATTTGTGGCATACAGGACATACTGTGGATATGAAAACCTCAAGCATGCACTAATATCCACAGTTTATTTTTTATAACATATGTTACGGAATATGATAAATGACCATATACTTTCATTATCCCATAGTGTGTGACACAAGTCAACTATGTCTGAAAATACTGTTACCCATAACTATAGAAAAAAAAAATCAGTTGGATCATTTCTATTTTATGTCAACCTGAAAATATAGAGATTCAGAACAAACTTTGTTAAAAAAAATAATAAAAAAGGATGGAAATCTTAGCGTTAAAACTGCTTTATTTGACATTTTCATATATTACAATTTCCAAATATTGGTTATTAACAGAATTGTTTAATAGAAGAGTAATTCTGAGAATAACAAGAATTCTGAGAATGATGTAACATTTTAACCCCTTAATGGCTAGTCCATTAGGAAACTATGCCGGAAATCTTGTTTTTAAACCTGACACCTGCTCAGGAGCTGAATGGGGAACATAGCTGCTAGATCTCTACTGTTTTACACAGCAGAGGCCCAGTGGCAGTGCTGGTAACCAGAGACATCTCTGATCACTGGAACTTAACTCCTCAAATACTGTGGTCAGGGGTTCCAATCAGGTTTACTTTCCGTTTCAGGGACTGGAGAGCTCCTGCATGGGGAGATTACGGGAGTCATTTGGTTGCTATCGCAACTGAGAGCATCTTGAAGGTTCCCAGGCCTGTCATAGCAATATCACTACCTCAATAGTGACACAAGATTTTGCCCTAGACTGCAATACAATAATGTTGCAGTCTGTGGTATAAGAGATCCAATTATCACAGGTTCAAACCCCCTATGGGAGATGAAATTTTTTTTTTTAAACATTTTGTTTAATATAAGAATATAAAAAATAAAAATTCTAATCATCCCCATTTCTCTATAATAAATATAAAATAAATAAACAAAAAGACATAAACACATTAAAAGAGGTTTCCAGTGTCCCTTTCTCAGCAGTTTGCCTGCTGTCTCTTCTTCTTACTTCCTGTATTCTTAAACAAGCTGGTGGGTGGGTGGGCTTTGGCTATTTGATGGACAGGACACTATGAAGTACCTCAGTAAATATAGACAATGCCTTTACCATAAGAGATTATTTATTATGATTAATACAAATCTATAATAATGCAGATCAAATATGCACAGTAAAAGTATATTACATTACATAGGGTTAGAGAATACTTACCTCATACTAGGACAGACAATGGACTTGCAGTTAACTCAATGTTATCTTTGTGTTTACATAAAGAGATAAAACACGATCCGAGCCTTTATCAGCAAACTGCAATTAGGTGATCCGATTGCCTGGACGGAAGACCAGTAAATAGCTTTGAAAGTAATACAGAGAACTCAGCTCCCCTCCCCTCCCCTCCAGAGAGCATTGAATTACATAATCTGACCTATAAGCCTGATTAAGTAGATAGAACAGGCCAGGTTCCTTGACAACAATGTATGGGACGAATAATTTCACATACCAGGAAAACAAAGCAGCAATGCTAAAGCAATGTGTCAGGGATGTTACACCTGTTGTTGCTGCTTTAAAGTTGCCAGGTCTACATAAAGAAGGGTTGGTGGTTGCTGCTTTATGGTTGCCGTGACAACATAGGGAAGCTTCCTGAGCAAGCCTTTTTAAACCCCTCCCTATCACTCATCTGTGCTGGCTAATCAGTTCTCTAACTTCTGCTACGCTCCTGACTGTGATTTGACTTCTCTTATACCTGACCTGTGGCTGTGTACCTGGATTCCTCTTTTGTCTTGCGATTTTGTTCTGGCATTCCTGATCGGTTTTGACTATTGGCTTTGTTTCCTGGGTTTGTCTTCATCTCGTGATTTGGATCTGTGTTACCCTCCTCAGTTGCTGATCCGGATTGACGACCATTCTGTTTTCTCTGTCCCTGTGAGTAGTGTGTGTGGATTGGGTGTAGGCCTCTGCTGCAGTGCATTTATTTGTAATACACTTTCTGTTCTGGTGACAATTCCGGTCTTCAGCTTCAGCGGAAGGCCACCTCTTCTTGCGAGCTGCTCTGATGAAGGCCGGTCTTGGCTCACAGTATTATATCTAAGAATAACATTATATTGTGAAATTTTATTCATATTATTATCTGTATGATTTCTTATGTACACATATTTAAAAACCCCCAATTTCCTGATCTGGTCTGACTGGTTGTGTGCAAACAATACCTAAGAGCATATTCAGCACTGCAGCAAAGTAGAGACTATGGATTGCTAGCTAGAACTACCTTTAGGGGCCGTTCACACTTAGGAATTTAACCCTGATTCGGGGCCAGTTTCCGCCCAGATTCTGTCTCCCATTGTTTTCAATGAGATGCAGAGATCGCAGCAGGATGCTGAAAAATAAGCCGACGGCCAGAAAACACCAGGCAGCGGAAAATAACGAGGAATTCCACTTCACTTTCCGACGTGTGAACCACCTTTAATACAATTTATATAGTGATGCTTAAAATATATTAATATTGAGTTTACACCATAAACACATTTTTATAGTAAGAAGGCCTCTACAACACTTAGGACAGTATAAAAGTACAAAGCTGCAGACTAAATGTAGATTATTAACATAAGCCTAATACGTGCATGCTAGTGAGCTATAAAACAAATGCAAGCCTTATAAACTGATGGAAAGCAGATATAAAGTCTATGCTTTATGACTACAAATGACTTGCCCATATGCATATTTAAGGCTTCATCATCCTCTGTAGCTCAGCTTTAAATGTGAACTGCTGAAATTAAGCTGATTCTGCCGTAACATCAAAAATTAGGGTTTTATCCACTAATATCTGGTCAGACAGGAAATTTTCTGTGGGAGGGAGGCCGGATTACCACTTCTAATTACGACAGGAGATTTACTCTTAGTTGTGGAAGTGAAAGTCTTCTGGCCGACCTAGACTTTCAACAAAAACCAGCAAACTAAGAATGTAAATGCCCAAAAAAGCAAATGACTGCTAGGAATGAAGAGAATGAAGAGACTGCTCACTGGATACATTCTATATAACACTGGCATGTTACTACACACTTACAGATATTCTGATATTGAGTAGACAATTTGTCCCATTAAAACACTACAAACTTGACAAAAAGTGTATGATAGTTACATAGCAGATGAGGTTGGATGAAGACACATATCCATCAAGTCCAACCTATAACCCTACAGTGTTGATCTAGAGGAAGGCAAAAAAACCCCATGAGGTTGATACCAATTGTCCCATGTCAGGGAAAAAAATCCTTCCCAAGTCCAAATCCGGCAATCAGTATAAAACCCTGGATCAACCTATCCTTACCAAAAATCTAAAGCCTGTAACCTGTAATATTTTTCTATTCAAGAAAGACATCCAAGCCCCTTTTTGAACATGTACAATGAATCCACCATGACAACATCCTGTGGCAGTGAGTTCCATAACCTCACTGCTCTTACAGTAAAAAATCCCATCTCTGACGCTGGCAAAATGTTCTTTCCTTTAGCCTTAAGGCCTAGGAATAAAAGGATCATTAGAAAGGTCTTTGTACTATCCCGTCATGTATTTGTATACTGTGATGAGATCTCCCTGTAGCCGTCTTTTTTCTAAACTGAATAATGCTAAATTTGTTAATTTGTTATTATACTCCAATCCACCCATTCCCCGAATTATCTTGGTTGCCCTTCTCTGCACTCTTTCTAGTTCAGTTATATCCTTCTTGTACATTGGAGCCCAAAATTAGCTGTACTAGTGAGGCAGTATAGAGGCAACCTACAAAACCTATACATCAATCTTAATCGCTCCTTCTGCTCTATAGTGATAGATAGCACTTTTATTTCCATGTGACATGTTCCCTATTCAGAGAACCTGTCATAAGAATCATGCTGCTTGTATACAAACCATTATCCATTTTAGAGCTTATTCACACAACAGGGTTTGACAGCTGTTTGCTAGCCATTTTTTTGTAACAGTCAGCACACGGCCCCATTGTAAATATAGGATCTATTCACATGACCATTGTTTTAATGGTCTGTGTGACTGATCCGTGAAAAAAATTGAACATCCATTTCTGGGGACATGAAGAGGGTTTACCCTTAGCTGTATACTCAGCTAGAAAAAGTACTTGAGTGCACGGCCGCGTGTATAAGTTTTTCCCTTGATTCGTGTCCTCTGCTCTGAGACTTCTGCATGTCAGCCATTAACCTGGAGAAATAGGCCTTTTTTTGACAGCCTATTTTTCTGGACATGTGAATAGCCCCATAGACTGTCATTGTTCTGAAAATGGCCAGATGACTGCCAATTTTTACTGTCATGCAACTAAGACCTTAGTTTGTGAAAAACCATTTTCCAGTTGCTAGTTTTGGAGACTGTCTTAAGAGGATCTAACCTGATGCAGTCAAGTCATTGACGGTCTTAAGCCTTATGGCTTTGTAAATTGTGCTACCTGATGGTGGTATTACAGTAACCCTAGTAATAGATTAATAGACCAAATAATCAATCAATAACTGATCAATACATTTCTATTACTGATCATTACTCATGTCAACAAACTAGTGAACCCAATTACAATAAGAGCTTAGAGAACTGAGAGCAACCAATTACAAATCAATGAGGCAGATTTACTAATCCTGTCTAATTTTTAGACAGTGCACACTTAGACTAGAAAATCTAAGGCTACACAACCGTGTGTCTGCAAAAAACAAATGGATAGACGCAGTAAGTGATTTACCATTGTCTTGCTAAAATATGCAAGGCGTTCCCTAAAATGTTTGGATGGGAGCATGTCTTGTTCTAAGACCTCTATATACTGCTCAGCATTGATGGTGCCTTTGAAGATGTGTAAGCTGCCCATCCCATAGCACTAATGCAACCTCACACTACTAGTGAATCAGGCTTTTGAATTGTGCACTGATAAGTTGAGTCCGTTGGATATGGCATCTGTGGTTTCCATAAAGAATTTCACATTTTGATTCATCTTACCACAGAACAGTTTACCATTTTGTCTCAGTCTAATTGTGAATGATCTTTGGCCCAGAGAAGATGGCGGTGTTTCTGCATTGTGTTGATATATGGCTATCTCTTTGCATGATATAGCTTTAACTTGCATTTGTAGATTTCATGCCACACTGTGTTCATAGACAATGATTTCTGGAAGTATTCCTGATCTGCATTACCGATTCATGCCTGTTATTAATGCAGTGCTGCCTGAGGGCCAGTAGATTACAATCATCCAGTATTGACCGTCAGCCTTGTCTCTTCTGTACTTTCATTTCTCCAGATTCTCTGAATCTTTTGATGATATTGGGGAATCTTTGACCATCTTTGTTTCTGAGAGACTTTGCCTCTTTAACATGCTCTTTTTACACATAGTCATGTGACTTAGTTGAAAATAGACCCTCCAGCTGTTTTTTAGTACCACTTACTTTTCCAGTCATTTGTTAACCCTGTAACCCTAACAACTTTTTTGAGATGTGTTGCTGCCATTAGTTTCTAAAAATTATTTTTTTCAAATGAACTTTCTGCTTCTGAAATGTGTTATATGTTCTGTTGTGAATAAAATATGGGAGATTTGAGTTTTTATATGAGATTTCCAAATCATTGCATTCTTGTCTATACATTTTACATAGCACAATGTCTCAACTTTTTTGGAATTAGGGTTATATATTCAGACCCCATATGATATTATCAGACCCCAGATTTTTACTTGTGAAATAAAATGAACAATTGTACCATTTTCATTTGCGCCATTTAGTGATCACTATAAATATTGTGTCCATTTAATTGTGTGGGTCATAATAGTTACAGTGATACCAAATATATCTATGTTCTTTATATGTTTTATGATGATGGTTATGGCTTAAATAGGTTTATTGTAATTGCCTTTTCCAAAAAAAAAAAACGCCTGATGCTGAGGCCCCACATTGCGGAAAAGCTGCTCTTTTTTGTTGCAGATTGTACTGCAGTTTTTTGAGCTAAAACCTGGCTTCAACACGAATGGGAAAAATATAGGAAGCTTCTTATACTTCTCCCTTCTGCTAAATTCAGTCCTGGCTTTGGCTCAAAAAAACTGCAACAAAAAAAGCAGCTTTTCCCCAACATGGGACCTTAGCCTAGGACCACATGTTGCGGAAAACCTGAGTTTTTTGTTGCAGATTTTGTTGTGTTTTGTTGAGCCAAAGCCAAGAGTGACTTTACAAGAATTGGGAAATATAAAGGAGACACTTATACTTCTCTCATCTGCTAAATTCACTCTTGGCTTTCGCTCTAAAAATGCTGAAAAATCTGCAACAAAAAACGCGTCATTTCAGCAATGTGTGGTCTCAGTCTAAAACACATAATAAATTTAATGCACAGTATGTAGTGCAGATTTTTGGTCACATATTAAGCTCATGTAGCTTAGTAAATCTGACCCAACGTATTTCAAGTAATGATGGGTAATTACAAAGTAAGCAGGGCAAGGGGCGCTACCTTCTAAGACTGAGAACCGATTTATTTTAATCTTATCTCAAAATGATAGTCATAGTATGAAGAACCCACAGGCCGGTATTTTACTAGTATCAACTAGATAGAAAAGGTCTTTTCCCTAGTTCATGGTCCACATGGCAGTGCTACAATCCTGTCCATTCCCTTGAAATTGATATCTCTTATTGGTACCTGACAAAATACCTGATTAATTAGTTTTCTGCTTCCTCCGGAGCCAAGAATAAATTGTAATTGTCAAAAGCAAAGCATAAACCCAAGCAATTCAAATGACAATTATCCTAAATGAAAGTTATTATTTTGCTAATCCCGGGAACAGCTTGCAAAGGGAGATTTGGGTCTTTCTTTAATAATGTAAAGTTAATACGTAGTCCTCTTGTAATTATCTTTATCAGAAGGCCCTTGTTTAATCTGCATGTTTAGCAGAAAAGGACCAAATCAAAAAGAGATCTGCTTTAGAGCAGTTGATGTAAGCTGTTTGTAAGTCGTTTGCATAAACAGATGAAGCATGGAATTGCAATCCAGGTGCAGAAATGGAAATCACATAAACTGATGTGGTTAGGACAAGTCTAAGGTCATGTAACAAATTCTTCCTATTTCTTTCCCAAGTGAGAACACATGGCACAAGACTGCTGCTCTCTGCCTCTGACCATAATGATTTAATCTGGGGTGATTTCATTGCAAGCAGAGTAAGCCTAAATCTGCATGTAAGGACTAAGATCAGTCTCTGCCTATAGGATATACGACATGTACAATTCAAAGAACTGCTAATATTCTTGCTAGCTGAAAAAAAGCATAGTGCATTGCCATGAAATGGGCTTGATTTGTCATGCTTTGTACTCCAGTTTTCTGGCAGATAACCAGGGGTATAGCTATAGCAGGTGTAGCAACCACTAACGGACCCAGGAACCTGAAAAAACCCAAAGGCTTCTCTACAACATAAGAAGAAACCAGTCTTAGGCTGAGGCCCCACATTGCGGAAATGCAGCTTTTTTTGTTGTAGATTTTGTTGCGTTTTTTTGAGCCAAAGATAAGAATGGCTACAAAAGAAATAGGAAAAATATAGGAAGCTCTTATACTTCTAACTTCTGCTCAATCCACTCCTGGCTTTGGCTAAAAAAAAACGCAGCAAAATCTGCAACAAAAAAAGCTGCGTTTCTGCAACGTGGGGCTTTAGTCTCATAGATATTACTTGATAATTGGGGCCCCTTTATAGATTTTGCACTGGGGCCTGGGAGCTTTAACTTACGCCCCTGTGTATAAGCTATGAAAAAGTTGCAATTTTTGTTGCACATACCTGTTTTTTTTTTTTTTACACTAAAATTGAGCTTTTTTTTTAATTCTGTTACCCGCTTGCCACTTTTCAAAAAAGTGGGTGGAGCAAGACTGGGATGAAGGCGAGTTAGGTGAAGGTCAAGAAGGAGATGAAGGTGAGTCAGGTCCTCATCTGAGAACTATATTATAACTTATGCCAGAAAACTGGCGCAAGTTATAGCTGAAATCAATACCAATTTCAAGTGTTCAGGTAGTGGTTTCAATTCTGATCAAAACTTCTTAATAATTCTGGTGCGCCTTTATATCTTTATATCAACTAATAGTTTCTATTTCACTGATTCTGGCACAGTCGGAAATTTTTCTCTATCCCACACCATTCCTGAGCAATCAATGCTTGTATCTTTTGTGTCTGATAGCTATTTGTACTGTCAGGAGGGGTGGCTGCTTCTGATTGGAACTCTGCACATCCACCTGCCTGACCCCACCCTTCTGACATTTCCGAGACTAAATAGCACATCAGGCACCAAAACTAAATGAAGGCTAGAGAGAAAATTCCATCTGTGCTGGAATCAGTAGTATTCAGAGATTCTAAGAACTAGAGGTGGTAGAGGTGGTAAAAGATCCTTTTTAATAATAAAACACAAAACACTGGTCTAAATGAATTGGCCCCATTGTTCATAGAATCGCAAAGCCTATTCTTCAAAGTAGGTCTGATATAGTTACTCTGATTTAGTATACAGCAGCATATGGAAAATTACGGATTGCAATCCCTATATATATATATATATATATATATATATATATATACACAGGTGCATCTCAATAAATTAGAATATCTTTGAAACGTTCATTCATTTCAGTAATTCAGTAATACAATCCATAATCAGCGTTCTTCCATGATTGTGTGTCCTACTGAACCAGACTGAGGGACCATTTAAAGGCTTAGGAAACCTTGGCAGGTGACACACTGAATTTACAATACTGAACTTTTTTACAATATTCAGATTTTCTTAGATTTGGGTTTTCATTGCCTGTAATCCATAATCAACATTTACAGATATAAAACACTTGAAATAGAACACTCTGTGTGTAAAGAATCTAGAAAATATAGGAGGTCACTTTTTTCACTTAATTACTGAAATAAATAAACATTTCAAAGATATTCTAATTTATTGAGATGCATCTGTATTATATAGAAATATGTTTTATATATATAATCAAAAATTACATTTATACTGCAAGTAAGCCCACAATGTATAGTTGTCTTTACCAGATAATATGGGATTTCATTGTAATGATGGTTAAAGTAAAATGTATGGAAATAACTAACAGTTTTATTATACTACAAAGGTGGATGTTTTACTATTAGGTCATTTACTGATCCATTACAGGCACATCTCAAAGTGAAGAGTGACGCGTTGTATATTCTCATTGTGGCTACTGAGCCAGTGCTTATAATTGGAATTAATCTCAGTAGACTGGTTAAGAATGTATTTATTTCCCTTTCCTGATACTTTCATGGACAGACTGTATAGGTCATAAAGGCAGATAATTCACTTTTACTCTATTCCCTTTCCAAACAGAGCCAGGAAAAGTGACGCTGAGTAATCTTTTCTGAAAGATGTCTGTCCCTGCCAACTGGGATTGCCCACTTTGTGCTTAAAATGCCTGGCTCTGTTTTCACATTGGAAATATGCCCCCGGGTGAGCAGACTCTGCTTTGCTTTGGTCAGATTTGCAGACCTCAGTGAGATGTGCTCCCTTCTTATTAACTCCTTACATCCCTATTGGTAAAAAAAATTTTTTTGTAGCGTTCCCATTTACTTTATTTTAAGATATTGGCCTAGATTTACAAAGTTAGACAGGAAAATACGCCAGATTTACCACAGTGGTTGATACTGTTTAGTCTACATTCATACCAACTTTTAGATAGCATACTTTGAGACAGAATTTTACAACACAATTTTGGTGCACCGTGACACATTTATGTTACTCCCTCTTTTTCTATAAATCCACACCCTCGTGTCCAGCAAGGTAAAAATTTAACCCAAACTACATGTGCCACATTGGATCAAAGATGTACCACATCTATGCTAGTGTCTAGCCATAACCACAATAGTAAGTTTGGACCAGTGTCTAAAAGTTTAAGGCCAAGGCCCACGTTGCAGTACAGAGCTAAAACAACGCTGTGAAAAAAAAAACGCAGCGGAAATGCATTACATGTTTTTCCACAGCTTTTTTCAGTGCGTTACTCAAAATCAGCACCAAATCTGTATTCAGAGGGTAGTCAGACTGTCAGCCTTAGGCTAAGGCCCCACGTGGCGTCCTGCAGCAAAAAAAACGCTGCGGGAGAAACCGGGGCAGGATCGCATCGCGGTTCTTCCTGCAACGCTTTAGACAGAAAGTTTGCAGAGTTTTCCTCTGTGGACTTTCTGTTTCAATTATACCTATGGGGAAACTGCCGGCATTTCCGTAGGTATAATTGACATGCTGCGATTTCCAAAATCGGCATGCGTGTCTGCAGCGCGTTTTTTTCCGCAAAGTGGGAATTTCCGCAATAATGGTTCTTTCTAAATTTATCATCTTGTTTTCCATCTTAAGAGTTCACTCAGTCTGATATCACTCTCATTCTGTCTCTGTTCAGCACCAAATTCTCCCCCCTTGATTTGTCTGCAAGGCTAAAGCCCCACGTGGCGTAAATGCCGCGAATCGAGGCGGTTTACAGTCAGAGCAAAGTGGAGATTCCTACTTTGCTCTGACTGTTAATAGCCTCGATTCGCGGCGTTCACGCCACGTGGGGCTATAGCCTTACAGACAGATCAAGGGGGGAGAATTTGGTGCTGAACAGAGACAGAAGGAGAATGATATCAGACTGAGTGAACTCTTAAGATGGAAAACAAGATGATAAATTTAAAAAGAACCATTTTTTTAAAATAAGATATATTACAAAGTTTACTATATTCACTTTTCATTTTTGAAAGGTTTTATAATTGGAGAAACGCCTTAAGGATCATACATCAGGCATTTTTATTCTGGTGCTTCAACCTCCAGGATCCCTTTACTGAGGCTCATTCCTTTAAGTATTTGAGCTGCAGTTACACAGATCACAGTTCTGCCCTAAGGAAGCTGGTCTAAAAAGCAAGATCTAAGGAAACTGATAGCAGGTTGTGAACCCATTGTGCCATTAAACTATTTGGCTTTGGGCTGTTCCCAAGCTCATTGTCTAAGTAGTCTCAAACAAGTCAAAAGGCCGAGACAGACAGCCCATGGTCACAGGTCAGGGACAGGCAGAGGTCGTACACAGAATGTCAAGAAAACAGGATCAGAATAAGCAGCAAAGTCAGAAAACAGACCAAGGTCAATAAACTGGGAATCAGACAGGGACGCAATATCTAGATACCCTTAGGAACTAGTATACTAAGATTCTATATTTGTCAGGCACCATGCAGTACACAGACTGCCTGGGATTAACTGAAAAAGGCCCAAAGGGGTGCACGTTAGGCCTTCAAGTTGAGGGAGGAAGCGAGCACCAACCCTATAAGCAGGTCCAGCTACATCAGCAGCCGGAGGACATGAATGGCAAAGGTAACCTGGCATCTGCTGGGACAGACAGTAAATGTGAGAGTCCAGAGCACCAGTGTTAAAGAAATAATTTAGCAGGTAAGCATAAATTGGTAAAGAATAATAAATAGGCTCTTGTGTATGTCTTGTTTATACCAGTTTACATGCATCTACATTTACTGTTATGCCTCTGGCTTTGCAGACGCAAAGGGGGCAAAAACTCCCTACATTGCACTTTCATTGTTCTGAATACTAAGGGCAGCAAGTGATAGATCAATCATATAGAACTTACATTGCTGCAACAACTCAGTATATCCTTTATAATTTAGCTTCAGCTTGTCTTCACTGTCTCCTGTATGTGATAGGTTTCAACCTGTCGGCTCTTCTAGGAAGAAGGAAAGGGGCAGAGGAGTGTAGAGCTGTATATTGGAGGAATACACTGGAGATTCTGCATACAGCATACACAGATAGTATAGACCGGCAATATAAGAGAGTTTTAGAACTAAAGCTTATAATTGTAGTGAGTAACTTACTATATCAATTACATCACCAGCAATCTATACCATATTTATCCTCTATCCTATGTATAGAGGATAAATATGTTTCGCATCAATACCCCTTTAAATTTGAATAGAGGATAAATATTCTTCTAGGCTTAACCCCTTTAAAGAGAGTCTACGATTGCAAAATCACTTCTAAACCACTTGTTGTAGGGGGCAAGTTCCATATTAAGCATACTTTTTTTGTATGAAAATGGAATCTTGCTACTGAGAAAATCAACTTTTAATCCATATGCAAATGCAGAACACCTGGAACTTGTCAATCTTTGTTAGGGGCACTGGGTGATGATCACAGGTGAATATGGGTGCTCTGCCAGACTCAACCATGCCCCAGGAGCACCAAACAGCAAATGTGCCTACAGATTACAAGTTGATTTTCTTGGAAGCAAGACTGCACATGAATGGGATGAATGTCCTGTGTATTTTCACAGGACATAGTCCAAGTATGTGGAATGTAAAATTCCAAAAGTGCTTGGTACTTATTTTAGACATTTTTCAGCTGATTTTCTCACTGAAGTCAAAGAAGGCACTGAAAATACACTAAAAAAATGCTTGTATTTAATTTTTGATGTATTTTTAGATCAGCATAAAAACTGCATCTATTATGTCACAAAAAGCTTGCAAATGTAAAAAAAAAAAACAAACTCTAAAAATTATTAAAATATTTGCTTTTCAGTGACTGATCTCCATCCATTCAGCATTTTTTAGCTACTACTTATGCCATGTGAACATACCCTAAAATGCAGACACTTTATAGAAAGATTTTGTATAAACATATAAATCTGCATTTTTGACTTGTTCGTGTGTCATCCATTTTTCATAGACCCATAGATATGCAAAATATAGAAAATGAAACTTACTACATCACACTTGCATGGATGTAGATGTATGAATGAGACCTTATGCATGTATAGATCTACAGTACATAGGCTTACCTGATAAATATATTTTTTGTGCATTTCCCTTGTTGATTCCAATAAAACACAGATTCACTGATCTGGTATTGCACAAATTAATAATTTTGCACATAGACATGTGATCAGAATTTTTGGGTGTCAGAATATGGCACATGCTACGAATATGCATGGGCTATGAATCTTTGACCAAAGTCATTCTCCCTTTTTGTACAGTTCAGTACATCTATTGCTCCCTGTTATCAGCCTGAAGAGGGAAACAATATATCTTGACATTACTAACAGATAGTCCAGAAGTATCTCTGGCCCCAGGGACATAACAATCATGGAGCCATTAGCAAAAATTGCCTTACTATACCATGACCTACCCCACATAAGTAGTAAGTTCACAATATAGAAAGTATACGATTATTTTAGTCTCCTTGCACATGGGGATAGTGCACATAGGGATGTCACAGTAAAGGAATAATGAATACAGTGATGTCACAGTTCAGAGATAAAGCACACAGTGATGTCACAGTACAGGAATAATAAACACAGTAATGTCACAGTACAAGGATAATAAATACTCTGATGTAACAGTACAGGGATGATATACACAGCGGTGTCACAGTACAGTGATAATACATACAGTGATGTCACAGTACAGCGATAATACACACAGCGTGTCACAGTACAGTGATAATACATACAGTGATGTCACAGTACAGCGATAATACATACATTGTTGTTACAGTACAGTGATAATACATACAGTGATGTCACAGTACAGCGATAATACACACATCGTGTCACAGTACAGTGATAATACATACAGTGATGTCACAGTACAGCGATAATACACACAGCAGTGTCACAGTACAGTGATAATACATAAAGTGATGTCACAGTACAGCGATAATGCACACAACGATGTCACAGTATAGTTATAATACATACAGTGATGTTACAGTACAGCAATAATACACACAGCGGTGTCACAGTACAGGAATAATACACACAGCGGTGTCACAGTACAGGAATAATACACACAGCGGTGTCACAGTACAGTGATAATACATACAGTGATGTCACAGTACAGGAATGACACTATTACATCATAGCACAGGGATAATGCACACAAAAAAGATATGTGTGTGACATGATGGCATATGAAGAAAGTGAGTATAATGGTGTCACACGTAGACATTATGATGCCCCATTAAAGTAATGGAGGTGCATTAAATTTTCCACATCTCCTTCCATCATCCAGCACCATGGGGTGCAGCTATAGGGGGTAGTAGTTGCTACTGGCCCCTGAGGGGTCTCAAAGGTTCTTCTGCCACATAAAATATACCAATATTCTGAATGGGTTAGTAGGGGCCCCATTACAGATTTTGCATTGGGGCCCAGGAGCTTCAAGTTATGCCTCTGGTCATCACTAACTGCACCCTAAGTTTTAGTATGAATGGACCCCATCAGTTGTGGGGCCTCATACCAGCTGCTATGTCTGCTATCCTGGTGCTTACACTCATGTCTGACCCCATGGCCTCTTAAAGGCCACTTTTTAGAATCTCAATTTACATAAAATGTGTGAATAATATTGTATTAGTGTATTTCATGAACTTTGTATTTACTGTGTATACTCAGTGTGAGTTGCCATTGGCAGAGTATTAGCAGGATATTTTATTTGTGAATATTACAGTATTATAATAGTATATTTTTTATTGGACACATATACTAAATTGGCTGTGATGTAATGTAAAAAGAAGTGCAGCTTGATGTTCCTGGGCTCTATTGCAAATTCTGTAACACCCCGCTCCGCCAGTCTGGCTTGTGCCATTATTGTATGTTACCCTGATGGGACAGACGACCCTCTGAGACACCACAGCCTTGCTGCTCACACCTGTGGAGCTATGACACTGACATCATCGATAACCAAAGGCATCTATAGGATGGGAACATTTGCACAACAACAAATCCGACCCCTTGTCAGAAGCTATAGGTTAATTGGAAATTGGAATTTTAGCTTTGTGTGAAAAATAAAACTTATGGGCAGCTTTATCTTCCAAGGATATAGAAGACGACTGGACAAATGCTCTATACCCATATCCATTAAAGAATTGTATGTATATTAAGGCCAGTTAGATAATTCTTACATAACTGGAGACCTAAGCATCTGAATGTGGCTTCATGTATATATATAGGGGTTAAACATTTTCAAGACCAAATTACAACGTATAGTACTGCTAAAAACATGCAGATATCAAGCAGCTTAGAGTATCATCCTGAGAATTATCTTTATTGAAAACAATATGGAAATTGCATGTTATACAGAAAATACCTACGAGCAAAAAGTTTTTTCCTTTGCAAGGATTAACCCCAGATACACTGGATCACTGGTCACTTGAATGTCAGGAGGTTTAGCCTTGTGCTTCCTCCCTGTTTTCTCCTGGTGTTGGTAATATCAGTACCCCCTGTTGTGGTCTGGTAGTTATGTGTCAGAATCAATCAGGGGGCAATGAAAGGGAGGGGTTTTAACTCACTCTGTTAGGTCGCTATGTGCCATTCACTAATAGACAAAGGGTCTCCTCAACAGATGTAAAGTTAAGTGAAATCTGTCATCCTGCATAGAAAAAAAAAATGACCACGAGGAGGAGGGAGAAGGAAACAGGAGGTTAGAGCCAGGGAATTTATCGGATTGAGAAGGATAGGGGGGGGGAGTTGGGGGTGAATTGGTGCCAATTAATCCTGTGGGATTGAGAGGGAGGTGGAACCCTCTCTAAACACGATGAGGGGCATGTCCAGGAGCTTATTGGAGCTGGGGAGCAACATAAAAACCCCCTGCCTGGCACTGACCTCTTATATCCTTCAGATCAGCCTGGTAGTAGGAAAAGAGAAAGTAAACTTATCCCACATCCATACAGTCATGACTGGGCGCGATGACATCTCAGAGGGCAAATCAAAAGTGAAGATCCTGGCCCCAAGTGCGGGAAACGAGAAATCGGGACGTTTTCATGGACCTGCAATGAGATCCAAAGGCTTTGCCATCACTGACCTACTTGGTCTAGAAGCGGAACTACAACCACCATCAGTTTCTATTCCCAGCTGTGAAGGTCCAGGAGGTGGTCTTGGTGGGGTCTCACTGGCTAATGGTTCGCTGCCCCTTGGGTTGGGGTTTCTGTGTGGTTTTGCTTCTCAACAACCCACTGGGACTACTTGTCTTCTCCCAACTCACATACCATTTCTACAGCCTAGAGCAGATCATCAGTACCTGCACAACTCAGACAAGCACAAGGAAAATATCTCTGGTAACTAAAAATATATCTGTATCTAAAATATATACTTAGGTCATACGAAAAATATCATAAGAGGGATGTAAACATGTTGTAAAACACGGTGGGATGATATCATCTTTTATAATTGTGATAACGGGAATATGTATTTTAGTGGATAGAAAAGTTACTATTTTATCCCTCAAATTATCTCCTATGGGAACAATATTTGCATTTGTAACTTTAAGTTTTATGTTGTGTCACTTTGGGTGTATCGGACATGTGTGTGCTCTGCTGTCTGGTGTGACAGCAGCAGAGAAAGTGACTGCTGTAGAGAATGAGCACTGGATCAGAGAGCTGTCCAGCTTGTATGACCTTTCTGTGGTGCTGAATGGTTGGTCGTAAATACATCACACAACTTTCCCCTTTAGCCTGAACTAAGCTTATGCGTAGAGCTAATGAATTGCTTTGTCCTATTGGTAAACACTACACACATACAATTGCTATCACAATACTTAATCAAGAAACTTTTTGGTTTATGGATATTTTGTAACGGAATGTTTTTTATTGATTGGATTAAATTCCATGTAATAATTTGTAATGTTTGCATTTCTAGATGATGATAGTCTCCTAGGGGATAAGAGTGATTTGAAGGCATCTGGCTCACAAACAAAAAGAAAGAAAAGACGACACAGGTAATTTAGATATCTTTATATTTTGGCCCGCCATGGTTACTAGTATAATCAGTGACTTGTAGGCCTCTAGATCCAGAGAACGGACTCTATGGATATTATTTCAACTTTTGTACAGCCAATATTCAGCATTTTCATGTATAACCTGTGATATTAAGATTAATAACATAATATCCATCGGAAGTAAATGGTCCTAGGCCCTAGCCATGACAACTGCTCATATCTCGACCAAAAGACTTTAGGATACGAGCCCCTGAATCTCCTGTGAAACATATATTCCCAAAATTGTTTCTTTTAGTTCTCATCATAGAGATACTGGAGTGGGCAGGGGGTTTATATTTTGGCAATTGATGGCAATAGTCCATAATCATATGTCTATTTCTACAGGACTGTATTTACTGCTCATCAGCTGGAGGAATTAGAGAAAGCCTTCAATGAAGCTCATTATCCTGATGTCTATGCCAGAGAAATGTTGGCTCTCAAGACAGAACTGCCTGAGGATAGAATACAGGTAACATATGAGAAAAATCTGTCTACTGCTACAAGTACAACAACCCAAAGATAAAGTTTAGATGTGACTGCAACAGCCAAAAACAGTGAGAAGATGGTACTACTTTTTGTAGATCCTTCTCATTTAAGGACATTATACAAAGCATCTACTTTGACCATTACATTTTGTAATATTGACGACATTTTCCTATTGTGTAATGCAGGTCTGGTTCCAGAACAGGAGGGCCAAGTGGAGAAAGCGTGAGAAGTGTTGGGGCAGAAGCAGTGTCATGGCAGAATATGGGCTCTATGGTGCCATGGTGAGACACTCCATCCCACTACCAGAGTCCATCATCAACTCAGCAAAGAATGGGCTTGTTGGCTCATGTGCCCCTTGGCTATTGGGTGAGGAAACTTTTTTGCGGTTTTTACCTTGAAATCTATATTTTACATATGAGAGACAATCACAGAATATTCAGCCCTGGGAACAATTTACAAGCATCCGAATGACAGCTTTTAGAATTTTACTTTTTAGGTAGAGCAGAAGATATTGCAGCTAATATCATAGAAAATGATATATTATTATGATTTTCTAAGATTTAATATTACACCTCTAAAGCTGGAACTTTCAATAAAGTTTTCACAAATGGAAATACATACATTCATAAAATACAAACATATATTTTAGTATTTGTCAGCAGTGGTAATATTTGCTATTTGTAACTAAAATATGTATTTTTTTACTTTTTAGGCATGCACAAAAAGTCTATAGACATCACCAAAAAGGCAGATGTGGATGAACAACTAACAGATAATTACAGGGGGGGAACATCATATCGACAACCTGTTATCCAGGCCATCAGAGTCCCATAGGAACATACAGGATAAAGGCAATAGTTTGGACACTTCAGAAGAAAGAGCCATTGACCTCTCAAGCACAGCAAAACAAGAGACACCATGCATTATAAGGCATGGATCCAACAGAGACAGTCAAAATGACACCACAGACAGCGAGCACTGAGTCGACTGTTTTTAGATCAGAGCAAAGAGACAGGTAGTGAAGGGGAAGGAGCAGGGGAGAGAATGGTAGGGCCAAATACAATCACGGACATTAATTATTGCACATGTATTTCAAGCAAAAATTTCTGAAAACTTTATTGCAGTTTTTTTTATTGAGGTTATTTCTTCAGAGCATAAGCTAATTGTGTATTTGTGTAAATTATTAAAATATTTTCTTAGCTTTTTTATGTATAGAAAAATAGTTAATAGTTTATTTGTAATTCTCTTGTACAAACAAACTTTTTTTTTTTTTTTAAATATGTATTTCTGTATATAGATACTATGGTGACTACAACAGATGCTATCTGCAGTGTCGCAGCAACAGTCCAATACAATTTATTACCAAAATTCACTCATCTCATATAAACTAATAAAAAGTAATAGGCTGTGATAAATGTAGCTTCATGTACGATACAGTTAAAGAAAATTGGTTCAAAAGAATTATTATTCTCATAATTAACCCATTTTTGTTCATTATAAAAAATTTACCTTCTGGGAAAATTTTCCTGCAAAATTCATAATTGGTTTTAAAATATTCTATGTTATTTTATCTAAATATATCCATCACAACTATATATTACTATACAATTTTTTGAAGTTTACACTTTTTTTTTATATACAGTCTTATATACCACTTTTACATTTTAAAATAAAGCTTCAGAAAAATGTTATTCCCATTAAGTAAAATTAAAACTGAAATGACATATTTATCAAAATTTTTAAAATAATTTATTTGTAAAACATATTCATGTAAGTAAAGCCATTTCTTGGAAAATAATAATTCTATATAGTAAAATATATATTTAATAGAAATATTAAAGTTCCAAAAACTTCACTTCCTAAATTTACTTCTTTACATTAAACATAGATGTAAATAAATTATTAGCTAAATAAAATAAGGATTTTATGGTAAAAACAAAAAAATTAACACATATTGTACTTTCAAAATGTAAATCCACATTTATGAAAACAAATTCCAATTTTTATCATTTTCCTGAACGATCAGTATTAATTTAAAATAATTATCGATTTCCCCATGCATTTAATATATACCATATCTGAATATGTAGAGCTTCAATTTTTTTTTCTAGCACCAGAATGTAGATATAAATTAACTTGGATAAAATATACAGTTTTTTTCAATGTGAGTTAAACAATAAGAAATATTAACTCTGTGTCCTTTGGCTAAATTTTGTTTATTAAAATGTAGGAACTTTTTGGAATTTTTAGAATTTTTTAAATCTATGTTTAGTAGCCAAAAAAGTCAATATTATTTTTGTTCACTGGGATGACAACTGTCACTGAATGCATTTTTATGTATTACAAATTCAGATGTTGGGTTTTGTTTTTCATCTAAAATTTCAATTATGGAAATCTAAAAAAAAAAATCAACAGCCTTAGATAATAACTGTACATTTTGTATATAAATATAAACTTTTATAAGCTCATATAGATAAAATGAGCATGTTCCTTACTTATCTATGCATAGAACAGGAGAAAAGATGGTGAAATTCTGAAGAGAAGACGTTTGCTTCTAACAAGAAAATATATTTTGAGGAGAGAGAATAGTAAATGTTTTGTAATTGTTTCTACTGTCTGTAACTCTGTGTTCTACTGTTCGGCTTGTGTCATGCGGCCATTTTCTATTTATGTATTGAAGCACTTTGGTAGCCAGGGGTTTTTCAAATTTGTTTGTTATACAGTATTTTATCATATATTTATTATATACGAACCAATAAAATTTCCTGTATCTTTTACTTGTGTTTGTGATGGACATGTGATCAAAAGAACAATTGTTTCTGATAACTTAACCATAGACAGGCCATAGACAAACTGACCATCCATGTTTGGATCAACTACTGTATATTATATGCAAGCAAAAAATAAAAATAAAAAAAATTCTAAGAGCTATAACCATTAAGCTACAACTACTAATCACAAGGAATGATATAAAGGGCATACAAGATAGGGCCACATATATCAGTTGGAAGCCTTGATAAAACAGTGGAAGGGCCTACATTTTGCAGATTGTTTTTTGCATAGAGGTAAATTATTTTTAATTAATTTTTGGTTTAGAAAATTCTTACAGTATTTCAAAAAATGTTTTAAAAATGCAGAATTTCAGGACTATTAGGCAAAAAAAATAATACATTTATATACACTTTCCATAGTGTACATTTTTCTCATTTAAAAGTAAATATGACTTTTATATTTATGGCGTACTGTACATTAACATAATCCCGCAAAGTAATGGCACATATATGTGTTACTCATATAAAATATAACATTTTTCTGATGGTTCATGCATTTCCAGCCTGACAACTATGCACAGATATAAAAAACAAAATAGTATATACAGTGAAACCTCTGCAGAAGACCGCTCCTTTGCATAGACCCCCCCCCCAAGGACCATTTTTTTTTTAGTGACCGATTTTCCTCCCGTTGTACTCTATGGAAACTGCCTCTCTATAAGCAGATCACCCCCTTATCCAACCAAAGACCACTTTTTTGAGCAATTTTTTCAATAGGAATCCCTTTGAAAAGACCGGACATAGAACTTACATACACTGTTTGACCAATATGGACACAGTTCTGTGCTGTACTACATCACTGGACTGCAGCGAGCAAAAGGAAGAGACCTGTAAGGGACATCAGGGAAAAAAATGACCAGTATCACACTGAAGCAGAGAGCCCATATCATAGTCAATGCAATCTGCCTTGGAGGTAACCAGCATACATGCAAACAGTCACAATTTTGCCACAACAATCTTGGGATCTGGGTCACAAAAAAAGAAGAGTAGGTGCTTGGAGAGACATGGATAAACCAAAAGGAATATTTAGGATTTTTTGGGATATTCTTCAATTTACATGGTGATGTTTTTTTTAGGTGTCCCTGTAGTACTGGAAGCTGCCTCTGGGGACAGCCTTCCATTGCCTATCCTCAATATACCATATTCTATTCTATACCATGACAAAGGAGACATGGCGGGAAATTTATGAAGACTGGTGTATTCACGCCATTTTCAGATCCCCTATTACAGCTGATGGTGCACCTCATTTATGACAAACTGTCCTCTCTGCCTGGAGCAAAATCTACACCAGATCATAGAATAGATTTCCAGCATCATTTATGTCATTCTTCTGGCATAAATGATCATAAATCTGGCAGGGATGATGGCTCCGCACCCAGCATGCCCTCACCATGCCCCCTTTTGGTGGTGGAAATTGGTGTGGGCGGCTCAAAAACCTCAGCAGTGACAATATATGTCTCAACTGACGTGTAAAAAGTTACAAAGCTTGGGAAATCTGGAATAACAATAAATATCCCCTGTGAGTCTAAACCACAGGCCGTCATTCATACAGTGTATATTTCTCAACTCTACCCTAATCTGCATGTCCGACTTTGTTTCCGATGAAAAAAAACGGCTTCGTGGCGCAGAGGGTGTAAGCGCACACCCGCACATTGCTTTAAAAACCCACTCAAGTGAATGGGTTTTTAAGCAAACCATTTCAAACCTTTCCCTATCCTTTTTTCCGACATTTAGGTCAGATTCACGGCAGACAGAGTCTGGGAGCAAGTGTGAACCCACCCTAAAGGAGGAATTTCTGCTTCAGTGTGTATATCTTAGGTAATTGTCTACACTGACACACTGTAACAAAACCTGAGCTGTATGAGCAAGGCTTGATTTAATAGACTGATGTTACTTAAAGACTATCTGCATCTTCACAGACTTATTTTTTATTCTTTATTTGCATATTAATATCACAAGGAAATATTCTCAGCTGGCTTGGATTTTCACCAATCACAAGATGGCACAGCCCAGAAACCAATAGAACCACTAATGATGTACCGTGTGTTTCCAAAAATAAGCCCTACCTCGAAAATAAGCCCTAGGTAGATTTCGCAGGTTTTTTGGAGTATGCTTGAAATATAAGCCCTACTCCAAAAAATAAGCCCTAGTTGCAGTTATGTTTAAGCCTCTCCCAACATCTGCCATACGATTACAGCGACCGTACTGGGTCTCTGCTATAATGTACAGCGGAGACCCGGAGTTAATGCCTGCCATCAGAGTTCACTGTGTGACCCCCCCAATATTATTACAACTGCCCCTGGGGCCGGTCCCCCCCAGCCCAGGTACCTTTATCGTTGCAGGCTGGCTCCTGTGCGGCAAGATCGCAGGAGCCAACCTGTTTATTCGACAGCCGGGAGCCTTATGAAAGGCTCCCAGACTTGTCATAGGAACATTACCATTGAGACTGATTGATGAACAGCCTCAATAGTAATGTAGTGAATCTCCCATAGATTGCAATACAGTTGTATTGCAGTCTATGGGACAATTACAGGTTCAAGCCCCCTAGGGGGGGGGGGTTAATTAAATAATAAAAAAAAGTTTAAAAAAAATAAAAGTTAAAATCACCCCCCTTTCACTATGAATACATATACAACTAAAAAATTACTGTGAAACACAAACACATTAGATATCCCTGTGTCCAAAAACATCCAGTCTACAAACTTATAAAAATCTACAGTGAATGCCTTTGCGGGAAAGAAAAAAGTACCAAACAGTTCATGGAAAAAATGAAGACTTAACCTAAAAATAGGAGAAAAAAATAATATAAGACCCTGTCTTATTTTTGGGGAAACATGGTAACAGCCATTATGAGCTGTCAGCTGGGTTGGCTATCGACCAATCAGAAAACAGCACCGCCCAGAAACCTATAGAACCACCCAAGAGGTAATAGTCATTATGAGCTGTCAGCTGGCTTGGCTCTCCACCAATCAGTAAAGGGCACCACCCAGATTTCCACCAATCAGAGAGAAGCACTGGGTATAAATAATAGCTGCCACCACCTATTTCCCCCATTCTTAGTTATTTTCTTGTATGGTAACCATTCTGTTCCTTGTGAACACATCTCATAGAGAACGCAGAGGAATGAGCAGGACGAGCAGAACCTCCAGAGCTGGCCTGAAGTTTCCAGTTGCCCATATTCATTGCTTTCTGAAGAAAGGGAATTATGCCAAACACTTCAGTGCCAATGCCCCAGTATTCCTGGCTGCTGTGATTGAATATGTGACTAAGGAGATCTTGTTCATGGCAGAGTATGAAGCCTGGGCCTAGAGCCGTCACCTTATCATATTATAGCTGGCAATGCATCAGGATGTAGACCCGGATGAACTGTTTAAAAATGTCATCATAACCAACGGGGGTGCTGTCACCCGCACTCCAATCTGGGATGTATACCAGTGTGTCATCCAGGTTCTGCCACCTGCAGGCTTCTAAATGCCTTTCTCACAGACCCAACGACCCTTTTAAGGGCCATCCAATGTGTCAAAAAATAGAACTAATAAACATCTTATTGTAAACCTGCAAGGGCAGCGGCATAACGATCACGGTCGCACCCCCTGCAACCGCGGCTGGGCTGGAGATAGCTGGGGCCCTGCAGTACCATGATAGCTATCAGGGAAAGCCTGGTTCCCTGACCACTATACATATTGTTAATGGAAAAGGGACCGGCATGCCGCCAGGCCCCTTTCCTTTAGAATCCTGCCCATGGGAGGTGATTAACTCTAGTATGCATAGCTTGTATGTGTAGATTTCTAACGTCATGCATACTAGGGTTAAAAATAACAAATACCCTTACTCACCTCTTCTGGGATTCCAACGGTTCCTGGCATCCTCTTCGGGGCTCTTCCGGCTTGTGACTGAGGTCATGCGCCCCATGGATCACTGCTATGTTCTGTGATTGGGCCCCAGCAGTCACGTGGGGTACGCTAGCATAATGACGTCAGTGCACCCCACGTGAAGTTCCAAACACAGGCCCCAGTGGGGTGTGTGACTACAATCACAAGCCGGAAAAGCTCCAAGGAGGATGCCCAGGAGAGGTGAGGCAAGGTGAGTATAAGTGTTTGTTATTTTTACTCACCTCTCCTGGGCTTCCACTTATTATACTCTGGTGTCTGAGGTCACCCGAGAGTATAATAATAGCACTGAAACTAACTGGAGTGTCGAACCTCATGAATACACTCTGGGGAGCATATTATACTGTGTGGAAACCATTGTGGAGCATATCATACTGTGTGTAGGCCACTGTGGAGTCACAAGCCAGTGCTTTACGACTTTCTAAAACCACTAAAATAGTTTCAAGGGCCTTTTTTCACCAGCCTCGACACTTTTCATCATTTCCGTCAGTTTTCTGACATAAATGATGCCAGAATTCTACGCCAGCAAGGAGCTGGTGTGGAGTTCTGTTTAGGCACATGGACCCCGGAAGATGTGCCTAATTTATGAGGAGGGGTGCATTTCATTATAAATTAGGAATCATAGCTGTTACATACTTGTTATGGCACTCTGTGCTACTGATTCTTTTCTTATAATGTCCACCTATTATGTTTAGTGGTCACACATGCTCAGTACCTCAGTCCCTTTTTCCTCTTGTAAACAGGTTGCAGAGTTTTTTGTTATTATTGTGCAGGCCAGGTAATAAGAATTCTAAACTAGAAAACCCCTTTAAGTTGAGATTGCGGTGCTAGTGGGGAGATTTGTGACAAATGTTTTGATACTTGATGTTTTATGTAGTATCCAGCATTCTGATTTACCAGTGGTAGGGTAGAAGACCAGGTTTTGTAAGGAAGCATATACCATGGTGTAATAGGCAGCTGTATACAAGCACTACAGCTGCTGCTCAGAGGTGGAATCAGGACGTTAGAAAGTTTCATCCCACCCTAATTCCCGCCTCTCTAGGGGCATTGCATATTAGTATAAAGCCCCTTTAAGTTTATTTGTGCGATGGTTAGAAAAACAAGTTCTATGAAAAACCTGCCACAAAGTGCCTTGTTATCCCGGGGAAAGCAAAGTGTAATTAGACTGACAGTACAATACAGGAGCCCTGAAACATTTCCAGCTGAATCCGCTGGCCAACTTGTAAATGAATAAAGGACAAAAGATTTATTAATTGAAATCAGGGTAATTCCCATTTGGAATGAGTCCCAAAACAGTACCACACATGACCGGCATGTTAATAAGCTGACCCATCTGCCTTTAGCTTTCTTCACTTACATAGGACACAAACGGGCATAATTCATGGCTACTAAATGGGTTTATATTGTGCTGCAGAAGCTACAGGTCCATAAATAACCTATTAGGAGAATGATTAATGCAGGTCAACATAGAAAGAACCCTGATGCATAAATATATCTATATATGTAGATCTAAATATAGTTAGATAGACAGACAGACAGACAGATAGATAGATAGATAGATAGATAGATAGATAGATAGATAGCTAGATAGATAGATAGATAGATAGATCAATATATACATACAAAGACCAATTAAAAATAATTGAAAAATGTTTTTTTCATTTCTTTTTGCTGTCTTCTGTGATAAGATATCACACCACAGCAGTTTAACCAGTCGCAGAAGTTCAGGCTAACTCTGCTACATCTGTACAGTATATATATAATATATATATATATATATATATATATATATATATATATATATATATCTGTGTATATTTATATATATATATATATATATATCTGTATATATATATATATATATATATGTATGCATACAGGTTCTGTATATGGTATCCTGCGGTACATTTGTCCACAAATATTGCAGACATGTCAACTCACCTGGGATTCCTGAGAGTCTCCCTCTTTTCAGGTCCCCTCACCAGGTCACCAAAATCATCTCTTTCATTAGTATTCACTATACGGTGACGTCACCTCAATGCAGTGAATATTAATGAGGCGGTAGCCTGTATTTTAAGTTTAACTTTATACATTTTTTTATTAGGTTATCTAGGGAATATGAAACCATGACACAGAGTATGTAAGGCTGTTACTTTACTGAGCCACAAGCTCTATGGCATTATATAAGTAAGCAAACAATAAAAATACTGTCAATAGAGGTTTTTTTTTCTTAAACCAAGCTGCAATAGTATAGGGAGATTTCTCTACATACCATACATATGCAGGAAAAACATACCTAATGAAAAAAAAAATATTAAAATAAGGCTTTCAAAAAAATTTTTTATTGTTAAATTATTACAAATAAATAAATAAATATATTATGTATATATTTTTAGTATTGCCAAAATATTTAAAGTGATCACTAAATGGCGTAAATAAAAAAAAATTATTTTACTTAACCAGTAACAATCTATGGTCTAATATTATTATATGGGGTCTGGATATATGCAACTGTGCCATTTTATAAAAGACATGTCCTTTAAAAATTCTACTTCCTCTTTCACCTTGTGAAGGGCTCCCATAGGTTGACGTCTTTGATATTGTAGCTGGGCCGGCACACTCATAAATTACCTAAGCTAGCATCCTAGCTGGTCCTATAAATGCTCAATTGGTGATAATTCTGGTGACTGGGCAGGCCTAAGAAGTGCTGCAATTGGCAGAGACCCCAGAGTATAATGATAGCAGTGCTTGTGGGGGTTCGTGGGCCCGTGGCCTCACTTACCATTCCCCGCTCCTGCTGACAGCCGCTTCTGCAGAATGGGAAGTGTAGGCAGCCGTAAGCAGGAATGGGGAATGGTAAGTAAATAGGGCCCGTTACCTGCTGGTGTTACTCCAGCAGGTAACGGCCTATTAAAAAAAAAAAATATCTGGGGCCCGCCAGGCCCTGTGGCAGCCGCTACCACTGCTAACCCGGTATTTACACCACTATTCTATCTGCAATAACAATATAGCTACTTCACAAGTATATAGAAGTAAATACATCATCTTACGCTAGGTTCACACTAGCGTTTGGGTTTCCGTCCTTTGAGTCCACATGGGGACCTGAAAGACGGAAACCCTGCCTGCTTAAAAAGCGGTTACACACTGGGGTCCGCCTGGTTTCTGCTCGGTTCCCACCAATTTTATACTGAAACCGGTGGAGAGAAAAGTCCTCTTCGCAGAACTTTTCTCTCCACTAATTTTAAGCTGAATCTGCGATGGAGTCTCAAATGCAGATGTGAAGAGAGCCTTACATTGTATAAGCTGTAGAATTCTCTCAGTGCCTGCTGTGCACAGAGAAAGCTGTCTGCAGACGTGCTGTGAGGAGAAAAACAGCCCCTCCACAATACGAGGGGAGTTTTTATAGGTTCACGACTGCATACTTGCCATATTTGGTCCATATGGACTATTGCTGCTTTAAGTCAGTCTATACCTAATCACACATTGGTGTTTCTATACAGCCACATTTCTATGATTGTTTAATGCAGAGCTTGGAAACAAGGGATTTATATTACAGATCTGTATTTTACATCCATATGTCATCCACATAACTGATCTTTATTTGTATCTGATCACCTACAGTATCTGAATGCAGGCAAAACATAACAAATTTTGTATCATGAATAAAAAGTTTTACATTTATTTTTGCATATATTGCTGTTATCATTGAAAAGACAATAGAAGACAGTCAAATGGAAGAAGATGTCGCTTTAAGAGTTATTTGCATTCTTCTTTATTGAATATCTCTGTACTATTTTGTATGAGCATTTTATCTCATCTTGTTAAGCTGCTTTAGATGGTAAGATTACTAGAACATACTTGAATAGAGTGACAATAGATGGTGCAGTGCGCCCTCTAGGGGCGGAATTTTGCAGCCAACAGAAAATATGCTTTATTTAGAGTCATTTATTTGTCCATATTGTACCTCTGTATGCCTAACATGTAGGTGTGGTGTATGAAATGCTGTGGAATGTGTTGGCAATATATAAAGCGAAATAAATAAATTATCTGGCACTGGATACTTGAAACTGTACATAACATGTATGCAAAGTCTATACTAGAGATGGACAAACCTATCAGGATTCGGGTGGCTAAAGATTTGTTTTGGGTCAAAGTAGTTCGGTATGAACCACACCTTAACATGACTTAAAACATAGTGTAGAACACTGTCAGGGCTCCTAGGAACCTGTCTATAAAACATAGTGTAGAACACTGTCAGGGCTCCTAGGAACCTATCTATAAAACATAGTGTAGAACACTGTCAGGGCTCCTAGGAACCTATCTATAAAACATAATGTAGAACACTGTCAGGGCTCCTAGGAACCTATCTATAAAACATAATGTATAACACTGTCAGGGCTCCTTGGAACCTATCTATAAAACACAGTGTAGAACACTGTCAGGGCTCCTAGGAACCTATCTATAAAACATAGTGTAGAACACTGTCAGGGCTCCTAGGAACCTATCTATAAAACATAGTGTAGAACACTGTCAGGGCTCCTAGGAACCTATCTATAAAACATAGTGTACAACATTGTCAGGGCTCCTAGGAACCTATCTATGAAACATAGTGTAGAACACTGTCAGGGCTCCTAGGAACCTATGTATAAAACATAATGTAGAACACTGTCAGGGATCCTAGGATCCTATCTATAAAATATAGTGTAGAACACTGTCAGGGCTCCTAGGAATCTATCTACAAAACATAATGTAGATCACTGTCAGGAATCCCAGAAACCTATCTATAAAACATAGTGTAGAACACTGTCAGGGCTCCTAGGAATCTATCTACAAAACATAGTGTAGAACACTGTCAGGGCTCCTAGGAATCTATCTATAAAATATAGTGTAGAACACTGTCAGGACTCCTAGGAACCTATCTATAAAACATAGTGGAGAACACTGTTAGGGCTCCCTGGAACCTATCTATAAAACATAGTGTAGAACACTTTCAGGGCTCCTAGGAACCTATCTATAAAACATAGTGTATAACACTCTTAGGGCTCCTAGGAACCTATCTATAAAACATAGTGTACAACACTGTCAGGGCTCCTAGGAACCTATCTATAAAACATAGTGTAGAACACTGTCAGGACTCCTAGGAACCTATCTATAAAACATAGTGGAGAACACTCTTAGGGCTCCTAGGAACCTATCTATAAAATATAGTGTAGAACACTGTCAGGACTCCTAGGAACCTATCTATAAAACATAGTGGAGAACACTGTTAGGGCTCCTAGGAACCTATCTATAAAACATAGTGTAGAACACTTTCAGGGCTCCTAGGAACCTATCTATAAAACATAGTGTATAACACTCTTAGGGCTCCTAGGAACCTATCTATAAAACATAGTGTAGAACACTGTCAGGGCTCCTAGGAACCTATCTATAAAACATAATGTAGAACACTCTTAGGGTTCCTAGGAACCTATCTATCAATTTCTACTTCTCTAAGGCAAACATAGCTGAAAATATGTCAGAGTGAAAGTGTCATTATTCTATACCTCAGAGTATAATAGGTGAAGGTCCAGGGGAGGTGTCAAAAATCAAAAAACATTCATACTCACCTTCCGCTTCCTTGGGGATGCCTGGCGTCATGTGCTCAAGGTCACCGCTGAGGCCTGTGTTTGGGCTTCAGTGGTGAAATGAGCATGCTGAGCGTCATGATGTCATAATGCTTGGAATGCTCATGTAAGTGCTGGTGGCCCAATCACAGGCCTCAGTGGTGACCCCAGGTACGTGATGTCACAAGAGAGTGCCAGACGCTGTGAGGAGGCCCAAAAGAGGAGACAGAAGGTAAGTATGAATGTTTTTTTTAAAATTTTTGGAACCTATCTATAAAACATAATGTAGAACACTCTCAGGGCTGCTAGGAACCTATCTATAAAACATAGTGTATAACACTGTCAGCGTCCCAAGGACCTCTTCTGGTCTTCCACCTATTACACTCTGGGGTCTGAGGAAACCCCAGAATAAAATGCAGTGGCCATTAGTTCGCCAAAGACCAATCTCCATTTGTTTGTTTTTGTAAAAACCAACAACTTTGAATATTCAGGTCAGATCCGGCTCAGGACAAGTCGGTTCACCCATCTCTAGTCTATACCTGCAGTGTGCGATGAAATAATAAAAAACTATCTCAGAAGCAAACCCATAACTGGTGTGCTGCTCTACTTCTTCTTCCTGGACAAGTGATCAGTCCCACCTTGAATGTGGAACCGATCAAATATTACCAATGGGAGAGTTAAGATAATGCAGTATCTGCAGCCCTACATAAAACATAGATAACACATTATAATATCAATTGTGCCATAGGACAAATTCAGGATTATAAATAATGCTATCAAGGTTCATGAACATGGCAGACCCATGTCATTCACTAGGGGGCACTGAAGCAATAGAAGTTGCAATAACAGTAACGTGCCTGGTTCTCATCTAATATGTGGTTTTGGCTAATATTGGCCAAATATTTCTTGCCAGATACCATATGATGATGGCGCTATGTAAGTAAGCATAAGAAATGACTATGTCTGATTTACATGTAGAAATATTGGCACTTTTCTGTTTTTGTTGAGGCAGCCATTATATAAGTTGTGATCGGAAAATTCTGGAATTGATACCCCTGTTAAATAAAAACTGGTAAAATATGATTTTGTCACTATATTCAGTCAATAGTGGTGCCCTTACCATGAACTTCTTCCAAAATGGAAAAAAATAAAGTTCAGTTCATCTTGGCCAGTAACAAGTAGCAGCCAATATTCAATAAATGTTTCACTTTGCTATGCGAAGTCACCAGTGACCCAGCCCGGTGTGTGTGGCCATAGCCTAAAGTGGACCTTCCGTGCACAAGCTCTGCATGGGCCTAATAATAGTGATCATAGTACTTTGCCCTTTTTAACTCCCCAGACTGATACGGTAAACCAGTGCCAGACTGAAAGGATTTGGGCCCACCAGAGAAACTTGTTCTGGGGGCTCACCCAACAGCTTCCTGCTAATAGCCTACACCACGGCGACTTCACTGAAATCTGTGCTATCAGGAGTTACTGAGTATTTTCTCAGTATGGTCATCCCCTACATTACTGTGCATGCCCCAATAGCTCCCCACACATGCGCAACATTATAGTGAGGGAACTGTGATGCAGATATAGCACACAGGGCTGCCAGCGGGAATTTTGAACCCCCTCCCCAGTATAATGATTCACATGTTATATAATGCTCCACAGTGTCCTCCACAATACAAAGTGCTCCCCTGAGCACCCCACAGTGGCCTCACATGGTATATAATGCTATACAGTGGACCCACACAGTATAAAATGCTCCCCTGAGCCCCCACAGTGGCCCCACATAGTATATAATGCTCTACAGTGGCCCCACACAATATTGAAAGCTCCCCAGTGCCCTTCCACAGTATAATACTCCAAAGTGGCCCCACATAGTATAATATGCTCCCCAGAGTTTCAGTGTTATTAGTATACTTTGGGGCCAGATGATGATTCTGGGGACTGCCAGATGCCCAGGAGGGGCAAGGTTATAAATGTTTATTATTCTTACTCACCTCTGCTGGGCAGGCTTCTATTGGAAAGGGGCCCTGCGGCACATGACACATGATGTCGGCCCCTTTCCATTAGCTCCACTGATTCCAGTGCAGTTGAGATTTTTTCGATAGCCCCTTCTGTTCCTGGGAAATTAGGGCTGTTAGTTTCAGCATACAATATACTTATTAAGTTCTCTACTGTGTTGGTAGTCCTGGACTGGAGCAGACACACAGAGACCGCCCACCTGACAGTAGAAAGCCTAAGCAGCGGGGACTAGAAAAAATAATTCCAACCGTGCCAGAATCAGGGGATTGGCATGAGTTGGTAAAGGTGGTGAATGGTCATCTTTATCTGGTCATCCCAGAACACCGACCCCAACCCTAGTCAATGCCATTGAGTTTAATTAGAACTCCAACTTTTTCAAAATGTAATAAAAGACTTCCCAGGCCTTGCAGCAGCAATGGAGGAGGGGGGGGGCAGGCATTGGTGGGTGTAAGTTAAGTTGAGACTGACGAACCACAACTACCAGTTGCACAAATTTTTTTCAAAACGTGTTAAAAAAAATTTACATTCAATGAACTGTTTGTTTCCTCAAACAGTTCATTGAAAGTAACGTTTTTTAAACATGGTTTTGAAAAAAAATTGTTCAGAAATTGAGCAACAGATTAACTTGACATTTTCCATAAAATGGAACAAGGCAGCAAGGGAATTTTTCAGAGGCTTAATTGAGACTTGCCATATGTCTGTATGTTTGAGTGCAGCATAGATTTAAAGGGGTTTTCTGGAACTGAACTATTGGTGACCTATACTTAGCTTAGGTCATCAATATCTGGCTGGGGGAATTCCAACACCCAGTACCCCCACAGATCAGCTGGTCGAAGTTACCACAATGGTCTCTTCACTGAATACCGCTGTACATTGTGCAGGACTGTGTTTGGTATAGCAGCTCAGCTCCATACACTTGGAAAAGACTGAGCTGCAGCTGTACCATGTACCATGAACGCTGCAGGCTTTTCATACAGCTGATCTGTGGGGGTCCTGGTTGTTTTACCTCAACATATCCAATATTGATGACTTTCCTAATGATAGGTCATCAATAATCCTGTCCCCTTTAAGAAGATGATGAATGTTGTTCACAGAGATAACTGTGGCAGAAATGGTGAATATCTATAAAAAAACATCAAATTTTTTGCATTGATTTTAACATAACGTTTGTGGTAAGGATTCTCTCTTTTGACGAGTTTGTTTTTCTTTGCAATTGTTTTTGCAAATCTGTGCAAACATTTTGGAAAAAAATCAAAACAGATCAGATTTTATTTTTAAAGATAATTACTTACAGTGCTAAAACCTGGGTATTTCCATATGATCCTCATACCAAAAGTCAATCAATGCATTGGAAAACCTAACTTCTCCGAGGCTGAAGAAAACATGTAAGGCTGGGTTCACACCAGCACTTGAACTCCGTTCAGATTTTCCATCCCCGAACTCGCTTAAAATATGCAGAGGGAAAAGTCCTGCAAGTCTCTCGATTTTACCAGATTTTTCGGGCAGAAACCCGGTGGACCCCATTATAGTCTACGGACCTGAAGAATGCAAAGCCGAACGCTAGTGTGAACCTAGCATAAAAGCAAATCCAAATTCAAAGCCATAGTGATTGTTTTCTTCTGTGTCAATGGTATTAGAAGAGTGACTCCTAGAATCTGGTACAGTGAACCACCAAGATGAGGGAAAGGGTGAGGATACAGAGGCCACGATTCATCCTGGATGACACATCATCACTGTAAAGCAAAGGAATGCATTTATATCACTTATAAGACTATTTATTTATTTATTTTTATTTATTATTTATTATGCTTACTTATATAGCGCCATCATATTCCACAGCACTTTACAGACATTGACTAAGACAGCAACCTGAAGAAGACCTACAGCATGGCTGCATGCAATGGAAAATATGGATGCAGTGATGTGTTCAAGCAGAAGGGGAGAGTATTGAATAAAAAAGGAATTAAAATGTAATAATTTATGATTGACATTTAGCTATAACATCAGTCTGGCTCTTTAATAGCCACACTTTGTATATGGACACAAGTAGACAATGTAATAGTGAGTTGACTTTTCACAATCAGTGTTGGACTGAGGTTCCTTGAACCCACCAGATAACTGATTCTAGGGGCCCACTCTACAACAATCTCTATGAATAGGCCATAGTACCCTTCATATTTGATGTCTTCAGTTGGACCATTCTTCTTTTTAGAGCCTGAGCCCGCCAGAGGATCCTCTTGTACTTTGGTGGGCCAGTTCAACACTAGTTATTACAATCATACCATACCATTGATATAGCTAGATATAAACATATCCTTAAACAAATAGTGCTCCTACGGAAAAATAAAGGGGACTTTATTAACCAAAGAGTGTTGTTCCTGATCACAAGGGACCTTTCTCGAGCCTTGGGCTAATAAAGTCCCATTTATTTTTCCATTGGAGTTCTGTCTAATTTTTTTTTTGAGGATTTCTTCCATGGTCCTGGCTTCTAACCTGTTGGACGTGCACCCTTCTTCTTCCTTTTTTGGGATTATTTGGTGCTGCTCTCTTTTTACTATAGACAGAAATCTAAAGATGTATATATAGATATACTGTAGTATACAGTGCTGTACTTTTTGTCCACATGAAAATTGTACCAATGACCCAAACAAGGTAATCTGACAAGTACAGGATTTAAGTTTTCTGCGAGTTATCTAAAGACCCAAATATCCTAATGGAAGTCACAGTCACTCCGTAACACAAGGATAAGCAAAAGTAAGTTTTTTAATCACTGGAGTGAGAAAATAAACAAATGCCTGTAGCTAATCCTGTGATCATCGAGGCTTTTAGTGGTCTAAAGTCTTTAACCCAGATAGACTTGAAGAAGGGTTCACTTTAATGGACGTGATCTGTCCGTACATCCCCTGATCTTAATAATGCCTTGAACTATTTTCTGTTCTTTTCAGCTGTTCCTGACCAATATCCTACACACACACTCAATGGCGGCCTAAAGGATTTCAATTAAGCTTTCATGTGTTGATTCAATCAAGAAAACTAAGCTGTCCGATTGTAGCCAGCAACACTGACAAGTCTTGGGTAACCGCAAAAACATATGGAGAGATGCCAGAAAAGTAAAATCACATATTTATATATTTAATGTCCATATGCACTACGATGTCTATATATATTAATAGAGCAAATGGACAGTGTAGAGACAACTCCTAAGCAGGTAGTCAAACAATAGTGGTCCTTCATTTCTATGCGGATTCATTCTATGTATATACTGTTTTCACATATCCCATAAGTAATATGTGCATGGACGTCACACTAAAAACATAGGGCCCCATAACACAACTTTAGATTGTATACACCCTCAGTTTTTTCTTCTGCATCTATCATCTCCAGTTATTCCCAATTATTCCTTGCCTTTGAGGTGCCTTTAATATTGAAGGTAGGTCTCTTCAGCTGCTAGACCCATAGCAGTCAATATACACCTATTACCTTGTTAGTTATGCCTTTGGGTCAGCGCATTAAGGGGTTATTCCACTATTATTGATGGCTTAACCTAACCACTTTAATGTAGCAGTCCATGTTTCACTCTTTTTCTGTAAGATACTCCTGCTCTGGCTTTTTTGATGTCTTAGGAACACATTTAGGCTAAGGCCCCATGTAGTGGGCCGCAGCAAAAAAGTGCAGCGGCAACACATGCTGTTTTTTCCCACAGAGCTTTTCACAGCAAGTCTGCAGAGGTTTTCTGCTTCCATTATGCCTGTAGGGAAACCACCGGTGTTTCCGTAGGTATAATTGACATGCTGAGATTTCCAAAACCGCAACGGTTTTGGAAATTGCAGCGTGTCCGCTGCATGTATTTTTCTGCAGTGTGTGGATGGGATCTGCTAGAATCCCATCCACTATGCAGGGACTGTAAAACACTGCGTTTTTTTTCCGCTGCTTTTCCATTGCGGCCAAACCGCTGCGTTTATGCCACATGATGTGCACCCTTCGTATACAAATGTCAGTGTTTATTAGAGGCAAGTATGACATTGGGTATGTTCAGTCTTAATAGAAAAGCAATTTTTAAAGGAATGTGTTATCATAAAATAATATTTAAAACCAGCCATGAATTTATATTTATTACATTTTTTATGTGACTATCCATAATTTTTTTTTTAAATATTGCAGTTTTCACACTGGCCACTAGGGTAAACTGATATTGCTCGGTCTCTATAGCTCACTTCTCGTTATCAGTATAGGGTGGATGAGTCAATGACAGTTCTTACTGGAGGCTTTGATAAGGTTGGATAGTAACACTACACATTATATACAACGATAAGGCTCTGTATATAATTTCCTGGTTGCTTGAGAAAGGGGCTGTACAGTAAAAAATCCAAGAGATTCTTCTGTCAATTGACTTCCATTAATTCAGCTACAATAAAGCATAAGATATGTGTGTATATATATATATACAGTATATATCAATAAATAGCAGCAGCTATTGACAGAACTCCTGTTACTTAAAGGGGTAATCCAGGATTAGAAAACAGGACTGATTGCTTTCAGTAAGAGCTCCACTCCTCTTCTCAGGCAGTGACATCACATCTGTTGGTCACATAGCTATCCTACAGGTCAGTCCCATGGAAATGAATGTGACTGAGTCGCAGCTTGGCCATGTGGAAGTGGAGTTTTTTCTAAGAAAAAGCACTCATGTTTTCTAATCCTGCATAACTTCCTTAACACACACAGTGCATTGTCTTTCCAGTCTCCTGCTTACTATTGATAGATTTCTCCTTGTCAGCTAATCCAAACAGAGGGAGCATTGTGAAGCTGCATGTGATAGGATACTGTACACTGATCAGTGGTGTAACGATCGTGGCAGCAGGGGGTGCGAGGGCCCGCGGGGTACGGGGCCCATGGCCAGCTGGGAATGGCCGGGGCCCCAAACCACCATGATAGTGGTCGGGGAAAGCCTTGTTCCCCAACTGCTATACATATTGTTAATGGAAAGGGGCCCGGGAGGTGTATAAAAATAAAAAAATACTTATACTCACCTGCCTTGGGCTGAGCATCCGCTCTGGGGCTCTCCCTGCCGGTAACTGAAGTCACACGAGCGGTCACATAGGGTGCGCCGGAGTAATGATGTCATCACGCCCCATGTGACCGCTGGAGCACGATAAGGTGAGTAAGGTGAGTATAAGAGTTTGTTATTTTTAATTACTTCCCCTGGGCCTCTACTTATTATACTCTGGGGTCTGAGGAGACCCCAGAGTATAATAATAGCATCAGCTCTGGGGGAGGGGCTCTTGGGAGCACATAATACTGTGTGGGGGCCACTGTGAGCATATAATACTGTGTGGGGGCCACTGTGGAGCATATACTACTTTGTTGGGGCCACTGCGGAGCACGTTATACTGTGTGGGAGCCACTGCGGAGCACGTAATACTGTGTGGGGGCTACTGCGGAGCGAGTAATACTGTGTGAGGGCCACTGCGGAGCGCGTAATACTGTGTGGGGGCCACTGCGGAGCGCGTAATACTGTGTGGGGGCCACTGCGGAGCACGTAATACTGTGTGGGAGCCACTGCGAAGCACGTAATACTGTGTGGGGGGCCCCTGTGGTGCACATAATACTGTGTGGGGGTCACTGTGGAGCGCGTAATACTGTGTGGGGGCCACTGCGGAGCGCGTAATACTGTGTGGGGGCCACTGCGAAGCACGTAATACTGTGTGGGGGCCACTGTGGTGCACATAATACTGTGTGGGGGCCACTGTGAAGCATGTAATACTATGTGGGGGCCACTGTGGAGCATATAATACTGTTTTGGGGCCACTGTGGAGCGCATAATACTGTGTGGGGGCCAATGCGGAGTGCATAACACTGTGTGGGGGCCACCGCGGAGCACGTAATACTGTGTGGGAGCCACTGCGGAGCACGTAATACTGTGTGGGGGCTACTGCGGAGCGAGTAATACTGTGTGAGGGCCACTGCGGAGCACGTAATACTGTGTGGGGGCCACTGCGGAGCGCGTAATACTGTGTGGGGGCCACTGCGGAGCACGTAATACTGTGTGGGAGCCACTGCGAAGCACGTAATACTGTGTGGGGGCCCCTGTGGTGCACATAATACTGTGTGGGGGTCACTGCGGAGCGCGTAATACTGTGTGGGGGCCACTGCGAAGCACGTAATACTGTGTGGGGGCCACTGTAGTGCACATAATACTGTGTGGGGGCCACTGCGAAGCATGTAATACTATGTGGGGGCCACTGCGGAGCATATAATACTGTTTTGGGGCCACTGCGGAGCGCATAATACTTTGTGGGGGCCAATGCGGAGCGCATAACACTGTGTGGGGGCCACTGCGGAGCATGTAATACTGTGTGGGGGCCACTGCGGAGCATGTAATACTGTTTGGGAGCCACTGTGGAGTATGTAATACTGTGTGGGGGCCACTGTGGGGCACGTAATACTGTCCTAGTATTGTTTACATGCCGGGTGCTGCGTTGTTCACTCACTGTATTCTTGATAACTGCAGTTGTGTGTACTAAAGCTGTATCCCTGTATCAGAGATATCGCTGCAGCATCCGTAACCGCCACTATCAAGAAATCGCTCTAGATTGGGGGTAGAGGGCCCCGGAGAAAACTCTGTACCGTGGCCCACGAGACTTTAACTATGCCAGTGACACTGATACTCTGCACACAGCAGATATCAGAAGTAGGCAGTGTGAGTCGGTGAAGTTTTATAACTTCACAGCTAATCCTTGTATGGAACCATTATATCACTGATCTCCTGCATTGGTTTGCTACATACTGGCTTGTTCCAGTGTTTGCTCATTGTATGGAGCACTAGTGTTGGCTGGCAGATAAGTAATATTTATGTGCATTACTGTATAGTGCGTATTTGCATGTTTTGACTTTTGCATTTTGTGGTTGGTGGTGCTACCACTTTTAAGGCATCTTTTGAATAAAAGTCAAGTTTTAAAATTTAATTTATTCGATATTAGTCCATGCTGGGTATATGTAGTAATATTATTTGGACTTAAGGTGGATATTTGAGAATCCAATTTTGCTGTTGTTTCCCATTCACCAGAGCTGAAAGCCACGATGGAATGGTGATGCTCTGCATTGGCATTCTGCTTTGGGTTGCTGTCAGCCAGAAAATGAAGAATTCCTCTTCATTTTCCGCCATCTGAACAACTCCTTAGAATGTGTCATCAATTTTAGATTGGTGGGAGTTCAACACTCTCACCAGTCAGCAAATATTGGCAGCAGTGTGTTAACTACACAGTGTACATAGCTGGAAGCAGACTGCTCTGGTCACTGTGTGGTGGTTGTTCAGAGTTGCCGTAGCTCAGCATTCACTCTTTTGAGTGGGAACTTAGCTAAGTAATAAAGGATGGCCACTGCATAGTGGAAGGAGCTTTTGATTCTGACTCTGTACACTGTGTAGATTAGAGCTGTGGTTGCTGATATCAGCCGATTCTAGTGAAACCCATCCACACATTGCAGAAAAATACGCGCAGTGGACACGCTGTGATTTCCAAAACAGTTGCAGTTTTGTTAATCGCAGCATGTCAAGTATACCTATTTCCTATAGGTATAATGGAAGCAGAAAGTCTGTAAAAAGTGCTGCAGGAAAAAACACGTTGCGTCTCCAACGCGGTCTTTCCTGCAGCATATGGGGCCTTAGCCTTAAAATTCAATTTCAAATCCCAAAGTGGTGAGTCCAATTAAGAGACCTAAGTACAGTGTAGCTTCAAAAGTTTGCCCTGTAAGATCATGTACTTCAGTAAGTCATTAAAAGGTATCATGGCTGCAACCATCATAAGACATTTTTCAACTGTCTAACATGTTACCAAACATTTTTGTTTGGCCCAGAGCACACCACATTAGAGAAGAGGGGATTCTGCTTCTCTCAATCTTAGTACTGTAACACATGCTTGGAAGCATCAGCAGCGGCACGGAGGGCATTATGCAGCATTAATATAACAGTGAATCCAGCAATGGGATGAGATGGTAGAAAACTTACTCAAAGCAGCAGCATCTGTGTGTATCTGTGCTTCTCACTCTGTGCAGTTGCTCCCAGCATTCTACACCTTGCCAAGTACTATAATACTACAAGCTGCAGAGGCATAATGGTTCAAAATTTTTAACAAAACCAATTTCAATAATTCTCTGTATCCCATAATTCATGCAGTTGTATAAAAAAAATTATCCAAAGGTGTCCATAGCCTTCAGTTTCTCAAAGATAGTTACCAGGTGGATGATCATATATTAAAATATCCCTTGATACATGAATCCTCGCTGTTCTTATATTTACAAGAAAACACTAATTGGTAAAAAAAAAAATAAAACAAAGATGTTTTTTTAAGTCCCTAAATTGTGCGACATCCCTTAATGATGTCCAAGGCAACTGCCTATTTTGCCTACCGCTTTGCCTGTCAATTGTACAAAAGATAGAGGGGATTATGACTGTAATGTGCTGAGGTACTGTGGAGGAGGCCAGAGAACCCCTCACAATTTTTGTATAGTAGGACCCCATGTACCCCCATGTACCTATAATGGTTAAATACAAGAACTTTTATTTCTGTGTTAATATTGGATGTTTTGGGGTGATATTTTCCCATTGCATTTATGGGACTGAAAGGGGTTTTCCAGGACTATAATACTGATGGAATATCTTTGATCTGACTTATGGGCCTGATATTCCTGTTGTTCAGCTGACTGATGGAGTCGAGGCGCTTGTGATTCTGTTGGAAACTGTAGCTCAGTCCCATTTGGTGGAATGGAGCTGAACTGCTGTGAGCTGCGTGTCTTTGATCTATTCTGTGTAAAACTAACATGCCAGCAGACAGTAATAAAGAGAAAACCAATCATATTAAAACACAGTTTTCCTATCTTAAAGCTGAGTCTATAAAGTCATTAGGCTCCGCAATTTGCAAGTCCAGATAATGACACAATGAGGTCACAGTGACTTGTAGATTTTGATATCAGATTTAGTGTATGTTATTAATGCGGGTTAATGAGGTTAAGAATTCTATATATTATATTCTAAAGTACAAGATAATGTATATATTCACCTTTGCTGAACCTATACTTATATACTGTAATCGATAATTATGTAAACAGCAGTTATTGCAATAGTCTCACATGTAAAGAACTGATTCATTGTTACGGGGATGGACAAAATAACTAGAACACCCCTTTTTTTACAGTCAAGTTCAACTCTTTCTGACAAACCTGCCATCACTGGTATTGTCCCCTTTTTTCCTCTATCATGTAGCACTAATGATAACTTAATAATAATAACTTGTGCTGTTCTAAAAATCTTCTTATTTGTTATAGGGGCATGCTATGCCAGACCTGACTGGTTTCCAAAGGGGAATGAATGTTGTTGTGCACCTGGTAGAGGTGTCTATGATCCAAGTTGCTGAATTGATGGGTATGTTGATACCAATTCTGTAAACAAAGACCAGCAAAACAACTGTAGACATAAGCAGCTGTGGTTTAAAATCAAAGCTTGACACAAAACACAGTAGAGCACTTTATCAAAGTATACTCAAAAATCACAAAACTGCAGAAAAAAATTACTACAGAGCTGAATAAAAGTTAAAGGGCACTAGTATCAGTGAAAACTGTCAGAGATTATATCTATGTTGATGCTGCAATAGCCAAACCAATGTCAAGCTTTGACTTGTGACCACAGCTACTTCTTTCTGCAGATGTTTTACCAGTCGATGCATACTCAGATGTGATCACAGAACCAGTAGACCGCACCACACCCATCAACTCAGCAACTTGGGTCACAGTTGCCCCTACCAGGTGAACACTTACAATCAGTCCCCTTTGGAACTCTTTCTGGTCTGACCCAGGTATCACACCCCTAAGATAAATAAATAGATTTTTAGATGAGCACAGGTAACAATATAAGCTATGTGACTGTGAAAAAGGGGTCATTACCAGTGATGACAGGTGTGTCAGAAGACTTAAATTTGACTATGTGAAAATAGGGCTGTTATTTCGTCCAGCACCTGTACACAGTATTATATAATTTTATATTATATTATAGTATATTTTAAATAGTTCATATATTAGGAAGCATTTTACAACTCTCCTTTGAACTCATGATATTACATGTGTCTCGTATTCATGAGGGCATTGATGGGCAATGATGGGTACTAAGGTTGGTACTGTTGGAGCATTATGGTTGAAACTGTTTGTAAGGACAGTAAGGCAGGTATTTATGAGGGTAGTGCTATAGCTTGCATCGATATCTATTATATTGTTAAATGAGTCAAGCATAGCTGCATGGGCCCAGACTGAGCTTTGGCACCAGGGCCCGTGAACCTTAAGTTATACCCTTGAGTGCACAAATGATGCCGACATAAAGTTGTGTCCTAACTGTACCAAACAGTACTTAGATAATACTGAAATACAGTGCCCAAATACAACGTCCAACTAAAGATAAATTACCCAAATATTGATGCTGTTCAAATGCACATTTCTCTACATACATGCATACATGTAGCAGCTAATAACACTGAAATTGGTCTCTTTTTTCACAGTCTAGCTACACCCTTCAGATCTAGGTCACAGTACCAAATTATATCTTATGCAATTACAGAAAATAAGCCGTCAGCTTCTTATAATTATTTGCATCAGACTTCTGGCAAGTTTTTGATAAAGAAAATGGTAAACAATTACTTCTCCTTAGCTCAGGACCAGCAGTCATATATAGGGGGGTAGGAAGAGAGATGTGTGAGATGGTGGTGACAAGACAGGTCCAGTGGAGGTTAGATAAGATTGTGTAAGTAATTTTCGGCTGTGTCTTACTGCCTTCATAACTGGTATCAACCTGGAGCAGGAGCCAAGACAGCAGCAAAAGACATTACTAGTCAGTGGCTGGCTATTCTGGCGACATCTCTTGATATACTAAAACTCTAACGTGATGTTCAGAATAGCAGGACTGGAACAAATTTTATTTAGGAATAACTCTCATGGGCCCCCGAGAGCTTCTGGCAGTTTGACAGTCACCCATATTGCCTTCATAATAATCTGTCCCTATTAATTGGCACCTCTATGGCACACAGTACGGACACAGCATACCAATTTTCTGGGCAATTTTAATATAATAAAACTATGTGTTATGGAAAAATGGCTATTTTTTTCCACATTTAATTTTTTTAGCATTTTTATTAGTCTCACATGATCACTTGACTGCTTCTATAATACTCTGCAATAAGTCTATATTACAGGATAATGACATGTCCATTCTATACTGACATCTAGTCTATGAGACCAAGCCTCTGGTTGGTCCTAAAAGACTTCAGCTCAAGGCAAAGCCGTGGCAACCCCGAGACAACCCAGATTGTTCCTCTCTTATGAAGGTTATAATCATCATTTATTGCTAAAGGGTTAAAAGCCTGATTTGCGAAATTGACTTACAGACATCTGCAAATGTTATGTATCTTCTGTGGAATCTCCTCCCCTTAGCCATGATCACCACATTTAGCCTGGCTATCAGTAGTCAGATCTGCCACCAAGATCGCCCCCTTGCTGGCTGATTTCCCTATACAAAAAATATGTTCATCTCTGCTTTGATGTCACCGGTCCCTCTCCAGCGACTGCTGGACAACCCCTTTAATCTGCTCCAGTCAAGGTCCTGATGCTTCCCTACACCTTTGACTGGATCTATCCCCTACATACATTATAGCTCCCCAAATATACTGCAGCATTTGACACATCCTGGGGCACATACAGTTGCTACACAACTTGGCTCTATGTTTGCGCCTGCCTCATCCTGATCACATTGTGGCTCATGCCTTTCTGTCTATCACTCTTCCATTGCACTTATTTGAGTTGTGCTTGTCTTACCTGACCAGCTTTGCCATGGACATGGGCTAGAGCGTTCTCTTTCTTTCTTGCTTTTTCATTTTTGTATCTAAACTGTTAGTTGGGTTTACTAGCCGAACCTGTCAGGATCCAAATAGCCTTATGTTATTATGTAATTTTTAGCACCACCCAAGGCCTAGGCCTTAAGCTTAACTCACGCCTCCCACCACTGGCAAGTGTAAGGCAAACTTTTAAGTCTCCTAGAAAAAGAATTATTGCTTTTTCAGGCACCTGGATCAGAATACCATAGTTTTGCTATGTTCGCTGTTCTAGTTGATCCAGGCCTCTCCTTCACAGCTACCTATATATGTCTTTGATGTCACATTTCCTTTCATTGCTTTCATACTTATGAATTAGTTTGCTCAGTTGTAACATGTCTTGCAGCTGAAATATTTAGACTGCTCTTCAGGCCTCCAGGCAGTCAGAGCTATGTTGTAGCTGCTCTCAGCGACCTCACTGTTGGACCACTTGACCCACTCATAGCCTTCCTCAGGTCTGACCCTAGCTATGTAGTCACTCCTCCCTGATTCCCTCCAGACTGCCATAAACCCCATAGTCACAGCAGAGTCTCCAGCCAAGACTAACTGCACCTCTAATGGCCATGTTCTTGGCAATCACTGATTCAGCAGGGGTTTACACAATACCTCTGCAGACCCTGTTTCCTCCACAATGAGCCTATCAAACCCCTCTCCCAAATGCTTACTAGCCCACTATCTGCTCTTGTTATGACTTTGCTTTGCTCAATATAACAGTATAACCACTCTCCTTCGGAGTTTTGCCTTGGTACACCAGGTAACTCTCTGTGCAGCTTTCCTTATACCACAATCATTTCTCCCCACCATTAAAGGGGTTTCCCATGGAAGCAAGTTATCCCTTATCCAGACAGGTCAATACATGGTCCATCAAGAACCACAATAATCATACACACTTACCATCTATTTGCTCCAAACCACCATTTTCCTGCACTGTGAAATTCCTGCCATCATGATGGCATGCCACGCTGCGCACATGCCGCATACAACTAGGAGGGAACCCGAGGGTGGTAAGATGCTAGTCCATTCCCTCATAATCTCCCGCTTAGACCACTGTAACACCCTTCTCCATGGCCTCCCAGCGAATACTCTCGCCCCCTCCAGTCCACCTTAAACTGTGCGGCTTGCCTAATACACCCCCCGTTCTTCATCGGCCACTCTCCTCTGCCAATCCCTTCACTGGCTACCTGTTGCTCAGTGAATAGAGTTCAAATTACTAACTCTGACATACAAAGCCATCTACAACCTGTCCCCTCCATATATCTCCTACCTAATCTCCCGCTACCTGCCCGCACGTAACCTCCGATCCTCCAAAGACCTCCTACCCCGCTCTGCTCTTATCCGCTCTTCACACAAATGTCTCCAAGACTTCTCACGTGCATCCCCCATACTCTGGAACTCATTACCAAGACACATCAGACTGACCCCCACAATCACAAGCTTCAAGAAGGCCCTTAAGATTCACCTATTCAGGAAGGCCTACAACCTCCAATAACACTACTGTCACCACACCACCATCTGTACAGCCTCTACCCCCACCTTCTGTCTCTATCCCTCCTCCCTCATAGATTGTAAGCCCTTGCAGGCAGGGCCCTCTATCCCACTGTGCCAGTTGGTCACTGTTAGTATTACATTTGTGTAACCCACACTTATTTACAAAACAAACCTTGTATTGACTCCCTGGGGTTTCTGAGGCCAAGCAGCAGGGGCAGAGAGGCCAAATACACTACATCCCAGTAGTTCCCTACATTTGTTTTGTAGATTTTTTGTACTGTATGTAAACCCTCAAATGTAATGCACCATGGAATTAATATAATAATGTACAGCACCATTGAATTAATGGAGCTATATAAATAAATAAATAATAATAATAGCAGTAGCTGTGTTGTGAACAGTAAGCCAAAGACACAGCTGATTCCTCCAGCCCACCTGCCGAGTTGGGGCAAGGTTGAGGGGGCCTGCAGTGTACCTGATGGTGGTGGTAGTTCCCCTGGGGCGCTTCCATTTGGAGAGGGGTTCTCTCCTCTCTTGAGCTTGATGATGGTTGTCTGAAGCACAGGAACAACTCAGGAAACAGCAGCGCAGTTGAATTAAACTTTATTGAGGCAATAAGGAACCAATGCAGCTTCCCGGATGAGGGTAGTAGTTCGGAGTTCCACTGTACTGGTACTGAACTTGCCCTTTTACCACCTCCACCAATCCAAGTTCTTAGCATCTGTTAATAGGCTCCTCTTCACTGATTCCAGCACAGTTGACATTTTTTCTCTAGCCCCCACCGTTCCCGAGCAATGGATGCTGTTAGTTTTGGTGCATAATGAGCAATTTAAGCTCTGTAATGTCAAGTGGGCGGTGTCAGGCAAGGGGGTGATCCAGTGCTCCAATCAGAGGCAGCCAGTGTCAGAGCTGAGAATCACATCCCTTGTCTGCTCCTGCCTGACACCGCCCTCCTGACAGTAAGGAGTTTAAATAGTATATCAGGCACCAAAACTAACAGCATTGATTGCTCAGGATAGGGGGGGGGGCTAGAGAGAAAGTGTCAACTGTGATGGAATCAGTGGAGTAACAGCTATTAAATGATGTAAAGAACTGGAGAAAGGTCCTCTTTAAATAGACGTTCTCTTCAGTGCCTTTTATCTCCACTTTATTATGACTGTATTCTGCCTCTACCACTATCTGCATGGGGGCTGTAGATGAGTAAGTCCCTCTGGTACCCTATCTATCTGTGTACTTTAGGGTCCAGGATGTGAGGATCTGTAAAACCTCAACTTCTTCTCAAAATTAGGCACTTCTCTTCCTTCAGGGGCTGAAAGCAACTCTTCCCTGTCTCAGGGCTGCAGCATTAGTACATTGGCACTGACTTTGAAAAGAACTCAACACCCTTCCCTAACCTGATGCCTAAGACCTCTGTGCTAATGGTTTGTCTTTCCCTCCATACAGTTGAGCCAAAGACTTGTGCTAGCACATCCGTTGCGAGCCTGACAACTGGTCTAGGTGAGCATTGAGTGCAAATCCATGTGAGGGCTGGGCAATCACTATGTACAGGACCATCGTTCTCTCACGCTTCAAGAAGTGTCCTGTTCCTGTTGAGTGTTCTGCTGTTATTGATCTTGTCTGTTTTCTACTGCTGAGCAACTGATATTAACCTGTGTTGTCCTGAACATCTACCTGAGTAAACATTGGTAACAATGTTCCCGTTCCAGTAATGCGTATTTGTTGGCTGCGGCATCACTACATTCTATGAGCGGGAAGGCCGGCTGCTCTGACCTTGTGTAGGTTGGATTAGGGGGAAGTAAACCAAGCCCAGACTATCAACTGTGTGGAGCAACGTTCGTGTGCACGGGGGCTAAAGGATACAACGCCAGTTCTTATACTGCAAAATTGGAGAGTATCCACTTCACTTTCCTTACATACACATAAGCCGCATTATTATACTTTTTTCGACACATTTTCCATCGATAATCAATAAATTCATAATCGATTGATCGCTTTGTTCATATAAAATCAGCCGATCATGAATTTCTTCATATGATTGGTTTTTCACAAGACTACATTTTACCCCTGTGCTGACAGTAGGCAGATTTTTACTCCAGAGCAGGAAGCTTTTGATAAAGAAAGCTACTAAGACATCTGTCTACAGATAAGAATAACCCACTGAGATGGCGGGAATCAAGAGACCAGTCTGCTAGGAAAACTTAAAAGGCTCTCAGCAACGGGTGTCATATGCACATGGATTATACAAGGGGCAATGAACTGTGATAGAGGTGCAGAAAAAGTTTCATTTACATTTCCTGGGTATGAAATAAGGAGGAGCTCCTGGCTAGTGTAATTCTATCAGCACAGCTCCAGCAGATGGTTTTGCAGTTGCAGTTATCATCAGAACAGAAACTCTTCCATCTGGGAACCTGTTGCAACTTTTTAATCACTCCGGTCTCCTAAAGTTATGGTACTATTATAATACATTGTTGTACTATTATAATACATTGTTCTAACTCGTATATTATCATCATGGCAGCGAATCTAACAAGCAGATTACTATTGCACCAACTCCTCACCAAGCAACAGGGACCTGCAAGAATCTGCCCCCGGAGAAGACTTGGGGTGAGATACTGTGCCTCATACCAGAAACAGAAGGTACAACCAGCATACTATACCCCAGGACCCCAATGGGATGTCCATTCATATATGCCAGAATCAACTGCTCTACCCAATGTACAGACATATCAGGATCTCCTGCAATTCTCAAATGAAGACCCTGAGACATTTTGGGGTGTTCTCGCCAGGGAGAGGCTGACTTGGGTAAAACCATACCAGACAGTTAAAGACTGTGACTTCACTCAAGGCAGGATAAAATGGTTCCTTGGTGGACAGCTAAATGTCTCAGGTGAGTGTTATACCCAGATTATGGGTTTTATGGGATAGATACATCAAGTGACAAAGTAAGCTTTAAATGTTTTATAATGCAGTAGTGAAAGGAAAGGGTTAACATAACATTATAAAGTGCTCTGTAGAATGTGAATACTTACATACATAGCTGGAATGATCAGGACATGTTATATTAATCTACTTGCATAGAATATGATATTTGCAATACCCTTTAAAACTAGAGTTGCCTTGCATGAACTCGGCTGTGTCCCCATATGGAAAAGATTAGCAACGTAACTGCAGGAAACAATGATAATTCAGCCTACTTATGTCTACAGCCTATTGTTTCTGCGGCTGTTTGAGCCCATAGCTTACTTCCTAGCACCCAGTATTCACTTTTTGCAGCTTTGTTCCATATTTTACATAGTTACGCAATGACCATATGATGCCACGATGCTTCCCGATATACCAGTAGTATTATTAGTATTACTATTAGCAGAGCTGTAGCATTTTTAGAGGAATGTCTCCATTATATTTATTATGTATTTTGCTACAAAGATCTAGGCTGGACACTTTCTTTTACTCAGGGATGGAAGTCTTATACGCTTGCAGGAGCTGAAAGGGTTAAAAGTGTCTTGTGTGTGTCTTGGCCTGCATAACAGTGACACTGCTTGTGCTGCACTAAAAGGAGAGGGATGGGCTCAGATCTTGCCGCTGATTGGTTAAGACCATAAGAGTGGGTGTGTCTGCTTGAAAAAAAAAAAAATTCCTGAGAAACTTCTGCTTATGTCACATGTAGAGAACACAATGCACATGTCCCGCCCGCAGCTCAAAGAAGTATTACTGGGAGCCGGAGCCAGGGACAAAATAATATCCACATTTCCATCATGAATCCAGTCCTAATGATCATTTCCTTTTATGACCATAGACTCTATGTGTGGATCAGACGGGGCACATGTACCAGTGTTGTAGGGTATTGCCAGGTTACGCCTTACATTGTATGTGGGTAGATCACCGCCTGTTGTGCAACACTGTTTTCTGTTTTTGTGCATCATGCAAATTTGTTCATGCGAGGGGGCATGGCAGGGTGTGGCAAACATGCCGTGCCAACTATGGCCTTTGTGTGTGTGTCTGCAGCTTTATTACAATTGTGCACATAGATGAAGTCTCAGAATGTGATCCGGACTGTAATCTATCACATAGTTTGTGCCAAGGTACATAGATTAGGTGCCGCTCTGCCAGTTTATTGTCCTACGCTACATATGCAGTAGTTTGCAGTGTCAGTTTTCCACATACATTATCTACTTATGGAATTTGTATGCTCTACTTGTGGGTCCCCAATGGGACATTGTGAGCCCTACTCCCACCTAATCTGCTATCTCTCTGCTAACTATCTTCTGGACCCCTTACAATCAGGTTTTTGTGCACTACACTCTACAGAAACGGCCCTCACAAAGGTCTCCAATGATCTCCTGACTGCTAAATCTAAAGGGAACTATTCAATAATTATTCTTCTGGATCTATCAGCAGCATTTGACACTGTAGGCCACAAACTCCTCCTCACTATGCTCCATTCTATTGGCCTCAGGGATACCGCTCTCTCTTGGTTTTCTTCCTCTCTCTCTGACTGCTCATTTAGTGTATCATTCGCTGGTGCTATTTCTTCTCCTCTGCCTTTTGTGGTTGGGGGGCTCTGTCCTAGGTCCCCTCTGCTTCTCTCTGTACACAGCCCCAGTTGGGCAAACCATTCACAAATTTGGCTTTCAATACCATCTTTATGCAGATGATACCCAACTATATACCTCATCCCATGACATCACCACTGCACTACTACAGAACACCAGAACTGTCTTTCTGCTGTCTCTAACATCATGTCTTCTCTTTATCTGAAATTGAATCTTTCAAAAACTGAACTTCTTGTGTTCCCTCCATCTACAAACCGACCTAAGCCTGATATCTCCATTTCTGTCTGTGGCCTTACTATTACCCTGAGGCGGCATGCCCGCTTTCTGGGGGTTGTATTTGATTCAGGACTCACTTTTACTCCACATAGTCAGACACTTGCACCCTCTTGCCACCTGCATCTTAAAAACATCTCTAGAATTTGCCCTTTTCTCACCGTGGAAACAACAAAACCCCTCATTGTCACTCTGATTCTCTCTCGTCTTCACTATTGCAATTCTTTTCTAATTGAGCTTCCTCTTACTAAACTCTCCTCACTACAATCTGTCCTGAATGTGGCCGCCAGACTCATCTTTCTGTCAAACCGGTACACAGACACATCTACCTTGTGTCAGTCGCTGTATTGGTTGCCCATCCATCACAGAATACAATATAAAATTATCACACTGACCCACAAATCCATCCATAGCGCTGCGCCCCCCTATATCTCCTCTCTTGTCACTGTCTACCGCCCTAACCGTCCTCTCCGTTCTGCCAATGACCTTAGACTTGCATCCTCTGTTATCCGATCATCCCACTCCCGTCTCCAAAACTTTTCTCGAGCTGCACCGATGCTCTGGAATGCTTTACCCTGGAGAATTAATCCCCAACTACAGCAGCTTCAAAACTGCCCTAAAATCACATCTGTATGGTCAGGCTTATCACGTGCCCTGATCGCCGTGTAGTGTGCGGAGGTGCAGAACAATAACACCTTTTATTCTTCCTCCTCTGTTCCTCAGATCCTGTCCTCTCCATCTAGAAGTTACTCTGCACTCCTTGCACTAAGTATATGTTTATTCACAGATACAGCCTGGAGACAGGTTCATACAGCTTCAGTTACACAACCTTTTCTATTAAAAGATGGCTGGACCATTGTAACAAACACCTCTGACCTCTTGTATCCCCCTATCTCCTCATAGAATGTAAGCTCTTGTGAGTAGGGCCCTCACTCCTATTGTTTGATATGTTTATTTCTTTGTCACATTGTAATGTCTCATGTGTCCTCTGATTTGTAAAGTGCTACGGAATATGTTGGCGCTATATAAATAAAATTATTATTATTGTTATTATTACTTGGGACAGCAAGTGATGACAATATCTGTGAAGCGTTGCGGAACATGTTGGTGCTATATAAGAAAGCAAAATAAATATATATTAAAAAAAAAAAAAAAATTACTGATGGAGGTTAAATTGTGTCCTTTTGGTCTCCTTGGGACTGGCATATGCAGGTAAACCTTTTTCTGCTGTGTGCTGTGAATTGCACAAAAGACACATAGACAGTGCCATACAGGGTGTGTTTCTTAACACGGAAGCTTATTGGTGAGATATGGCACTGTGTCCACCTAGCAAACGCTCAAACAAACGTCCCAGATTATTGTGCCATGTAAACATGTCCAGCGAGTGAATGGTCTGCAATATTTGCTCAATTATGGCTGATCATATCTTTTATGCTTACCCAAAAATCATTCTTAGTTGGCAGCACATCCGCTCAGGTAAACATGGGATCACAGCTTAGTACCATTCAAGTAAGTGCGCTGAGCTGCGATATCAAGCACAGCCGCTACATATACTGTATGTATGTCATTGTTCTTGGTTAGTACTGAAGAGGCTGCAGCACTCACCGGAACGCTGCAACCTCTTCAAATAGCTGATCAGTCAAGAGCTGGGGTGTCAGAACACTCCTATCATTAATTGACCTATAAAGATAGGTCATCAGTTAATAAGTCCCTTAAAACCCCTTTAACTGCCTGACACATTTATGATACTTATTACAGAATACAGGGGTAAGTAATAACTGAAATCTACTCCATCTCCTTGCTGGAAACTGAACTCTACTCCAGCTCCTTTACTGAAGTAGATTTCAGTTTCTGGTGCACAAATCACATACGCCTTTTAATAATTGTGGCACCTTTGACACCACCTTGGCCAACATAAAAACAGTTCCTAACCAGATTATCTTCTCCAAATGGACCATGCCACTAGGTTTCAGGCAAATTTGGCACTGATCTATAGGGAGCTGCCTTCCAAAAAGACTTATTTGCATATTCTTTTCCTAGAATCCTTAAGTCCCAACCACAAGGTGACCTGAAAAGGCAGTAGACTTAAAGGGGTTGTCCAGGATAATTTATTTTTTTTAATTAGGCTGGGGGAGATGAAAAAAAAAACCCATACCTGTCCCAGTTGCTCCGGTGTCTCCCAGCGTGGTCTGGTCCAGCAGCTCCATTGTTTTCTTTTGGTGGAAGTTCCTGCCACACGTGACCGGTGACGTCCCCAGGTCCCTTCCTTAGGCCGCTGATTAGCCTCAGCGGTCACGTGACTGCTGAGGCCAATCGGCGGCCTAAGGAAGGGACCCAGGGACATCACAACCGGTGAGGACTTCCCACAAAAAAAGACAGCCGAGTAGCAGGACTGGATCGTGCTGGAACAACCTCTTTAAGAAAGCATAGTACACCACCTGACCCATGTCTACGACTTCTGGCACAGCCAGCTAGTACTCTGCTTTGCACTGATGAGAGACAATAACTTTGACACAGTTGTCTACAGATGAGTCTATCTCTACCTTAATATTCTGATTTGACTTTAATCCCAGATTATGCCACTTCCAAAAGGTGGCGCTAGAGCAAGTTCCCCTTTTGCCACCAAGGAGGACTTATTTTGATATTCTTTTCCCAGAATCCATAGCAGGGCATACATGATCTAATAAGTTCCTGTACTGTAGTCTCCTTTAAGGGGATGTCCAGGATATACAGTTTTTGGCAAGGAGGCTGGGGAAGGGACTCATCTGTCCCTGGTGCTCCAGTTTCTCCCACGGCGGTCCGGTCCTGCTGCTCCTGGGGTCTTATTCCTGCGGAAGTCCTTGTCTCATGTGATCGCTGAGGCCAATGAGTGGGAAAGACATGGGATGTCACAGATTACGTATGCGAGTAACGTCCCAGTTCCTTTCTAGCAGTCATGTGAGGCAAGGATTTTCGCCTTCCACTGGGTTGCCGCTCTACCGGGCCACGGTGGGAGACACTGGAGCACTGGAGACAGGTGAGTATGTTTTTTTTTTCTCCTTCCCTGGCCTCCTTGCCAAAAACTGTATACCCTGGATAACCGTTTAAAGGAGACATAATACCCCTTATGGTCCACAGAAAAGTGCTAAGGTAAAGTTGTATGCAGCATAGTAATGGCTATGACGATTGTCTCACTGTGCAGTATTGAGTTAAACAACCAGATATGTTTCCCATTATGTGCGTTCTTGCACTCAGTGTCCTGTATGAGTTGCTTCCTCTGGTCTTTGCAGGTTTCTAAGCATGAATCTGTATATCAGTAATATCTGATACTGGTTTTTATCTTCTTCTCTCCGTTATTGTGCTCTGTCTCTGTCTATCTCTACGGGTATTGTTACTGGTGTTTCTAAGGCATTACTTTGTGAAGAATTGCTTCACCACCCTGACTGGTATTCCCCTTTAGGCAAAGCTTTGCTGCACTACACTAGTAAGAGCTATATGGGAAATCAAAACCCCAGTATATAGAATCAGGGGCAGACATAGCAGAGGGCCTCCGTGCAAAAACGGTGTATGAATGTTTTTTAGTTACATATTTGCCGTCAACCCCCCAATGAGTTGCAGAAAAAGGACTTTTCTATGATTGCTAAATTGCTGTGTTATTTTATATACATGTTGGTGATTAGTAAGGGTTATGGTGGAGGATGACTTCTGTAATTCAAGCAAAATGGCAGCAGCGATTTGCAGCCACTGTGTTGGTTAGGTAGGGTCGATAGGACCCCATGCCTATCATGAGCCAGAAGAAGCCATGTGCTGTGTCATGACGTGCTGTGGGCAGGGCCAGATAAGTGATAAAAGGGGTTTGATGTGGTGGAGATTTTCTGGGGCGTACACCTGCAGTAAACCCAGTTGTGTCTGTGCGGTTAAGAGAACAGATGGAAGGAAGAGTCTTGAAACTATGGTGGAGGAAGAGTCTAGAAACTAAGTTGCTGTGCCATGGTAGAGGTCTTCAGCCTCATTTAGTCCTGGACAAAAGAAAAGCCCTAATGTCCATTTTAGACTGTTGTTGCTGTGGTTATGGAAGACATGGACAACAAAACAAAATTCATTGCTGTGTTCTAAAAAGTTATCTGAGAGCCTACAGGTTGGAAGAGAGATAGCTGAAACAGAAAGCCAACACCTAGGTCCAAATTCCTGCAAATACACTTTGCCTTTCTATGGAAAACTTGCAAGTCTGCTAAGTAAAGTCTACCCAACTTGTGAAGTTGGCTTGCCTTGACTATAGTCAGTGTATACAGCTGCAGAGGTTGTGTGCATGGTATGTTCCCCTACATAGAATTACAAGATAGCCATACAAATCAGTGGACCCAGTCTACAGGTGCATCTCAATAAATTAGAATATTTTTGAAACGTTCATTCATTTCAGTAATTCAGTAAATTAATTCAGCAGTCTTCCATGATTGTGTGTCCTACTGAACCAGACTGAGGGACAATTTAAAGGCTTAGGAAACCTTGGCAGGTGACACACTGAATTTACAATACTGAACTTTTTTACAATATTCTAATTTTCTTAGATTTGGGTTTTCATTACCTGTAATCCATAATCAACATTTACAGAAATAAAACACTTGAAATAGAACATTCTGTGTGTAAAGAATCTAGAAAATATGAACGTTTCAAAGATATTCTAATTTATTGAGATGAATCTGTATGTTGAGCAGGGTAACAGGGTAAGAACCACTCATTCTGATATATAACATACACATGTTCTAAATGGGGCACTTGGAAAAAGGATGTCTTATTGGGGTGCCCCTTTAAGTATCATAGCCTGGCAGGATAGCTCAGGATGTATATTTGATTTGAGCAGATATAGCATTGTAGATATAAAGTTGCAGCCTTCTTTTGGGTGAATATTGACCACAAATTGTTTATAGTAATACTTGAGGACAATCCCAATAAGGTGATGTGGATAATCCACATGCTATATATATGTATATATGCCTTCTCGCAGATGTGGGTGGCCACCAGTATAATGTATAACTGACCGGGGACAAAACTTTTGCTTGTCATACCTGACCTACAAATAAATCTGCTGTTGTATATTGTATGTTGTCTTGGTGACACAAGTGCCTGATACTGTATCAATTCTTTTCAATTGTTCCTGTATAGATCCGGCACACCTCAGATAAAATATCTATTAATATCAGAATTCTCATGTAAATATTACATATGCTGTTGAATTTAGTATCTGAACCTATTCAAACTATGGCCATATTTACTAAGGCTGCTGTGTCTCAAAAGTAGCCAAAATTAGGCCTCAACTTCGTACATTTTCGGCACACAGTGGTGCATCTCAGCCACTTGCTTCTTTTTTTGGGCTAAGGTCCAACGTTGCAGAAAAGATGCTTTTTGGTGCAGATTTTGCTGCGGTTTTTTTTACCCAAAACCAGGAGTGGATTGAGCAGAAGGTAGAAGTACAAGAGCGTCCTTTATACTTCCCATTCCTTCTGTAGCCACTACTAGGTTTGGCTCAAAAAAACGCAGCAAAATCTGCAACAAAAAAAAGCTGGGTGTCCGCAAGGCGAGGCAAAGGGCAGAGCAGGGATACATTCATCTGCCAGATTTACTATAACTTATGTCAGAAAACTGGCATGAATTATACTGCTAATCTACGCCAGTCCTCAACTGGTGTAAATTTGAGATCAGTTGTACCTACAAACATTAGAATTACTAAGAGTTCGGAGCCTCTTAGTAACTCTGGCGAGTCGTATGCCTGTTAGGGAATTAATAAAGATGTCGGAAGAATTGCTAGTCTTAATAAAGTCTCCCCTATGTTTCTAGGTACTTCTTTGCAGTTTGGGCAGTAGCTTACTAGCATTTGCTCTCCATCGTTCGAGTCTATCGGGGGACCCAAACAATGGAGAGGTGGACTACTAAAACAGTGGTTACACACGGAACCCAGTGTACCACTTTGACTATAATGGGTTCCGTCGGGTGTCTGCCATTTGGAAACTGGAAGAGAAAGGAGAGAAAAAAGTCCTATGTGCAGCATGGGGCCCCCCAATACAACTTGCAATGTGGCCGTATTCTTCCAAAAATTATCAGTTGCAGTCAACTAGTTGAAAGTTGGATATGACAATAATTTATGAATGGTGGGAGTCTGACCTCTGGGACCCCTATCGATCCTGAGAATAAAGGGACCATAGTGCTGGCATAGATTTGTATCTTCCCAGTCTCTTAAGCTTCAGCTGGTACTTTTCATCTGCTCAGTGGGTGGCTGGCTCATAGGGATTTGACATTACTTTACAAGATGGGTACACGACCATAAATTAACACATGCCTCTTTGACTTTTTTAAAGGGTACCTGAGTTTTCATCAAAAGTTGAAATTTCTTGCTGGACAATCTGTTCTCTGCATGTATAAGACTTCATACATTGTGTCCTAGCAATTTTTCTGTTACTAGCCTTCTTATGGCTGCAGCAAATCTTAAATTTCTACTTGACATAGGGGCATATACAATACAGAGCAGTCTGTCCCACCATCCATTATTATTACTGCTGTTTTTTTATTACATGTAATTTTGCCATGAGTAACAGCAAAATATCAAACAAATAGCTGAGAAAAGCCCAAGTGACCATATAGGAGATCCTGGAACACTGGACTCCAAATACAGGTTATGACGCAGCTAAAAAGATCCCTGACACAGAAAAATAGAGATCTGAGTACAATCAGAAAAGCTATTGCTGTCTATGACTAACATCCCAACAGCAATAACACAAGGAGCTAGTCAGAAGTAGATAGCGTTTCCTTACACTCATTGTGTGAAGCTCCAGACTCCTCTCTGAGCAGTGTACAGGCAGGGAGCAAAGCTGTGTATAAACATGCAGAGGCTGTGAAGAGGGACCTGACCCTCCCCCACTTCCCGTGTTTCATCTTCAGCCTGTTGGTTTCCAAAGACTGACGCTAGGTTCACACCTGCGTTGGGGTTTCCATTCTTGGGGTCTACTTGGGGACCCAAAAAAATAGAAACCAAATCCGCTTAAAAAGCAGTTACCCGCGGACCACATAGACTATAATGGGATCTGCTGGGTTTCCACCCAAAAAACACGGAGAGAAAAGTCCTGCTCTGCATTTTTCAAGTGGAATGGAGGATGGACTCTCCAAACGATGATCGAACACGCAGATGTGAACCCAGCCTGACTTGTCCTAGTAATAGGGTGTGAACAGCAAATTAGCAAGAAAGGAGACACCTAGTGACAGGAACTTTAGAGAGATTTTTCAGGCAGAAAACAGCAACATTTTTAAATAAAATGCATTACATTTTTTTTCCTGAATCACATGCTCTATTAAATGAGACTAAGTTGTCCAAAAGTTAGTGACCTTTTAACACCCTAAGACAAGCCCCCTCCAATGTCAGGACCCATAGCCAGGTGGAATGCTGGTTACACTAGTAGTTATGCCCATGTTTACTATGTTGTAATCCATACATTTTGGTTGTTTATTATGTGCACTGATATGTGACAATTGTATGATATTATTATAAATAAATTATTGGCAATGATCACTTTTGGATCTTTCTGATTTGTACAATTATCACTGAAATGATGACTACATTTTGTCAAGTTTTGGTCTTCTGGATAAATGTAGCTCTACATACAGTACCTGGAAAAGGAACTCATTATAAACCATTAGTCTTTCCTGTTGTCAAAGGAAATTCCACTGAAGAATTCTTTGGACTGAATACTACAAAGCTTTCCTTTTTTCCCCAAAGCCAGTTTTCTAATGTCCACGGTCTGGGTTCTACAATAGCCGTACATTGTTGTAACTGCTTTCCTGGGTCCTGAATGATTGGCAGCCGGTTTGGTTGTCTTTGCCCTACAGGCAACTTGCCAGAACAACATGACCTGTTGGAGACCCCAGCAGGCCATGTGGAATGTAATGTACCAAAAACAAGCAGCTTACGGAAGCAACCAGGAGCGAGCTGGAGGGGACCTGCCAATCCTATTAGCCTCTAGAGTAGGCTTGCAAAAATATGCATAAATTGATCCTGTAAATTGATCCTAATTCATTCCCTCAAGACATACTAAAACTTATATATTTATATACTGCTGAACTGTATTTCAGACTCAGGACATGAACCTCACACTGATCATTAGAAACAGAGTTAGAGCACCACAGAAGTCTATGGTGCTCTACATACTGTTCTAATGATCCCCACGAGGGCCAGTTGTGGTGTCCAAAATACAGATGCAAAAATGCATGTGTAATTCTGCCTTAAGGGTTATCCAGGTTTTTATATGGGACTGGTCTGTAATACTCTGCACCACTGCTACTAAAAGTGTAGCACAAACCAATGTCTGGACTAATATGAAGAGGCTGAAGATTCACTAGAGGGCCGTGGTCCTTTCAGACATTTGATTGGGGGCGTGCTGAGAATCAGAAAAATTGATAGATAGGGCAGATAGACTATCAGTTTTGTCTGGATAACTCTTTTAACCCTCTTCCGACACTTGATATGCATGTATGTCATGTCAATGTCAGAGAGGAGGTTTGGAGAGCAGATACCCATTGTCGTGAACAGTGACAGCTTAGATCAAGGCTGTCTTTCCCTGTTATCTGCTATGGTGCATGGGTTCCTCCATATTGGAATAGATCTCTGTCCCCTTGAAAGTTATAGGGGGCAGCATTCTGTTGTCATGAAAGGCTCCCAGGCTTGTCATTATATATGTTGCATTACACATCAGCTCATCATGCAAAAAAAGAAACACTCTGTAGATAAAAATGATTAAAAAAAAAAACTGTTATGGGGATCAGAATATGGTGATTCAAAGAAAATGTACTTTTTAGTTTTTTGGTTTTTTTTAAGGTATTAAAACATAACAAAAATATATAAATGTATTATCTCCGTCATCGTACTGATCCACAAAATAAAGGTAACCTGTCAGTTTTATCACACAGAATACAATGTAAAACAAAGCCTGTTAGAAAATAGTGTAAGGTTGCGGAAAAGCAGCTTTTTTGTTGCAGATTTTGCTGTGGTTTTTTGAGCCAAAGCCAAAAATGGCTACAAAAGGAATAGGAAATATAAAGGAAGATCTTATATTTCTCCCTTCTGCTCAATCTAGTCTTGGCTTTTACTCAAAAAAACACATGGTAAAATCTGCAACAAAAAAGCAGCTTTTCTGCAATTGTTTTTTTTTTCCAGTTCTACTCCCTTTACAATTTTTTCTGGTTTCCCAGTACATTGTAATGTTAAATGGTGTCAATAGGAAGTGCAATTTGTCTAGCAAAAAACAAGACATCAAACAGCTATATGAATGGTAAAATACAAAAGTTATGGCTTTTGGAAGGCAGGGAAGAAAAAAACAAAACCGCTAAAATTTTCGGCAGCTTGAAGGTGTTAATAACATAGATATTTTTCACCTTGTTTGGTGTACCTGTGCACAAATTATGGACACATTTACATGAGCTATGCCACTTCAATAGATCCAGTTTCCGACCTCATTGTCTTTAGTGAAGCCAGAGGCCTGCAGTATTTTTATGGTAAGGATTTTGCTGCAGGTGATAAGATTAAGGGAACCTTACATCTGGATGTGAACACAGCCTTATTATTCTAAGTTCACACTAGTGTTGCATTTCCGTTGTTCTGGTTTGTCAGAAGACCACAACAACGGAGAGTCGGGGCGCTAAAGTAGTATCTCACATTTTATCTATTGTTTTGTAAATTGCACTTTTTGTGCATTATTTTGTAAATTTCTAATGGTAAACTGTTTCTCCCTGTTTAGTGAACTGCCTAGACAAGCATGTCCATCAGTGTCCAGAAAGAGTCGCATTAATCTGGGAAAGGGATGAGCCAGGTACTCATGTCAGCATCACATACAGGTAGGACTCACAAGTTATGTCTCATTTTTACTCAACTACTTAAAAATTGCATCTAGTTCTCATGTTCATCTCTTCAAATGAGCTGTCATCTAATACCCATAATCTAAGTTATGTATACAAAACATTCTGAATGATGGTGTTATCATCCTACACACAACGCATAACATTAATACATTATAATTATATATTTTATTATTATTATTATTAATAATATTATTTAGTTTCATGTGCACCAACCTATTCCTTTTCAGTTTCTGTTGGACCTTTGGGTCTATAAGCATGCCAAAGTACTTTGGTAGACCAGTTCAATATTGATCATTATTTGGTCCTGCCTGGGGGGCAGGGGGTGCAGCCGAACCCAGACCCAGGAGCCTATGGGAGTCCATAAAGTATCTCTTTCCAATATGAGGAGGAAATATTATAAACGTATTTTATAGATGGGGGGCCAACAGATTTTGCATCCTGGCCCAGGAGCTTCATGCTACGCTTCTCTGTCTTGCTGTAGTATTTCAGGTTCTACCAGACCTGATGTTCACACTTCTGTTTGACTTGTACCTTATACTTCTTATATGGCTTCATCAGTTGGGCTTAGGTTACATGGCGACTTTTTGGCTGCACAATATTACGATTCCAAATGTCATTGATAGTGAATGCAGTTCCATAGGAATCCAGCTTGGTTGGATATCTGCCAACTGTCTGGTTGTGGTACCTTGTGGATGTCTATGGAACCAAATTCACTATCATTAGGTGCGATGTAGTAGTGTGACCATATTTGCCGATGTGCAGGCCTAACCGTACATGATTTAGTATTCAGCACCTCAGGTTTCTTATAGTGTTTATCATTTACTATTGAGGTTTTACTTCTTAATTTGGCAGATCTCATGTCAGTGCAGTATATGCTTAAGACTGGTATACCACACGCCAGTCTTTATAAATAGTTTCAGATCATGAAATGTTATCTTACCCAGAACAGTATGCTCTTCTCCTTAATCAGTAGCATGGTATAATATAGTTTTTGGCTCGTGTGTTGTCCGTGGTTGATCCATTTTTCATGTCTGTGGAAAAAGGTTCAACTTTTTCTTTATTTTCTATACTTTGCTATGTCACTGGGTCCATGAGAAACAGGCAGTACATGGCATCTGTGTGCTCTCTATGATTTTCACAGACCATAGACATTAATGGGCACATCTCCAAATGGGCATGTCTCTTTTCCACAGCATGCGTCCATTAAAATCAATGGGTATACATGCCGACTGTGAATAAGACGGACAGCAAAATGTGTTTATGTGAATAGGGCCTAACACCTGTGAGATTCCTATGTAATTAATCTCTTCTTTATAGTTTCAGACAGCATACACACTGGTCATTGGTTTCTGTATAGCTGGTTCCTTATGTAGTTTGACTATAAACCAAGAGTAATGGAGAAAAAATAGAAAAATGGGATAAAATGCAGTTTAGTTGCACTTAAAAAGATGCACATTAAAGATATGAGCGAACATGATACACGAAAACATAATAATATATGAAATGTTCATTTCCTCCAGCTTATATATCTTCTTACTGAAGAAATTGTCCTATTGAAATAACTAGCATGACTGTTATCAACAGAATACAGATCCATATTGTGAACTGTGAACTAAGTGTGAATTGAGCAGACACAGCACTGGGTGGAGACTTAGCACTGCAGCGTGGTCAGCAAAGACAATGGGGGTCAACCAACAGAATTCTACATTTCATTTACACACTATCCTCGACTACATCTAAGATACAGACCATGAGCATGGTAGGCAACCAGCACAATTTGATATTTAATATACGGGCCATGAGTATGGTGGACAACCAATACAATTCTACATCTAATATACAGACCATGAATATGGTAGATAACCAGCAGAATTCTAAATGTAATATAGAGGCCAGGAGTATGGTGGGCAACCAGCAGAATTGTATATCTAATATACAGACCATGAGTATGGTAAATAACCAGCAGAATTCTACATGGTAATATACAAACCATAAGTATGCCGGACAACCAGAAGATTGAAGCTATAGTCAACAGTAAATAATGGCCGTGTGACATCCATTAAAAAAATTCTTATTCATTACATTCAATTCAAATGAATGGAGGCCTCTTGTATACGACAGTGACGTTTTTGATGGATCTAAGATCCATTAGAAATGGATATTAATATCCGTTTTTGACAGCTATTTTGCATCCATTCTATTGTGTTTTTCCACGTTTGATGCTCAAGTGTCTATTTTGTCCATCCATTTTGCATCAGTTTAACTGTCAGTGAAAAAAACACATGAATTTCATTGTTCTTTCTTTTTTGATCCAACCCACTGATCCATTTATAATGGATGTAAAACGGACATATATATATATATTTATTTTTTGTATTTAATATATATAATTTATATTTTATAGAGATAATTCTATAATTTTATATCTAGTATATTATATAGACCATAAGTATGGTGGACAACCATCAGAATTCTATACTGTATATTATATACTGTAACCTAACTGTATGTAAGAGCAAACCTAATAAATGCCAGAAAACAGAGAACTCTTCAATGACCTCCATTTCAATCCATGCTTTGTTGCACATCCTGAAGAACATGTCTTACCCAAATCTAAACCCAGCAGCCAGCATACTGTATCTTGGCCCTACATATTGTTATTGAGCTTCTGGTAGCTTTGAGCTGGAAGATCTTTTGAGCTTCATCTTAAAAAGTTATATCCCCGCCTCAGTGTTTGAGACAGTAACAATTATTATTGGTAGGTTACAGATCTTTCATCATCTACAGCAGGACATGATGTACCACAGCTTTCTGGGCATAACATCCTCCTTTTCATAAACCGGTTTGTCAACTATTGTATCAACTGGTAGAAATGTCAACAAAGTGGAAGAGTGAAGAAATCAGGCGATACCTTTTAGAGGCTGACTAAGTATATTTGATGGTGAGCTTTCAAGAGTACTAGCTCAGTTAGCCTCTAAAAGGTATCGCCTGATTTCTTCACTCTTCCACTACTTTCTATGGCTAACACGGTACAACATTATACAAATGTCAACAAATGAAGAAGACATTAAAATGACATCAGTGTTGAAGATAGTTGCATTTTCTTCATTACACTATGCAATATTCAGTCCTTCTGATATCTTTTAGAATAGTCTTTTGAACCCTTGTGACTTTGATACCGTTGATGCCACATCACTGCTACACAATGGAAACCTTTAGGGCTAATTTACAAGTTTGACTTTGTCAGGGCAAAACTATTAGACAGAGTGAATATGACCTATTGTCTACAGCCAGATTCCTTTACTTTCTGTATGGTTATGTCACATGGCTTTGACATGATGTGACCTGAAAGTCAGGACAGGAACGTTTCATCCTCTTCCAACACTTAACATAACCTGGTGCTGTACCTGATCCTCCACCAAAATCATCGAAGTACACTAATGTAGCCCAAATGGTGCTGTCTGCACAAAATTGGCCCTACAGTACAAGTGTTAGAGCCAAGAATATGTAGAAATGGCTATTGTCATTATGATTAATAAAAACACATATTTGAGACTAATGTATCCTGGCCCCATCTCTCTTTTTTTCAATCACAGAAGACCAACAACATAGGGTTAAATGAGTAGATTACACTGGGGCATAATTTGACACCTTGGTGGGGGCCCAGGGGTCCCTTGCTATTTAACTATATTTGAGGCTATAAATGTTTTATGGTACCCTTGAACCTAATTGAATATTGCAAATAATGGAGATAATACCACAGATTTACTTATACTGTCTAAGGCTAAAGCCCCACGTAGAGAGTTGCAGCAAAAAAGTGCTGCAGGAAAAACTGCAGCGGCAACACATTGCGTTTTTTCCCGCAGCGCTTTTCACAGGAAGTCTGCAGAAGATTCCTCTGCAGACTTTCTGCTTCCAATATACCTATAGGGAAACCGCCAGCGTTTCCATAGGTATAATTGACATGCTGCGATTTCCAAATATGTGACTGTTTTGGAAATCGCAACGTTTACGCTGCTCATATTTTTCTGCAGTGTGAGGATGAGAATCACTAGAATCCCATCCACTTTGCAGTGACTGTAAAATGCCGCGGTTTTTGCCGCAGCGTTTCCACCACAGCCAAGCCATGGCGTTTATACCACATGGGATCTGGCCTAAAAGTAAAGCAGTGTAAACTTACACTAGACAGTCTTAAAGTCTAAGTGCCTTTTTTCTGTTGTGTTGGGGTGTTTGTTGAACATTTGTGTAATATACTTAATTAACCTATCTAACTTCCTTTTAATAGAAAATAGGCTCTAAAATTCTATCTAGCAACCCTCTAACTGAGCTGTTACCAGGTAAAATCCATACACATACATATTGCCAGTATGTAGAGCTGTAGCATTTGCCATAGGGGAAAGGTCACTTCAAATAGATATATCTGGTTTTATGCCATGTAGAAAAGCTGTTCTGGTGTCATATAAAAGCTGAGATTTTCAGCTTAAAAAAAACCTGAGATATCACTAGTTAAAAGCACAGCTAGGAATTAGAGCTGTATGCTGCATATAAAAATCACAATCCCGACTGTGTTTTTAACTAGTGATATTTGCAGTTGTTTTACAAGCAGAAAGTAGTTAAAACGGTAAGTAAATATGGTACGTGTGCCAGTTTTTCTGAGAACGCATTTTCAATAGTAAATCAGCCTCAATGTGCCAACATTGGTTTGATTTGTAGATTGTAAACTGTAATGGATACGAAGATTTTACATAGATATAACATATATACAGAATTAAGTCAACACTGATAACTTGTTGCAAAGTGATATCACAGATCACAACAAAGCAGTGTAGTTAACTCAGTAAGCATTAAGTTACACTGTGCTACATAAACTGTACTTAGGTTATCGAGGCCACTTACTTGACTGACACATCTTTGCTGTGTATGATTACTGGTTGTATAGACATTGCAAATATAGTTATATGCCTTCAAGTTAGAATGTGTTATCCTACCCTAGCATTGTAGATCTAAAAATAGGAACAAGCCAAGTTTGGCATGAAGAAGAATGATGGCATCACACAATGGGATGTTTCCTCTACAGATGAAATGTTACCCAATTGCTTTAAGGAAATCCTGATTATTGAAAAGGAAAAGTTTACATACAAGTAAATGCTGAAATTCTGTATCAGACTTTTCTATGACACGTGGCCCTCAGGCAGCTCTGTTATCTCTTATTAGAACTTTACTCTTCATAATATTTGTAGTTATATAAGGTGATTTTCTGGGCCATGACAAGGTATTCTTGTGCCCTAGACAGTGTAGGCAATCTGCTTCCCCGCCCCTTCACGTGTGCTTTGATGTAAATAATGAAGGGGCCCTATACAGTATATTATGCTCTCCAGAGCCCCCCAATATAATGCTCCACAGTGGCCCTATACAGTATATTATGATCCCCAGAGCCCCCCTAGTATAATGCTCCACAGAGGCCCTATACAGTATAATATGCTCCCCAGAGCCCCCACACCCACAGTATAATTCTCCACAGTGGCCCCACACAGTATAATATGCTCCCCGCAATGGCCCTATATAGTATAATATGCTCCACCGTGGCCCCACACAGTCTAATATGTTCCACAGTGGCCCCATATAGTATATTATGCTCCACAGTGGTCCCATATAGTATATTATGCTCCACAGTGGCCCCACACAGTATAATATTCTCTCCATAGTGACCCCATACAGTATAATATGCTCCCCATAGTAGTCCCACACAGTATAATGTTCCCATTACATGGTCCCAGGCCTCTTTCCATTACTGAGATGTATAGCGGAGATGGTGGTTGGGAAACTGGGCTTTCCCTGACTGCTATCATGAAGTGGGGCTGGCCGCGGGCCCCGTACCCTTCTGGGCCTGGTTGCGGTTGCACCCCCTGCAATTGCAATCATTATGCCACTGCTAACAGGCCCTATTCTCATGCCCTAAGTATAGAAGCAAAACAATGGTAGATGCCAGTCACCAGAAAAATAGGTAAAAACATAACGGGGGAAATTTATTAAGAGTAGCGTTACCTATGCCAGTTTTAATAGAGGCCATGACTGGCGCAAGGCGCACCTGAATTATCAAGAGCGCCTGGAGTTTGCCCATGTGTCAGAATGGAAATCTATGTCAGTCAGATCTTCTGTGGATATAGACTTGTTCAAATCCTTCTGTCTCTTAATGTCATCCCAAACAGACTGGATGATGATGAGATCAGGGATCAGTGGGGGCCGTATCATCACTTCCAGGACTCTTCCTCCAAAGAGCAAAGGTCACAATAAATATTTATTGGATTTAGATTTCTCTTTTGTTATTCACTTCATCTTGTTAATTGACAAAAATAAACTATTAACAAACACTTCTATTTTAAAAACATTTTTACTTTGCAGCAGTTTTTACACCCTTACCCAAAACTTTTTCACCGTGCTATATCTACCATTGCATTTTCTCTTCCATAACCCCTACACAAATCCAACTTGACTTTGGCTCTGACATGAAAACTCCATCCATGTCTGTCTTAATTATATTTTCCCATCCAGTAAGGATAACTTTGGACGTCTGTAATCCTTTGATACTGCGTCATGTATAAGACTATAAGCAACAAAAGCTGGTATACGGTGCTATAGTAAATCACTCTGCTTGTGTTCAATGACTGATTCAGATCTGCCTGCTGGGACTGAGAACAAAGACGTAAAGCTATTTTGGAGAACAGAAGTTGGAGCCAAGTTTCCAGAGTCAGAGGGATATGGGCTCTTCTTAGCAACAAGAGGCTGTGTAGGAAAGAATGCCTGCCACTAGAATGCAAATGACTATAATGCTTAGGACCCAAGTGTGTTTGGAAAGGCTGCAGGACTGAAGAAGGTGGCTTATGAAGGTGGCACGAAATATGTAATGCAGTGGAGATACTTGTACTTCATGTTACTGTACATATCCGGATATTTTAGCTTTCTCATATTTTCTAGTTTCATGCACCAAATGAAGGCCCTTCTGCGGCCAAATTATACCATATTTGTTTATACTAGAAGAGGAGGACACAGAGCTTGTTGCCCCCTTTGGCTCCTACCCCGTCTTGGACATAAGAGTGGCAAAAACAGAATTTTTTCTGTTCACTTGTTTGATATCATTATAGAATTAGAGAGACCTGTGCTGTCTGTTTTACCATAAAGCGGAGTGAATAGTAGACCTCCTCCGAATGCGCTGACTCCATGATAAGCTTACCTCTGCATTAGTTCTTATGTATGTGATCTACTTACTTGTAGCAATCTGTTAGTAGCGTATATGCTCTGCTGTATGCCGTAGGATGAAACCAATACTTTCTGCCTATCTACAGATCATGGCTGGTTTAGACTAGTCTTACCAACTTTATCTTCCATTACCCTCAAGCAAATTTCTAAATAAAGGTGACTTTTGCACGCTACATCAGCAATGTCAGAACAAGGTGATGGCCAGCAGGTTACACGTAACAGGGTAACACAATGCATACTAGCTGTATACAAATGTATCTGTATGATATTATTGTATATCTGATATGTTAACAGATTTTTTGATAAAAATTCCCAACTACAGAATTCTTTTTTTTAAAACTGTAATTTTCATTAGGAATTTTTAACAATAAAGCAGAAGGATAAAATCCATCTTAACAAATAACCAGTAAGGCTAGGTTCATATCTGTGTTCGGGTTTCCGTTCAGGGGGTCCGCATAAAAAAGCGGTTACTTTAGGAAACCCGTGGACCACATACAGTCATATGAAAAAGTTTGGGCACCCCTATTAATCTTAATCATTTTTAGTTCTAAATATTTGGGTGTTTGCAACAGCCATTTCAATTTGATATATCTAATAACTGATGGACACAGTAATATTTCAGGATTGAAATGAGGTTTATTGTACTAACAGAAAATGTGCAATATGCATTAAACCAAAATTTGACCGGTGCAAAAGTACGGGCACCTCAACAGAAAAGTGACATTAATATTTAGTAGATCCTCCTTTTGCAAAAATAACAGCCTCTAGTCGCTTCCTGTAGCTTTTAATCAGTTCCTGGATCCTGGATGAAGGTATTTTTGACCATTCCTTTTTACAAAACAATTCCAGTTCAGTTAAGTTTGATGGTCGCCGAGCATGGACAGCCCGCTTCAAATGATCCCACAGATGTTCAATGATATTCAGGTCTGGGGACTGGGATGGCCATTCCAGAACATTGTAATTGTTCCTCTGCATGAATGTCTGAGTAGATTTGGAGCTGTGTTTTGGATCATTGTCTTGCTGAAATATCCATCCCCGGCGTAACTTCAAATTCGTCACTGATTCTTGTACATTATTCTCAAGAATCTGCTGATACTGAGTTGAATCCATGCAACCCTCAACTTTAACAAGATTCCCGGTGCCGGCATTGGCCACACAGCCCCAAAGCATGATGGAACCTCCACCAAATTTTACAGTGGGTAGCAAGTGTTTTTCTTGGAATGCTGTGTTTTTTGGACGCCATGCATAACGCCTTTTTGTATGACCAAACAACTCAATCTTTGTTTCATCAGTCCACAGGACCTTCTTCCAAAATGAAGCTGGCTTGTCCAAATGTGCTTTTGCATACCTCAGGCGACTCTGTTTGTGGCATGCTTTCAGAAACGGCTTCTTTCGCATCACTCTCTCATACAGCTTCTCCTTGTGCAAAGTGTGCTGTATTGTTGACCGATGCCCAGTGACACCATCTGCAGCAAGATGATGCTGCAGCTCTTTGGAGGTGGTCTGTGGATTGTCCTTGACTGCTCTCACCATTCTTCTTCTCTGCCTTTCTGATATTTTTCTTGGCCTGCCACTTCTGGGCTTAACAAGAACTGTCCCTGTGGTCTTCCATTTCCTTACTATGTTCCTCACAGTGGAAACTGACAGCTTAAATCTCTGAGACAACTTTTTGTATCCTTCCCCTGAACAACTATGTTGAACAATCTTTGTTTTCAGATCATTTGAGAGTTGTTTTGAGGAGCTCATGATGCCACTCTTCAGAGGAGATTCAAATAGGAGAACAACTTGCAATTGGCCACCTTAAATACCTTTTCTCATGATTGGATACACCTGGCTATGAAGTTCAAAGCTCAGTGAGGTTACAAAACCAATTTTGTGCTTCAGTAAGTCAGTAAAAAGTAGTTAGGAGTATTCAAATCAATAAAATGATAAGGGTACCCAAATTTTTGCACAGGTCAAATTTTGGTTTAATGCATATTGCACATTTTCTGTTAGTACAATAAACCTCATTTCAATCCTGAAATATTACTGTGTCCATCAGTTATTAGATATATCAAATTGAAATGGCTGTTGCAAACACCCAAATATTTAGAACTAAAAATTATTAAGATTAATAGGGGTGCCCAAACCTTTTCATATGACTGTAGACTATAATGGGTTCCGTGTGGTTTCCGCTTGGTTTCCGCCCGAAAAGGGTGGAAAAATGCGGAGAGAAAGGTTCTGCTTGCAGCGCTTTTCTCTCCGCATGAAAAATGGGAATGGGGAACGGAATCCCTGAACGTACTGCAAGCGCAGGTGTGAACCCGGCATAAGATGAACAAGAGCATCAACAAGAAACCCCCCCCAAAAAAAACTCTGAACATAGTAATACAGAAACAAAGACGGGGGGGCGACCCATATAGGGAAAGTGAGAGGAATGGGATTTAGAAACCTTGAATGATAAAATAGGTATCCCAATGGGACCAGATTGCATTAAAGGCCTCCACCCTTTGATTAAGAGAGGCCATCAAATATTCCAGGCTACGGCCGTCTTTCATCTGGGCTATCAGTTCAGAGGCTGTAGGGGGAGTACCCCTCTCCAGTGAAGGGCTATACTGTAAGTGTCTTGGCAGCTGTGCACAGGTAGAGAAATAACTTAGATGTTTTCTTACTCAAGTGCCCTGGGGTGAGGAGGTAGACAAGAGGGTCCAGAGGTACACCATGGAGAAAAAGGACATCAGTAATTGCCTTGACCTCAGAGCAAAAGGGGTGAATTAGAGAACACTCCCAAAAGATGTGATATAGTGTAGCCTCCACCACCTGGCATCACCAGCAGGTAGAAGAAATATTAGGATTAAGAGAGTGAAGCAAGGCCGAGTATGGTACCAGTGCATAAGTAATTTATATTGCGTTTACCTAAAAGTCACACAGGAAGAGGACTTAGCTGCATGAGACCATATAATCTGCCATTGCTCGGGTGAGATCTGCTAAATTAAGGCCCCAGACCACTTAGTCATATATTTGTGGAACGCGGGTGTCCGCCCCTCCGGACAGGATAAGATCCTATAAATATCAGAGATCAAGCCTCTGGTAGAAGTGTCTGCACGACATAGTCGCTCAAAAGCTGTAGGGACAGAGATTCGAGCAACCACAAATAAGACTATCTGTTGGTAGTTAAACCAAAAATAGGCAGGTGTAACAAGGAAGTAAAATATTTGAAGGGCCTGAGTCAACGGGTCAACCAGATCAGCTAAATGAAAAATACCCAATCTACTCCAGGGCCAGACCATAGCCGCAGTGAGACCCCCAGGAGGAGCAGGTTATAAAGAAGGGATATCATAGATGAGTGCGGGGAGGCCAACGAGAACAGCCTTGAGCAGGTGGTTCAAATAGCCCGAGTGAAGCGAATAGGACCCAGCAACGGGATAGATGGTAAAGGGGAGCAGCGGGACCACAGAAATGCATTGGGGTGAACTGGAGCCAACCACAGTTTCTCTATTTCAACCCATTTTGTGAATGAGTGGGGCGCCCAGAATGGGATGCACCGCAAGTGAACAGCCCAATAATAATGCAAAATGTGTGGAACCGCCCCAGCTACAGAATTCTAAGCATCAAATGGATGTAGTTGATATATGCTAAATTGCCACTGATGTTTAGTCCTCTGCCAGCCAATATCTTATTTAGTAATAATCTGTAAAAATTATAGAACTACCTTAAAACTAAAGTTTGTATTAGAATAAAAGAAAAAAAAAAAAACATGGCCACTTTCTTCCAAAAATAGCACCATTCTTGTGTATGGGCTGCATCCGATATTGAAGCACCATCCTATTCAAGTGAATTAGGCCTCATGCACATGCACTATTATAAGGTGTTATGCACCATGGGTGTCCTAAGGCCCTACTACTGTATACCGTCATATGTATCTGATTCCATACAAATTTTTACTTTTCTCAAACTCCATATAAAGCAAATAAAAAAGTGACTTGTTCCATCTGATACAGAACTAGATCCGAAACCTTAGCTGTGTGCAAGAAGCCTAAATCTGAGTTTCAGTACTAAACACGGCCCCTGTGCAGGAGAGGGAGTGTTTCTGGTAGAAAGAAACTTTTCTGTTCTTATACCAATGCCTATTTGATGTGTATGGGGTTGTCCTGACGCTCTGTAACAGATGATATTGGGGAAAGAAGGATCAGGTATGTTGAATTTTACATGCCCAATCCCTTTGTTCTCAGGGGTGATAGACATCTCTGGTAGAGATTTACTGTCTTCGCCATATTCAGAATTCATGCATGTTTGGCCAATCCACACGTTAATGCATATGGAAGGTAGGGAGGAATTGGATGCATTTGGTTGATAGGTGTATGGCTACCTTTACTATACCTTGCTCATCTCAATTATCTTGCATACTTATCTTGCAGGAAATGATACTTTGTGTTGAAATGTAGCAAGGTCATGTTTTTATGAGCCACACGTGAATGTACTGTATAAACAATAAGTAACATACACAATAACATTTACGGTACATATCCTCGAAGGGCAAGTACAATGTGGGCCATTCACGATTTGCTTACCAGATATATTTCATTCAGTGATAATTTTATTATTATATTTCTATATACATTTCCAAATGGTTCAAAGGAGTTAAATTATTGTATAGAAAATTCTATGTTTAAATGTTTTTATCTTTTTCCAGCACAATAATACAAAAACATCAACAAATAGATAATACAGGAGGCAACACAATAAGTTGTCCTTTCTAAATGAGACCAGGGCTGCTCCCCCTAAATAGGGGAACAAATCTGGTCCGCATTGGGTATGCACAGGTTATGCTGAGACAGAGCCCCCAAAAGAGGGGGACTCCCCCTTCTCCACCATGTCAGTTGCTAGGGAGCGCAAGAAGTCACCTCCAAAATTTTCAAGGGGGCTATTAAGAATGAAAAGGGGAGAAACAAACAAACTGATAACAAAGAGAAGAAGGGAGAGGGAAAAAGGGGGGAGGGGAGAACAACAGGCAGCACACTGCACAGAAAGAACCCCCAAACACTACAGGGAAGCATCAAGAGTATCTCCGATTAGCAAAGTATTGGGGTGTCATTTATCAGTATTCGATTCAAGTACCAAGAGGTCAACACTCCCTTATTGACCATTTGACCTGTGGGGGGCAAAATATCTATAATGTTTAGAATATTTCTATGACTCATGTATTATTTTATTTTTACTTTGTTGTCACTATGTTATGATCTGCTAAAAGGGAATCTGTCATAATGACCCCAAAAAGGTAGAGTATCACTTGACCACATCAGGGGCCACCATTACCAATTGCCTTTAAGGCTAAAAGGCCCATGTTGCGAAATTCCAGCGTTTTTGCCGCAGCAGAAAAAAATGCTACTTATTACAGTACCTGCAAAGTGAATGAGATTCTGGCTAATCCCATCCACACATTGCAGAAAAAAATAAGCTGCAGAAAAGCTGCATTTTCAAAAACTCCTGCGTTTTTGAAAATCGCATCATGTCAATTATTCCATGCGGAAACGCTCACGTTGTCCCTATAGGTTTAAATAAGGGAAGAAAATCCACAGAGAAAAACTTACTCTTGTGAATTGTTACTGAGATATTGCTGTTTTTGCAACATGCAAATGAGCGATTTTAAGCAATGATGGTGTTACCATTTCTCCAAAGAGCTCATTTACGGGATTTTATCATTGGGAAACCCATTTTTCACTAACACCACGTCGGAATAGCCTTTAGAAAGGCTATTCTTCTCCTACCTTTATTTTTCTGCTATGCGCCGCCGTTTTTGAGAATTTTCATTTTTCTTCTTTATGCAAATGAGTCTTCAGAAAGCACAGGGGGCGTCCCTTGTGCTCAAAGAAGACACTCTTCTGAAGAGCCAGTGCTGCCTCTCTCTTCTTCTACTGACGCCTCTCCGCCGCTTCATCAGCCGCCAAGTCTATGTTCGGGATTCAAATCCACATGAAAATGGCCGGCTGGACATGCGCAGTCCGCTCTGTCCAATGCGACATGGCAGAGTCGACTGAGCACGCGCGGGATTTGAATTCTGAACAGAGACTGATGACGCAGCAGAGAGGCGTCAGCAGAAGAGAGAGGCGGCGCTGTATCTTCGGAAGAGCGTCTTCTGCGTCCCTGTGCTTTCTGAAGACTCATTTGCATAAAGAAGAAAAACGAAAATTCTCAGAAATGGCTGCGCGGAGCAGAAAAATAAAGGAAGGAGAAGAATAGTCTTTCTAAAGGCTATTCCGATGTGGTGTTAGTGAAAAATGGGTTTCCCAATGATAGAAACCCTTTAATGTCTCGAGTGCTGAATTCTTTCGTATATGACAGATCTAAGAAGCGTTCATGAGAAGTCTTCTTGGCAAGGGATGGGGTTGTCTCCCTATGGGGTCATGCACATGGTATCCCTGCAATTCCTTATTACAAAGCCATAGGCATTCCATGAGCCGTTGTATGAGCGCTGTATCTTCCTCTATATTAAATGCATTGACTGCTTTAGTAAAGATATGTACAACATGGATTTATAACACTGCGGTGTGCAGGTAGGGATAAGATAGCTTGGAGAAGGAAGAAACTTACTTGGCAACTGTTAGAATTTTACACTGCCCGGTCTCAATTTTTTACGCCTGAAAAACCTGTTGCAAATGTAACATAGAGGAGAATGTGAGATAGCAATGGCAGTGATAGCATCGGCTGGATGCTTTGTGATGATTGTGGAGCATATGGAGGGATAATAAAGCTAATGTTTGGATATGACATTGTAGTCCAATATTACCAGATAACATTGAATGAATGGGGATTTTATATGCGGAGCTGGAAATCTGAGCGCGAAGTGTTACTGAGTGTCTGCCAGGTACTCTGTATAAATTGTTAGGTTTACAATTCATTTCTTTTTGTTTCTTTATGAATATAAAAAGCCAAGATTATGCGTCATATGTACCAGCAACAGCATAAGGGCCGGTACATAAATATTATATAGAGGTTTAAAGTTCAATATTAAAATCACGAATATATTGATATGCATCAATATCAGATCAGTGTATTTCCGACACATGGCAACCCACCTATCAGCTGTTTGAAGAGGTCACAGTGTATAGATGACTATTGCAGACTATTCACTATTTACCACCCCACAGCACCATACGTTATATAGTGGCTGTGCTTGGTATTGCAGGTCAGCCCATTTACTTGAATAGGATTGAACTGCAAACAGGCTATGTGACCAATGGACACAATGTTACATGATCTGTGACATCTGATCAGTGGGGGTGCTGGTTGTTGTTGGACTCCCAACAATCTGATATGGATGACCTATTCAAATCAATATATAAGACCTGGATACAAACCTTTGATAGCTGGTCTGCAGTCCTATGTATTGCTGCATTGTACAACTCTCTAGTAGTTTTCTGCATACAGGTAGTTATTAGGCCAAGAATACAAGGTCTGTTCCTAGAAACAGAGAGCCTTTCAGTACAAGTAGCCTATGAATACAGTGATAAACAGCCCCTCCTCGGATGACGGGGTATGTGTTAAACATAGTTGAGCCTTGAAAGATAATTATCTTACATGACTTGGCTTTAGGAGTGACCCCAGTATTCATCACTGGCCTGTGTCCTGTCCATTAATGAGAACAGTGATGGATTTATTTATATATAAAGGCTGATATTGTCATGACAGTGGCACTGCGGATGTAGGCTTTTCCTTTTACCCGTACTTACCAATGCTGCGACCTCACCTTCCTCCCCCTAGTCCCCACCTTACTATCTAAGAATAAAGACAAACACAATTGAGGATGGATTAATTGGCCACAGCAGCCATTTTATTACAAACGATACAAATATATATCTATATAAAAATCGTATTTATCCAAAACCCACCTAAATAAATAACTAACCTTAATATAACACCCTATGTATAATAAATACATAAATAACACCTTAAATAACAAAATAACAAAAGTTAACAAATAACAAATTAACCCCCACTTTCCAGAAATAAACATGTATATATATATTTCCTGAGGGGGAGGTCCTTGGAGCTCCATAGATCTGGCCACCAAACTGTCCATCACACCAAGTTACCCCCAGCCGCAATCCACAGGCTCAGGGGCACCATAAACACCGATGGCAGTCTCACCACATATACAGTACCAAAACCACTCCCTGGGACACCACCCAGCAGGAGCCCAAAAGCAGCCAGACCAACCCAAAACCATAGTTAATTGTAGGGGAAACTAACCACCATGTTTCCCCACCCCCCGAATTTCCACCAACTCCAAGGACCCCCCACTCCGCCAACTGCTGCGGCAAAATAACTAAAACATGACCCAATGCCTAACTGAATTCCAACAACCAGGGCGGGTGGGCGGGTCAATGGCTCCTTCCCAGCGGTGAGTGACCGTGGGAAGCCGAGCCGATAATTTATATCCCCCCACCCCCCGTAGTTACTCCCGCCATAGCCGCTATCCCGCCCCCTAGCAACTGTAGGCCTCACCTCCAGGCCCTGTCATGCGGCCTCCGCTCAGGCTCCGCCTAGCTCTGGCCTTCCTCTTTAGGTGGCCAAGCACCTTCACCAGCTAGTGACTGACAGCTATTCTTCCTGACTCCCCATGCACATGTACACTTGGTTCAGCTGAGGGTGCATGTGTACTGAGTGAGCCGAGAGTGGTAGACTGCTGTCAGATAACTCTTGTGGTGGCTTAAAGAGGACCTGTCACCAGGACTGAAAAGCCCATTGACATCATCTGAGGCAAGATCACTCATTTTGGTGTTTTATGTATCTAAATCTGTTCAGCCATTCCAAAGATATAAGCCCTTTTAGTGTTGATACAAATTAGGGTATAGTAGCCAAGTGGGCGGCTAGTATATCCTAATCGGCATCAACACTAAAGGGAATGGCTGAACAAATTTGGATAAATACCAAAATGCTCAGGCAGTGGCGTAAGTAAAGTCGTGTGGGCCCCGATGCAATCTTTTGTCCGGGGTCCCCTACCTCATCCTTACAGCGAATTCTTGATAATAATGGTTACGGCTGCTAAGGAGTTTAATCAACCTTAGTGTGGTTAGGGTAATCTGTGGGTCTACTTGGCTTATGGGTCAGATGGAAGCTGCAATCTCAGTACTGATGCCGGTGCTTATGGGCCCCCTAAGGCTCCTGGGCCCCAGTGCGACTGCACCCTCTGCACCCCCTCAAGTTACGCCCCTGCGCTCAGGGTGGCATTGCCTGTCATAAAAATAATAATAATCCTTTAATAGTCATCTCATTGGGCTTTTCATACTTGGTGGCAGGTCCTCTTTACCATTTTGTGCACTGCACCATCTGGTTTTCTCTACTATAAGCCTACATCCCCATTTATACTTTGGTAGAAATCCTAAGGTAAACTTACAGGAACGGTATATGCGGGAATCTCAGAACCCACATCCTTCTGGCAAATGTGCATATCTCACAGCTATGGTAGGGGACATTAAGGGGCAGAGGTGTTGGCCTTGTGCACAGTTCTTCTTGATAAGGTCAGGAATGTAATTGTCTATATTTCAAGGGTAACTTGATATTGTATTTCATTATTTAACTGTGAAATATGGTGCGGAGACAGGAAGAGAGCTGGAACACTTGGTTCTGAAGGCATGCCCCAAATAGCATTTTAGTTTGTACCCAATAAACCTGCTGACAGATTCCCCAGGTCAGTTTGTAATGACCTGCTACCATTGTGTAAATATAGGAAAAGCAATTTTCAGCTATTTATTTTTTTTATTTATACCTTTCGTGTTTCACAATTAATAACCTATTATATGCCGTATTACAGCACATTAGTTATTTAGGATATTATGGTCATATGGATATCTAATAACTAGGTTTTATTCTTATGTAATATGGTATATAATGTATTTATTTTAAATAATTGAATTATTTTACTATATTATATTACTATATATTATTATTATTATTGTTATTATTATTATTATTATTTTTTTTTTATTATATTTTTGTTCCCATTACCGAGGTAATATTTCCATTACTGACATCTTTATTTTATACTTATAATGTAATAGTAAACTTCTGTATGTTAATACATTATATCTTGTGTCACTATGAAATAGATTGCTATTAGTGCAGCATTTAGTGTACAGACACCCCTGTGATCCTTTCTGAATCCCCAGGGCTGACTGCAGTAAGCTGACTAGAGTCTGTCGTCACTGCAGAGATCAAAGGGTTAAATGGAGAGGACCGGAGGTTTCTCCGATCCTGGCTGTTAAAGCAGGTGCTCAGCTGTCTTCGTGGCCAAGGACGCTTGCGCAGGTCTTGTTCTACAGCACTGTAACAAGCTTAGGCAAATTAGTGGTGGTGAAGGGGTTAATTTTCCTTGTCAGTGTAATGTTTGAACAATGTAGGTGTAATGTTTGAACAATTTGTAGATATATTGTTAAATGTATCAGTTATAGCAGCAATGATACCATACAGTATATAGATAAAGAAAGTGAGATACATGGATCATAGGTCAAGTATACCATGATTAAAGGGACTTTTTAACTGATGACCTATCCTAAGAATAGCTCATTCGTGAGCTTCCAGAACCCAGGACCCCTGCGGATCAGCAGCTTCATAGGCCATACAATACCAAGCACATCCTCTTTAAATGTATGTGCCTGTGCTTGGTAGGTACTGAAGAGGCAGCATTGCCCACCCTAGGGCCCCATACACACAACCGAGTGTGCATCTGAGTTGGGGCCGAGTTTATCTTGTTATGCATTCGGATGATACTCGGAGTGCATTCTGTAATGCATTCACGTCTATGGGGCTTCTGTATCTATTCCGTTACAGTAACACGGAGCAGAATAGGACCTGCTCTATAATCATCTTTGTTATCGAAACGGAATGGACCCAGAGCCCCATAGATGTGAATGCATCACAGATTGCACTTGGATGACACTCCAAGTGTTATCTCACTGCATACCATGATAAACTCAACCCCAACTTGGATGCACACTCAGTTCCCAGTTGTGTGCATGGGCCTTGTGGTGTCGGACCCCTGCTGATCTTTAACATATAGTCATCAATTACTAAGCCTGGAAAACCCCCTTATGGGTTGTCCCACTAAAAAACTCTTAAATGTAAAGGGAACACCCCTTTACATTAAAGAGATAGAGATAGCTGCTGGAAGCTGTAAAACAATTTTTAGCACAGGATCTTCTTCAGGATTCAGTACAATACAGTGCACCAAGACAATAAGAGCTGATGGAGCGGCTTATCCTAGCACAGGTACACTGCAGTGCAGAACATGGAGTACTGCACTATGCTATAGAGAGGCGATACTAGTCAGCCAGTCAGTATATGCACTTTATTAATACAGGGGTATTAGCAGTGAACTGTCCATACTGGTTAGCTAAATTTTCCATCCAGTCTCTCGTGCTGCAGAACCGCAGTGTCTGACAAATTCTTTGAATTTGCAACAGCCCAGAAAAGACCTGTAATATGCTGAAAATATTACAACCTGAGGCCATTGTAACTTGATGGATCACTGTATCACCTTACATAACTGGGGCAGTTTTACGCTATGTTCACACCTGCGCTCGGATTTCCATTCTTTGGGTCCGCTTGGGAACCCGAAAAATGGAAACCCAATCCACTTAAAAAGCAGTTATGTTTTGTGGGGGTAAGTATTCGAGCCAAGGATCAGATCAATGAATTTCGATAATATTCTGTAGAAGAAATATTCCTTACAAACACAGGATTTCATTGGGTCTGACTAATGGAGTCCTCTTCATTTTATCAATAGACATATTGCAGATTCCGGTTTGGACAACCCCTGTAGATCTCATTGGTCCCCTGTGTCAGTAAGCTGTTATTTCTGGGCAAGCAGCCAGCTGGAATTTATCTTTTTTGCATTGTCAATGGGCTATCTATATGTTTAAGGATTTTTAGGATTTAATGTGACCTGTCTTCATCCCTCTACAGGGAGCTTCTTGACACCACATGCCGAATTGGCAACACTTTAAAAAAGTATGGAGTTAAAAAAGGTGACAGAGTGGCCATCTACATGCCTGTTTCACCCCTTGCTGTGGCATCCATGTTGGCTTGTGCAAGGATCGGAGCGGTTCACACTGTTGTCTTTGCTGGTTTCAGTGCTGAATCCTTGGCCGGACGTATTAATGATGGTAAGTAGTATTTTATTTTAATATTATCCCACAATATTTTACAAACATGAGATAAAATGTTTTTTTTTTTTTAGATATTAATATTGACTAATATTGACCTGTAGGCTAGGTCATCAATATCAGATTGGTGGGATAAAAATGCAGACGCCTACACTATTCCATGCAGCAAAAAAATTGTGCAAAGCCTGGCATGTCCACATGGGATAAATATAAATACAATGACAATTTTCCACTGCAGATTTACTGGTAGAACATAAGTCGCCTCAACAGTAGCAGCAAGGTGGGGGAATTTTGATAAATCTCATGTGCAGGATCTAAAAATATCAAAAAGGAACTGACATGTGGTGAATATTTTAATCCTGCAGCAAGTCAATATATACCAAATATTTCAGGCATTTCAAAGAACGGGGTTAAATCCAGAGTAAATCTGCAGAAAATCTGATTTTGCTCTGGATTTGTTGCAGATTTTTCCATCAAAATCCAGTGTTTTTCCTCTGAATTTAAAGGGGTTGTCCACTTTCATACCAATATTGAGAGACAAATGTTATTGTTTGTATAATAAAAGGTTGTACAGTTTTCCAATATACTTTCTGTATCAATTCCTCACAGTTTCTAGATCCCTGCTTGATGTCATTCATTCTGTTGCTTCTAGAGGATGAAATTCTGACCATGGTCATGTGATATACAGTCCATGGTCATGTGATAGACACACAGGTGCACAGCTTGTTATAGTCACAGCACAGTAATCAGAGATCTGCCTGGTAACGAGCTGTGCACCTGTGTGTCCATCACATGACCATGGACCGTAAATCACATGACCATGGTCAGACTTTTATCCATTAGAAGTAACAGAATGAATGACAGCAAGCAGAGATCTAGAAAACCGTGAGGAATGATACAGAAAGTAAATTGGAAAATTTTTAATTATACAAACAATAACATTTGTCTCTTAGTATTGGTCTGAAGGTGGACAACCCCTTTAAGTTCCATGTACTGTAGATCTACCTTAGGCCTTTTACACATAACAGTGTGAACCGAGAGCAAGGCAGGTGGTTTGGACTCCGCAACCAGAAATGAACGCACACGCGGTAGTTCAAGAAAAAAATATATATTTACTATAAGTTAATAAAGGCTAGTTAAAGGTAAAATGACAGGGCTAAAGACAAGCAAAATATACAATATAGCATGAACAATTTCAAGGCAAATTCTGCAATGGTTTCTACTTTTACTCTGTCCACTTCTGCAGTATGGACACTGAATGAACAATATACTCAAAACTATCCCTAACTGAGCCTGACTTCACATTTGGGTGCACCCCCTTTTCCCCAGTGGTCCAGGTGGACCGCTTACAGTCCGTAGAAGCGCGCGGTGGGGCCCAAAGTCGGTCCTTTCTTTTATAGTGAAGCGTCCTCTCCTCATGGTTATCAGGATCTTGGGAGAAATGAAGTCCTCTTTAACAGACAGGGAAACCAACTGAATACAATGTAATCCAACAGCAGATTCCACTCAGCACACTGACAGTCCTGCAGAATCCATACACTGAGCTGGGATGTAAACCGGGATTTAGCAGGTGCCGTCCAGTACATCAACAGCACTGCGAGTCTCTATCTGTGGTATCCATATACACAGTCACAATGTCAGTCTCACTGATCAGCCACTGAGCACAGTTCCTTTCACGTGGACTCACTAGTCCTGTTGTCTCTTTACACTCTGTTTGTCTCTGGACCAAGATACAGCTTAGCTGTACAGAAAAATCTCCACACCAGTTCAATACAACACTTGCCAAGATGGCTGCTGCTCTCTGTCTCGTCACTTCCTGCTTCTCTGCTCACACTCTGTCTGCAGAACAGGCAGGCTGACATAAAAGGGGGGGGTCTCACTCCAGCATCATGTCACAATTACAATGGCTGCTGTCTTAAAGGAACAGAATCACAGAAATACATTCAACATTAACAGTTTATACAGACAAATGAAGCTTAAGACAACATTGGCTGTCTCTTACATATTCCCCCCCACTTTAAGATTGGCAGTCCCTGCCTATGACTGTATATCCAGAGGGTTGTACTTTTATGCACAGGGTGGTAGTATACCGATGTATGGCAGGCCAAACAAACTCATCCTGCGCATACCGAACAGGGGGAATACCAGCATTTGGCCTAGTGGTCCGTCTGAGGACCGGTGGTATATTATGGGGTGCTGCAGCTATGGGCTGAGAAGGACCAGCGGATTCCGCACCAGAGGGGGCACAGGCCGGAGATACAGTAGTCACAGGTGGAACATCCCCAGGAGCAGGGATCGGCCAACAATCATCCTCCTCGTCGGAGGCCCATTCCGCACCTCCATTCTCTGACTGTGGGAGCTCATTCACATTGGCAGGCCCATCGTGATTTGTCCCTTCAGAATGACACAGGCGCAACATATTTCGGTGAAGTACTCGAACACAATCAGTTCCTTCTTTCTGGACCTGGTACACTGGCCCATTCGCATACTTGCGGCCAACAACACGATACGGCAAAGCCTCCCATCTGCTTTCCAATTTCCCTTGGGGTTTCTTGACACGAACTAGCACCAGGTCGCCTGGTTGCAATGGTGCTTCTTGCACTGGGGTCTTATCAGGATGGGGATGTTCTTGCAGGCGCTGCCGCACCAATCGATGGATCGTCTCAAGTCTCTGCCGATGCGCCCGCACCCAAGAGGTTGGATCCCTCGGAGGGAACCCATCCACATCATTCAACTGTAATTCTCCTATACTTCGCCCAGACCGCCCAAAGAGAAGTGTATAAGGAGAGTACCCCGTTGTAGAATGGACCTGATTGTTATAGGCCCACACCATTTCAGACAAGAACTGAGGCCACTGTAACTTCTTGTCTTCCTCCAGAGTCCGCAGCATCTGTAGCAGAGTTCTGTTGAATCTTTCACAGGCCCCATTTCCCTGAGGGTGGTATGGAGTCGTGTGCGACTTCTTTATCCCGTAGATACGTTGAACTTCTTTCATTACGTGTCCCTCAAAGCAGGCGCCCTGGTCGGAGTGGATGCGTTGGGGGCACCCATATACTCGAATGAAATCTTGGCACAGAGCACGAGCTGCTGACTCAGCTGTCTGGTCCTTGGTGGCGGTTACCACCGCAAATTTGGTGAAGTGATCCACTATTACGAGGCAATACTGGTGTCCGCTATTGGATGGGCCCACCATTAGATAGTCTATCATGACGATTTCTAAAGGTTCCTGGGTCACGATGGTTTGCAGGGGAGCTCTCTGTTCTATTGTCTTATGGATCTCACAAGTTCGACAGCTGCGGCATACTTCTGTGGGGGGTCTGGGCAGTTACCCTAGAAAGTCCGTCAGCATTCTGGTTCTCTGTCTTGGACCGATACTTAATGCGGTAATTGAATGTAGACATTCGGGCTATCCACCTCTGCTCTAACGCCCCGAGCTTGGCATTTTCCAGGTGAGCTAGTGGGTTGTTGTCAGTCAGTACTAAAACTTCAGCACCGGTCAAATATTCAGAGAATTTCTCGGTCATGGCCCATACCAGTGCCAACAGCTCCAATTTAAATGAACTATAATTCTCGGGGTTTCTTTCAGAATCTCTCAAAGACCGGCTGCCGTACGCTATGACCCTCTCCTGGCCATCCTGAAGCTGGGAAAGCACTGCTCCAAGACCATACAGGCTTGCATCTGTATATAGCTGGAACGGCAAGTGGTAATCAGCATATGCCAAGATTGGGGCTGTTGTCAGTGCATCCTTCAATGCCTGGAAGGCTTGTTCCTGTTCAGGTCCCCACTTCACGGACCGGTTCTTTGGACCACCGGATGTGCCTCGTAGGAGAGCATTAAGTGGTGCTGCTACCTTGGCGAAATCCTTAATAAACCGTCGATAGTAACCGGCTACTCCAAGGAACGCCCTCACTTCTCGCAGGGTAGTCGGTATCGGCCAATCTTGAACAGCCGCTATCTTGTCTCTTGATGGTCTCACCCCTTCTCCTGATACGCGGTGACCCAAGTAATCAATTTCAGATTGGAACAACCGACATTTACTGGGTTTCAATTTGAGCCCATGTTCCCGCAATCTTCGAAATACTTGCCCCAACTGGTGGAGATGGTCTTCAAAGGTCGCAGAATACACTATAATGTCATCCAAGTAGATGAGAGTGAACTCAAAGTTGAAGTCACCGAGACATTTCTCCATCAACCGCTGAAACGTTCCGGGTGCATTTGTCAACCCGAAGGGCATCCGGTTAAATTCGTATAGTCCCATGGGCAAGATGAATGCCGTCTTCTCCTTGTCTTTTGTGGCCATCGGCACCTGCCAATACCCACTAGCCAGATCTAGTGAGGAGAAGTACCGGGCTCTCCCTAGCGCTGAGAGGGACTCCTCAATCCGTGGCAAGGGGTAGGAATCTCGTACGGTGCAAGCGTTTAACTTCCGATAGTCTACGCAAAATTGGATGGACCCATCTTTTTTTCTTTACTAACACCACAGGAGCCGCCCAGGGACTCTGGCTTTCTTGGATGATCCCACCCTGTAGCATCTTAGCTAACAGTTCTTTCACTTCCTGATACAACTGTGGAGGAATTTGTCGGTAGCGCTCTCTAATTGGAGGGGTGTCTCCTGTGGGAATCTCATGGTAGATCCCTGTGGTACATCCAAAATCTTCAGCATACCGTGCAAAGGTGGCTTGGTTCTCCCACAACAGCTCATCTACCTTCTGCACCCATTCCAGAGAACATGAACTTACATCCATCTTCATCTGTTCTCGAATTGCACAGCCATTCCATTCAGAGGTGGGTTCCTCATCTTCTCCCATGGACACAGTTACGGTCCACTCATCCCTTTCAGTCGGCTTCAGCTGCATTGGAGTTACTTTCCTTACTTCCTCCGGAGTCACATAGATGTTAGCCAGCAGCCTCCCTGGGGTCAGGTCCACACTCTGGTCCTGAGTGTTTACACATCGAAGTGGTACTCTTCCATTGCGAACTATTGCCAAGGAACGGGCCACTAGCGGATCAACACCTCCTTCGGCTGCCTGCAGTGGTTCTACCAACACAGCTATGCCCTCTAGTTTCCGACAGGTGCCTACGGGCATGGACACTATTGTCTCCCGACTGGGTGGCAGTGTAACTTTTGTATGCAAAGGAACTGAAATTCGAGCCAGAGGACGCTGTGCATCTGAACTTTTCTGTAAGCCACATGTCCGGATCAGCCGCTGGAAAGCTGTTTGAGTAGGCCGATGGGTGGTGGTTTCTTTCCAATAACCGTGACCTTTCTTTTCAAAGAGGATCTGATCTAATTCTTTTAACACATTCATCCCCAAAATGACAGGGACCTTTACTTCATGTGACTCCTGTACCACCACAATGCCTTTCCTACCTAGATCTTGGCCACATACCCGGACATTCATCCAGGCCACTCCCACGACCGGAACTGGTAACTGGTTAGCTGCGACCACTCGTACGAATGTATGGGGATCATATTTCACATGTTGCCGGAAGTACCGTTCATAACAGTCTCTACTCAAGGTCGTTACTTGGGAACCCGTGTCAATCATCCCGGTAACCGGAATACCCTCCATTTCCACCTGTATGACAGGACTTGCAGCGATCAGGTCATCATCAGGGCATTCTCCCCACATAGTCTCCTTGTCAGTCTCCCCTACTACACGCCCTTCAGCAGCAGGGGACTTCAGTTTAACGGCGGCCTCTCATAAGTTTGTCGCTGCTCTGGACATCTAGCAGCAACGTGGCCCATCCGTCCACACTCCCAGCAGCGTATCCCCCGTCGTTCTGGCCATCTGTTTGGGCCCCTTCGGTAAGCCCCTTCGATTTCTCCTGAGCACTGCACTAAATGATTTGGACCCCTTCGGTAGGTCCTATCCTCACCCCTCCAGCGGGGTGGTGGGTGATTCTGACTTGCTGGGTGTGGATGGCTCACCCTTTCATCTCCAGTCTTCTGGAAGTCTGCAATTTTCATAGACTGCTCATCACAACGAGTGTGCAAGTGTTCCATTTGTTCTTGCAGTTTCTGCATTACTGTGAGAATTTCTTTAACCGTCCCTTTTTCTACTGTCTCTGAGCCAAAACTAGCCCCCTGTGACAAAGTAACTCCAACTGCGGTCTGCGGCCTCGGGACCATACTATTGGCACGGGAGATGGCCTCTACCTGTACATCATGGAATTTAGCATCAGTCTCTCGTCGTATAAAATCCTGCATAGTCACAGTTAAACTGCCGTCACGTATCCCCAGGACAAACTGGTCACGGAGAGTCCGATCAGGGTTACAGAAGGCTGGCGAGCCCCCTCTTTCCTTCCTTTGAATATCTCGGAGCAGTTCTTGTAGGGCATTTGCATATTGGGGAAGGCTTTCATTCTCCTGTTGTACCCTCTGGAAGAACCGAGCCTGCAGAGACCCCAGCAATGCAGTTTCTACATAGATGGTTTCTAGAATCTGGACTACTTGCTCAAATGTCTGCCTTTGTTCAAATGGCCTCAGTATCACCGTGGTCTTAGCATCCCCTTGTAATGTCAATATTGCTAGCTCTACTAGTACTTCTGGTGCGGTCTGGTACATTCGCTGTATCATTCGTATCTGTTCCACCCACATACTCACTGACATATTATTGCCATCAAATTTAGCTAACTGACTCATTATAGCCCCTGCTGGCATTCTTCCTCCAGCACCATTCTCCCGAACGGGTGCGTCACCGTCCATTCTGGTAAGCGGATCCTGCCGACTACGCCAATTTGTGAACCGAGAGCAAGGCAGGTGGTTTGGACTCCGCAACCAGAAATGAACGCACACGCGGTAGTTCAAGAAAAAAAAAATATATTTACTATAAGTTAATAAAGGCTAGTTAAAGGTAAAATGACAGGGCTAAAGACAAGCAAAATATACAATATAGCATGAACAATTTCAAGGCAAATTCTGCAATGGTTTCTACTTTTACTCTGTCCACTTCTGCAGTATGGACACTGAATGAACAATATACTCAAAACTATCCCTAACTGACCCTGACTTCACATTTGGGTGCACCCCCTTTTCCCCAGTGGTCCAGGTGGACCGCTTACAGTCCGTAGAAGCGCGCGGTGGGGCCCAAAGTCGGTCCTTTCTTTTATAGTGAAGCGTCCTCTCCTCACGGTTATCAGGATCTTGGGAGAAATGAAGTCCTCTTTAACAGACAGGGAAACCAACTGAATACAATGTAATCCAACAGCAGATTCCACTCAGCACACTGACAGTCCTGCAGAATCCATACACTGAGCTGGGATGTAAGCCGGGATTTAGCAGGTGCCGTCCAGTACATCAACAGCACTGCGAGTCTCTATCTGTGGTATCCATATACACAGTCACAATGTCAGTCTCACTGATCAGCCACTGAGCACAGTTCCTTTCACGTGGACTCACTAGTCCTGTTGTCTCTTTACACTCTGTTTGTCTCTGGACCAAGATACAGCTTAGCTGTACAGAAAAATCTCCACACCAGTTCAATACAACACTTGCCAAGATGGCTGCTGCTCTCTGTCTCGTCACTTCCTGCTTCTCTGCTCACACTCTGTCTGCAGAACAGGCAGGCTGACATAAAAGGGGGGGGGTCTCACTCCAGCATCATGTCACAATTACAATGGCTGCTGTCTTAAAGGAACAGAATCACAGAAATACATTCAACATTAACAGTTTATACAGACAAATGAAGCTTAAGACAACATTGGCTGTCTCTTACAACAGTATGCATTTCAGGCTGTAATTTTCATCTTCAAGGGTCTTTTCTGGTTACAACCCTGATGGGGATGTTGACAGTGGGGCTGCACCAATCTGATATTGATAACGTATCCTAAGGTTAGTCCTGGAAAATTTCTTTAATATAGATATAAGGATTTTGTTAGTGGGATTTACTAAAATTAGTTAGTCAGCTACAACGCTGCTAAAGGGACACGGATTCAAAGGTATGAATGCAGCAAGCAGAACCTGCCATGGTAACGGACTCCGATTTCTAAAATAATCAAAGAAATATTAATGACGACCGCAAATTTTTTCTTGCACGCAGTGGACAATGTCCTATAAGTTTGGCTAATATACTTTATATTAGTAGAGTTCTCAATTTGTGCATGTAATGTTCAACATCCTATAAATGTGCACCTAAAATGATGAGGCACATGCAGGGACAGACACAGACAGCAAGGGGGCCCCTGTGCAAAAACTGTATATGGACCCCTTGCTCTCCAATAGTTTAGCAAATAGCAATGTAATGCAATGTATCAGCTCTCAGGACTTTTCTTAAGTAGCTCCCTGACAGCTGAAACGTCACATTGACTATTAATAGGTCTTCGTTTCTGTTCATGTACTTGGCAGAATCCTGGATTCTGCCCTGTTGGACATGCGTCAATATTTTACAAGTATTCCAGGCTGCTGATTTCTTTCCCTATTCTGTGTGGCTATATGATGATAGGTTCACCCTAGTTTCGCCTTTATTTTGTTCTGGTCTGTCAGAGGATCAGAACAACAGATAGGTGGAGCGCTGTCATAGCGACATGAATGATCAGATAATGTTTCAGGTTGCTGTGTTTCTGAGGGAAATGTGTGTGAATATGATTTATAGATCTTGCCCTGTGAAAATGATAGTGTAATACTTGCCTGTGCAATAGAGAGTGGGTTCTCAAGTTCATGGTGGATTAGTCAGGTTTCTATTTAGGTTCATGAATTTGTTCTATCATCACATCAGGCAGTGCTGAGTAGCTCAAGTCAATGAGATGGATGAGATAGTTACAGCTACCGTGCCGCTAGTACTTCTGATACTTACTGGGCCTGATGTATGAATGCTACTACACACTCACATACACGCACACCGTAGCTCTACATTTATCTAAGACATGCTGTCAGATTAACAAAGAATCTTCCTTCCTTCCTCCCCCTGTATCCATATAGCATAGGTGCAGCATGAGAGAAGTCCTGCAAATTGGAGGTAGAGTATGCAATAAGAAAGCCATTGTTCTCTTCACTCATAGTGTAGACAGGCACCAGTGAGCGGTCGCCGGTATCAGGATGGTGCATTGCCGTGGCTGACATGGCACCTTTCTGCAGCCAACTGCCACTTTGTCCAACATGTCTTTTTTCGACCTGACGCCCAAACTAACCCCTGCAAGTCATCCAAAGCCGCCCACTGGCGATAAAGGACACAGACTCTGCTCTTACTGAAGTCCTCTTTACTGAGCTACATGCTGAATGTACAAAAGATTATTTATATCTCTTCTATAGCACCAACATATTCCACAGCGCTTTACAGACATTGTTAGTTACTATATACATAAATTGGAGCAGCTCACCCACTATGGATATATTTCTCCAGGTTGTCTTCAGTCCAGCATATAACAGCATAACAATGTGTGGGCCGCTTGTAGGATTAGAAGTAACAGCATACATAGGAAGTGTTTCATCGATCCAGCACCATTATGATTACAATATAGTATCTTTATTTCACATAATTTAAAAGGTTAGCGGTACATAGAAGCCTATGTGTTTCGAACATCCGTATTGCTCTTACTCATGGCTGAATCCTAGAATTGTGGTTCTAGTAATTTCAGGATTCAGCCATGTGTTTTAGCAATAGGGACGCTCGAGACACGTAGGCTTCTATGTACAGATAAGCTTTTAAAATATGTGAAATAAAGATATTGGATTGTAACCCTAATGGTGCTGTAGTGATGAAATGCTTTCTATGTATATCCGTTACTGTCCCTATATGGCTCACAAATCTAAATTCCCTATCAGTATGTCTTTGAAGTGTGGGAAGGAACCAACTCAAAAACAGGGAGAACATATAAACTCCTTGATGATTTTGTCTTTGGTGGGATTCGAACCTAGGACTTCAATACTGCAAGGAAACAGCACTAACCACAGGTGCCAGGGGTTGAACCAAGTTGTACGTTAGGCACAGTTCGTATGATCACAGGCTGTAGTGATGGTCAGCTCACTTTCACTGTCCCAGGGAATGTCCTGCCCTCACCAAAGAATTTATCCTCTTACTCATGGGTGTAAATAGGTGTTTGGTTCTTGAAACTGTAAGGTATCTTTGATAAAGAGGAGGATTCGATTCTCAAGTTATCCAACAAGCTTCCAAGTTGATCATAATCCAAGCTGTCCTACATTCATATAAACAGTTCTACTGGCAAGCTGTCCTCCAAGTCAGCAGGGTGTCATTCCTTTCCATTGAGTCTCACCATAGAAGAGCAACAACTTCCCATCAGTACAACTATTAGGAGTCAGCACATAACACATTTTCCAGGTAGAAGTGGAGCACCATTCGTACAATGACCTGCACCAGTTAAAGTGACATGAGTGTGTAACACCATACAGGTGCATCTCAATAAATTAGAATATTTTTGAAACGTTCATTCATTTCAGTAATTCAGTAAATTAATTCAGCAGTCTTCCATGATTGTGTGTCCTACTGAACCAGACTGAGGGACAATTTAAAGGCTTAGGAAACCTTGGCAGGTGACACACTGAATTTACAATACTGAACTTTTTCACATATTCTAATTTTGTTAGATTTGGGTTTTCATTACCTGTAATCTATAATCAACATTTACAGAAATAAAACACTTGAAATAGAACACTCTGTGTGTAAAGAATCTAGAAAATATAGAAGGTCACTTTTTTAATTCAATTACTGAAATAAATAAACAGTTCAAATATATTCTAATTTATTGAGATGCACCTTTACACAGTTCAATGCAAGTCATACATAATGCATGATATAACCATAAACATTCTGTGTGCCTATTTGCTGCCCTAAGTTCTGTTAAAACTTTGCTCCTGCCATGACTGTTATCGCTTCTCGGCCTTTTGGCTAAGATCAAGTGTAGTATCTGTTCTTATCAGTACCAGCTAGTAGGTTGGTTCCGCCAGGGGAAGTCGCACACCCCCTGTAGGGAGCCAACTGAAGACTGCGAACATGAGACAGGGAACCACACCAGGGTTTTCTTCGCTGGCCCTGGGATCGAAGCCAAGAGGCCGGGGATGCCTTCGAAGGTCTCATGGTGCAAGTGCCTCTGGGGACGGTGACTCCGGAGGTGCCTTTATTCACTGGGCCTGGGAAACCCACTGAATTTGGCACATTGCACAAGCACTTGAACACACCTAAGGAGCACTCACCCTTTTGCCTGGTTTATCCAGCAAGGGTAATTTTTTATAGATCCGGCGGATAGACCGGGCCAGTACACTGGCACTCTATTCACTTATTTATTCTTTTTTGTCTATCACGTCTTGTCACCTGTTTTGTCACTGTTTTTGTGTGGATGTAGGGGTGTGGTAACCCTTCTGGGTCCTACCCGAAGTCTAGAAGTTGGAGTGTGTGGCCCTCGGGTTCCCTCCTTCTTTGCTCTCCAGTGTCCGTCTCTGCTTTTGTGGAGACGGGCAACAGTTGCAGGCTCGGTCGTACTCTTGGGGTGGCAGCCCTTGAGGGGACTGATGCAAGTAGCTGGCTTGGCGGTACTCCTGGTGGTGGCAGCCCATGGAGGAAACCAAGCAAGTCACTGACCCTCCTGTCTAGGCAGTTGGGTTGGTACTGCCCCCTTACTCTTGGGCCTTTTGGCTTTGAGTTTGGGGATAGTTTTCGGAGGACCTATTCTCTTTTGAGATGGGTTTTGCGATAGACAGCATCCTTTGCACGTTTTTTTCAGTGGCACCCGTCACTTTTTTGTCGTGCACTGGTGTTTTCGTTGGCACAGTTTTGAGACCTTCGATAAAAAAAAAAAAAAAAAAAAAAAAAAAAACTGTGTCTGCAGTCAGGACAGGAGATAACCCTTCCCATGCAACAAGTCATAAGTACAAGGTGTGCATCAGCAACACCGTACAATAGGAACAGAAAAACAAAAATAACAGCAGCCCTGGATCCATCACATGAGAGAAACCAATGGCGCATAATGCAGTGTTTTTTTCTAGATTTTTTGATGAAATTTGTGACTTAGGCTCCTAAAGCAGTCCATACACATTAGAGGTAAGTAAGCTAAATTTACTAGTTTAAACAGGTTTGACTGATCATCTAAAGTAAATTGGTGCCATCTTAACTCTCCCCGATGGCAGGTTTCAACTGGCAGATCCTTTTATTTTTGGGGAGGTAATCTGTTGCTACAGTAGTCTAGAATCAGCTTTCTCCCAGCTCCAGTTTAGTACACATAAGTTCAACTGAGCCAAGTGTACATGTGTATAGGGGAGTTGAGTGAGATTTGAGTCAGCTATCTCATGTCTATGGGTAGTTTAAACTTCCAACAATTATCTGCAAATACATCCGCAGCAGTGCTAAATCCTCACTGTTCCCTTGTGCAGCCTTTGCTTGGCTTTATTTTACTTGCTGCTCCTTGTATCACTGTTATTTACATTCAGTGAATCTGTGGACAAACTACATTTCCCATGATGCATCTGCCTGCTCTCACTCTCTTTGTGTACCCCTCCCTTCTCCACTCTCCCCTGCAATGAAATAAGAGGACACAAACTGTGTGTGTGCAAACTCCCTCCCTGGGGTCTATGTTGTGTCACATTTCTTCTTCAGTCCATGCAGCACCACATATCTGACCAGGTAATAAATCACTCCCATATCCGAGGTCAGTATGAGTGGCTTCAAGCAGCAAGGAGGTTACGTGCTGCTGTGACATTTCATTTGCTGGCTGAGCTGTTCATAGGGAGGGGTAGTGAGCTTATAAATGGAACGTCATCTGGTGGGAGTGTGACGTTCTTAGGCCCTTCTGGGACGCTGTGTTTGACCTTTATGCTAAGGTGTGTGGTCGCACCGTCACAGCAACTCCTCAACTGGCCCTTCTTTCGGTTATCCCTGACAGGATATCTGCGGTAAAGAAGGATCTCTTGCGACACTTTCTCACGGCTGCCAGAACCATCATCCCCAGGCACTGGTGGAGCAATACTGTGCCCTCCCTGGTTGAATTCCTACAGGAGCTTCTCCTAATAAGGAGAATGGAGGCCCTGGTGGCGGAGGATTCCTCCAAATTTGACGGTCTCTGGCGGCCTTGGGTGGTGTTTCAGGAATCGACTGAGTTCTCCTCTTTCGTCTCCTGATCCGGAACTACATTATTATTCTCTTTTCCCTTTCCTCTTAAGAGGTTACTGGTCGTTCTACCCTCCCCCTGATGCCTCACCTCCTCCTTGCCCCACCTGTGTCTTCCTGTTTGTTGTTCCCGCTGTGTGTTCCCCTTGTCTGTCTATCTGTCCCTTATTTCTCCGCAGACGTCGTTTTTAAGATTCCATATACCTGAGCCTTCGCCCCTTTGTTAGTACATTGTGTCTCAAAACTGTGGGCGGGGTTCCCCCTTAGCCTCTTATATTTAGGCGAGGCCTGTGCGCCTCTTGCTCGTTTATATTGTTTTTTTTTTCTTTATTTTCTCCCCTTTTGTATTGTATTTGAAAATTCTTTAATTGATTGACCATAAATGGAACGTCACAGCTGAAGTTAATGACCTAAAAATAAAGCAGATAAACTGAGTTGAATTGTAACAGGATATATATTAGGAATTACGTTGTATTGATTCATCCTGTTATTTGGCCCGTATTTTTTTAAAAACTGGATAACCCAGATGGGGACCTAGCCTAACTCCAAAACTCTGGCCTAGAGAAGACAGTGTTCTTACTGATGGAGTCATTATGTTGGAAAAATTATATGGATTTCATTGTACTTTGTACAACTTGGGAATTATATTTTCCTTGTTGTCTCCATGTCCCTCTCCACAAGTCTTACAGGAAAGGTAATGAAAATGCCTCATTTACTAGTAAGAGTCAGCATAATACAGGTATTTGCTTAGGGTGGGTTCACACTTGCGCCGGAGTGTGTCCGCCGCGAATCCGACTGAAAATCTCGGGAAACTGTATAGGGACTGGATAGGGGAAGGTTAGCGACGCATTGCTTAAAAACCCATTCATTTGGGTGTGCGCGCTCTGCACCGCGAATCCAGTTTTTTTCGCTGGAAACAAAGTCGGACATGCAGAGGGTTTAAGCGCACACCCACACATTGCTTTAAAAACCCATTCAAATGGGTTTTTAAGCAATGTGTCGCTAACCTTACGCTATCCAGTCCCTATAGAGTTTCCTGAGATTTTCAGTCGGATTTGCGGCGGATGGACTCGGCACAAGTGTGAACCCACCCTTAACAGGCCAGTGTTATATCACCAGTTATATACTGCATAATAATAGTAAAAAACACTGCACAAACCGTACAGTGTGAATTGAGCTCTGAAAGGCTATGACAAGTAAGATGATCTTAGACTTATAATACTTAGGGTGCACATGCCTTCAAGATTGACTAAATGTTCTCCAACAGTGAAATGGACACCTGACTTATCTTCACATTATTTCACTAGCTAACTGCAAAGCTGTCATCACTGTCAACCAAGGACTGAGGGGTGGACGAGTGACAGAGCTGAAGAAGACCGTGGATGAAGCTGTCAAGAGCTGCCCATCAATTAAACATGTCTTTGTTGCTCAGAGGACGGACAACAAAGTCCACATGGGTAATCTTGACATTCCTCTGGAAGAAGTACGTCTTATACAAGTGTAACTGCATTATGGTGCCCATAACAAATATTCTGATAGAAGAATTTATATTTTATGATATGTACTGTAGGAATAATGCTGATCATATATAGAGAGAATTACTGTACTGTATACATGAAATGGGACAAGAGTCTGCCCGTGCAGGTCAAAATCCATCCTGAACCAATCTCAGCCGGGCAGTCTAGTCATTGACTATTTTGGTGACTATGTGATATTTTGATCACTTGAAAAAATGGCGGTTCGACCATTTAGACTATTTTTTTCCCAATACAACGCTCACTTTATGGGATAAATGTTTTTATATGCTTGGCCAATGTTTTTGCTTATTTATTATTCTATGTGATCCAGGCAAGGGGGAGGGTTTACATTTTATTTTTTAAAACTGAGGAATATATATTATTTTTCATTTTATTTTTAGATAATATATGAAGTATATTTTATTTTTAGACAGTATATGCAGTCTATGGCAGCGTGTAATAGAAGAATAGTAATACAGGCCAAGGAACCTTCAATAGGCTCCCAAGTGTCATAGTAATGGATTGCCATCTCTGGTGTTTGCTCCAGGGTACGATCCCACTCAACACGGTTGGTAGCCACATGCCGCTGCTTTTCAGATGCCTTGGTCATAGTTTGCTCTAGTGAAGGCTTCTCCATAAAATAATCATTTTGGAACATTTTTTCTATGTCGTATTATTCCTCCTGGAAATGTATGGTAAATTGACAACTGCGTATTGCCATTCCACTTGCCAATGAAGTATGTCCATACACATTCTAACAATGTCAGCGCTGTTTGGACAGTGTCAGAGCATATAGGGACACACCCTATTGACAGGAGAGATAATAATACTTTGTTGTCAATTTATTTATATATTTCCAGGAGGACTTACAGAGGAATGGCACAATTTTAAAAAGGATGGTTCAGAATTATTATAATAAAACAAAACATTTAGTAAATCAGGGGAACTATTCATAGTATGTGTTCATGGGCAATACCTTTATATAGAGACAAATAACAACCCAGTCACAGTTACTTTAGATTTTTATATTAACGCATCGAATTAGCATTTTTTATTGTGATCTGAGATCTCGGTTCGTCTATGTTATGCCAGGAAATGGCCAAAGCTGAACCAGTGTGCCCTCCAGAAAGCATGGACAGTGAAGACATGTTATTTATGCTGTATACATCCGGCAGCACTGGACAGCCAAAGGGAATTGTGCACACACAGGCGGGGTATCTGCTGTACACTTCCCTAACACACAAGGTACGTGCATGCTGGGGATGCGCGTCATTGATGATATTCTATTCTGCTTTGTCTCACACTGATATTACATATAGCCTAATATCACTAATGTCTATTTTCCGCTTAGTACATATTTGACTACAAACAAGGAGACGTGTTCGGATGTGTCGCTGACATTGGCTGGATCACTGGGCACAGCTATGTTGTCTATGGACCACTCTCCAATGGAGCCACCACTGTCCTGTTTGAGAGCACCCCAATTTATCCCGATCCAGGTGAACAGATGGGTTTATGGAAAATATTTTTTTCTATTATTCAGATTAGTTTTTATTACTTAAATGTGTTATCTGTAGTGACTGGTGCCTGTACTAACAATGTAAGATAATGGAGCCGCAGGTAATGTGACAGATAAGCAGCAGCAGATTCATTCATATAAGCGGCAGTGCCAGGATCATTCCAGATGTACTACAGACGGAAAAATGAGTCTATCATTTATTAACTTGTCATAGTCATACTGGGTAAATCCCAATAACACAGAAATATAACACAATAACACAGCACTACAACACAATACAGCACTATAACACAATAACACAGCACAATAACACTGAACTGTAACATAATAGACAGTCCTATAACACAATAGCACAGCACTACAACACAATACAGCACTATAACACAATAACATAACACTACAACACAATACAGCACTATAACACAATAGCACAACACAATAACACTGAACTGTAACATAATAGACAGTCCTATAACACAATAGCACAGCACTACAACACAATACAGCACTATAACACAATAGCACAACACAATAACACTGAACGGTAACATAATAGACAGTCCTATAACACAATAACATAGCACTACAACACAATACAGCACTATAACACAATAACATAACACTACAACACAATACAGCACTATAACACAATAACATAACACTACAACACAATACAGCACTATAACACAATAGCACAGCACTACAACACAATACAGCACTATAACACAATAACATAGCACTACAACACAATACAGCACTATAACACAATAGCACAACACAATAACACTGAAAGGTAACATAATAGACCTATAACACAATAACATAGCACTACAACACAATACAGCACTATAACACAATAACACAGCACTACAACACAATACAGCACTATAACACAATAACATAACACTACAACACAATACAGCACTATAACACAATAGCACAACACAATAACACTGAACGGTAACATAATAGACAGTCCTATAACACAATAACATAGCACTACAACACAATACAGCACTATAACACAATAACATAACACTACAACACAATACAGCACTATAACACAATAGCACAGCACTACAACACAATACAGCACTATAACACAATAACATAACACTACAACACAATACAGCACTATAACACAATAACATAACACTACAACACAATACAGCACTATAACACAATAGCACAGCACTACAACACAATACAGCACTATAACACAATAGCACAGCACTACAACACAATACAGCACTATAACACAATAACATAACACTACAACACAATACAGCACTATAACACACTAGCACAACACAATAACACTAAACTGTAACATAATAGACAGTCCTATAACACAATAACAGCACTACAACACAATAATATAGCACTATAACACAATAACACAGAACTATAACACAATAGACAGTCCTATAACACAATAACATAGCACTACAACACAATAATATAGCACTACAACACAATAATACAGCACTATAACACAAAAACACGGCACTAAACACAATAGCAAAGCAGTCAACACAATAGCACAACCCTATAACACAGTAACACAATACTATAATGCAGTAACACAGCACTGTAAAACAATAACACAGCACTACGACACAATAATACAGCACTACAGTCCAATAGCACAGTACAATAACACAATAACAGCATTATAACACAATGACACAGCATTAAAACAGAAGAGCACAGCACTATAACGCAATAGCAGTTTATAGGTGCAAATTGATGCTAGGTTCACACTAGCCTCAGCCATCCATTGTTCTGGTCTGTTGGAGGACCAGAACAATAGACAGGCAGACCGCTAAAATAGCGGTTACATACGGAGCCCGAAAGACCCCATTGACTTTTTTAACAGTGTTGTTGCAATGGTTACATATTTTAAGAGAAAATTCTTGAGATTCCGGTAGATTATTCATTACAGGATTTGCTGTGTGTTTTGTAAATACGTAGGTGACATTCCGACAAGAGCGCATGTGACTTTTATTTTTATTGTATATTGCTCTTTTACGTGAAACAGCCACGTTTTACTAGTGGGCAGAAATGTTTTGGCATGAATTGTAACGTGGACAATTTTAATGACATTTTCTATAAAGAATGTTATTGATGTTGCTCAGGTCGCTACTGGGAGATGGTGGAAAGGTTAAGGATTAATCAGTTTTATGGTGCCCCAACTGCGATACGCCTGCTGCTCAAATACGGAGATGAGTGGGTAAAGAAATATGATAGGTCGTCTTTGAAGATGTTGGGCTCAGGTAGGTGAAGAGCACCTATATAATACCTACATTTGTATATGTTGTAAGATTCCAGCACATAGGACTGGAGATCCCAATGAGATGTGCCTCTGGTTAGGTAAACAAAGCAGTAAGATATTTTTATCTGACTTATTTTTGCCATTTACTTTTCTTGTATGTTTCTTTGGGCAGCAGCATGTCCGTGTGTTAGCCATATTTACCGGCTTGAACTTCGTGCTGGGACTCCTAGCAGTATAGTTATCTATGATGCTAAGATTCCCTGTCTCCCAGCGACATACTGTCCCATACTGTAATTGATACCGGATAGTATATCGCTGGGAGACAGGGACTCCTAGCATCATAGATAACTATACAGCTAGGAGTCCCGCTCCCAGCATGAAGTTCAAGCCAGTAAATCTGGCTAACACATGGACCGTGTTTCACGGGGGAAACACAGTTGTGTGCTGCTACCCTTACAGTAACAGAACAGTGAAAAGTGGATATGAAGATCATCATAAATCAATTCACAAAATGTAGAAAACTGAAAGCGTAAAAGGCTTTGTTCATACTGGTGTCATGGTTTTTGTTACTAAGGCTAAAGCTCTATGTAGCCAAATGCAGTTAAAAGACACAGCACTGCGTTTTTTTTCTGCAGCGTTTTTCATTGCGTTTTTACAGAGTTTTCCTCTACAGATTTTTTTTCCCTTATTAAACCTATAGGGAAAACGCTAGCATTTCCGCTGGTATAATTGACATCACAGGTGTTTTTGAAAACATAGCAGATTTTTTTCTGCAATGTGTGGATGGGATTAGCCAGAATCTCATTCCCTTTGCAAGTACTGTAAAACACAGCATTTTTTGCAGCGCATTTACATCGCAACAAAAATGCTGCATTTTCGCAATGTGGGCCTTCAGCCTAAAGGTCTCCGTTGCCATAACAAAATAAAAGCCTGATGGCCCGCATTACGAATCAATGGGATCTGGTAAGATCAATTACAGAATGGATCTATCATGGATCCATGATGCCTGTGGGAACAGAGCCTGAAGCTTCCCATTCACTTAAGGCTGAGTTCAGACCAGGTTTAGCTCTCTGCTGAGATTTTTGATGGGGTATACGTTTGAATACCTTAGACCTGGGCCCCACATAGCGTAAACGCCGCAATTTTACAGCACCGCCATGTTTTACAGTACCTACAGTATTTTGGCTAATCCCATCCACACATTGCAGAAAAATATCTGCAGCGGACATGCTGCGATTTCAAAAACCGTTGCATGTCAATTATACCTATGGAAACTCTGGCGTTTTCGTATAGTTATAATTGATGCAAAAAGTCTGCAGAGTTTATGTGAAAATCGCTGCGGGAAAAATTGCAATGCGTTTCTGCCACGGTTTTTCCCATAACACTTTTTGGCTGCGGCTCTTAATGTGGAGCCTTAGCCTTAAAACGGTATATATGAGTATACTCTGATGGAGCCATTCACTTTAAAGGGGTTGTCTAAGACTTCATATTGATGGTGTATCTGTTACCGTTAAAGTGCAGAATTCAGTTAATCTGCAGATTAACTAGGTAATGTGCATATTAACTAGGGCGATCCGTTAAAGTGCAGAAAACTTCTTTCATTATTGACATTACCTAGCTAATCTGCACATTACCTACCTAATCTGTACATTACCTAGTTAATGTGAACATTAACTACTAGGCACTCATTAAAGTGCAGATAACGACATGTCAACATCGCTATGTCAACGTCGCCGACATTACAGCGAACGTAATGCCGGCAAAAAAAAAACAAGGATCGGGGACAGGATAGGGAAAGGTTGAAGACGGTTTGCTTTCAAAACCCATTCAAGTTGAATGGGTTTTGAAAGCAAACAGGCGTGTGTGTGTGCTTATACCCCTCTGCGCTGCAAAAAGCCGGTTTTTGTTTTTTCGTCAGAAACACAAAGTAACTTCGTGTCCGAAAAAAAAAAAAAAGCCAGCTGCTTCGCAGCGCAGAGGGGTATAAGCGCGCGCATACACACATACACCCGCCCGTTTGCTTTCAAAACCCATTCAAGTTGAATGGGTTTTGAAAGCAAACCGTTAGCTGTGCTACGCGCTGGGAAGCCGACGGCGATTGTGACACATGAAAAAAAAAAACGACGACCAGAGACACTGCTGGCGAAAGGAGGGAGAAGAGGGGGACAGAGTAGGGACAGCAGGACTATGAGAGAAACAAAACTTCCAGACTCTAACGACCCGCAAGCCGTGAATGTGCACATTACCTAGGTAAAATGCGGAAAACTCCTGATTCCGCACTTTAACGGAGCAAATCAGTTAATCTGCAGATTACCTAGGTAATGAGGTAATGTGCACATTCACTGATTTCGCCCTTTAACGGTAACATATCCTTAGGATAGGTCATTACTATAAAATCGCTTTCAGCTGATATATGCACAGTTCACATTGTTGCAAGCAGTTGGCTTGTTGCACAGTGTAATAGCTATGTTATTACAGCTCAGCTTTGTATTGGTTATGCCTTCTGTGCCAGACAGAATAGAGCTTATTCTTATTCTGTCCAGCATAGAAGATGGAAATGAACAGAGCCCTTCTAGCAGAAGGTCATGTTAGTCATCTTAGAATCCAATATGTTTACACCCCTAACATCTGCCATAAGCTTTTGAGTTGATATGTTCTGGTAGAGTAAAAATAATGCAAAAAATATTAGAATTGGTCTCTAACTAAATTTTATCACCGTGTGCTGTTCATTTATATTCACTGTCAGTGAACTTTAGCTGAGAAATCTAATATGTTTGAAATCAATATAAATGAATGGCTCGTGCGTCAGAATAGAGTCACACTATCCGGCTTGTATTGAAAGCCATTTATAGGTCCAGACTATTTAAAGGGCAAAATGTGCAATTTCCATATGATCTGTATTACCTAAGGGCCTTCACTTCGCTACTGCCGGTTCTTCACCTCGAGTGTCTGTCCACTAAAATTTTAATTTTATAAATCAAAAGTACAGATGATAATATATATATATATATATATATATATATATTTTTTTTTTTTTTTTTTTTTAAGAAAATAGCTTCTTTCTTCTGTGAATATCCTCACCCCTTCCCCTCTTCTGTATCTGAATGTACCCATGAAATAGGTCTTCTGGTGTCCTTACATAGAGATAACCTAAGCTCATTAAAGTCTATGGAGTCCAGACAATTATTTACATGTTGTACAGTATTTTTTATATGTAGATTTATGACTATGGTACATAAAGGAATATATTGCTGAAGTTGCTTTGCTATTTCCATCTTTAACATTAAAGGGGAAGTCACCATTTAGGAACTTATCCCCTTTTCACAGGGTAAGACAAAAGTATCTGATCGTTGGGGTTTCCATGACTGTAACCCACAGCAGTCATGAGAATGGGGGAGCTGCAGTGAGCATGTGGGGTCACCACTCCATCCACTTCTATGGGACATGGAGCATTCAGGAGAACCTTTGTGTGCCCATTGTCATGGTCACAGGGGGTCCCAGCAGTCAGATACCCAACAATCAGACGTTTATTCCCTGATATCTCATATATGTCTCAAATTTTACATTCTGTAGATTGTAAAAAAATTGATGGATTTTATCGAGAGACAAAGAATCCATCTGGTTAAATATTACCTTATACATAAGATAGCAGAATATAAGGAATTCACATGCAGGTTGCAGTAGTCTAGCCGTCCCTAGTGTTATATGTCACACTTCACAAGGGACACAAATTCCTCCTGTCATTATTAAAACACTCGAGAAGGAAACACCTTACTGTGACCCCGGTTATGCCGTGTGATGTTGTCACATGCCTTGGAAAAAGTTGCACTTGTGTGAACTTGTTTCTCCTTGTCCTGCTCTGCTAGGTCACCTCCATTAAAGCAAACAGTGCGATAAGTAGCAGCGGCTTCATTAATCTTGTTTTCTCATTTTAGTGGGTGAACCGATAAACCATGAAGCTTGGGACTGGTTTCACAATGTGGTCGGGGAAGGACGGTGTGATCTTGTGGACACATGGTGGCAGACAGGTAAATTTCTCTGATAAGTAATGCAGCACCTATATGGAAGACTGTGAAAACGTACGTGGTAGACCAATGTTCAGCTACTTTCACACTGTGTTTCTGTGTATGTTCGTGCTGAAAAAGCTTCCACATTCACCGTCAGAGACCAAAAGAGTGTATACCCACACAGTGACATCATAGGTACAGGAAATAGAGGTAATACCAACACTGTGACATCATAGGTACAGGAAATATAGGTAATACCCACACGGTGACATCATAGGTACAGGAAATATAGGTAATACCCACACTGTGACATTATAGGTACAGGAAATATAGGTAATACCCACACGGTGACATCATAGGTACAGGAAATATAGGTAATACCAACATGGTGACATCATAGGTACAGGAAATATAGGTAATACCCACACGGTGACATCATAGGTACAGGAAATATAGGTAATACCAACACGGTGACATCATAGGTACAGGATATATAGGTAATACCCACACGGTGACATCATAGGTACAGGAAATATAGGTAATACCAACACTGTGACATTATAGGTACAGGAAATATAGGTAATACCCACACGGTGACATCATAGGTACAGGAAATATAGGTAATACCAACACAGTGACATCATAGGTACAGGAAATATAGGTAATACCCACACGGTGATATCATAGGTACAGGAAATATAGGTAATACCAACACGGTGACATCATAGGTACAGGAAATATAGGTAATACCCACACAGTGACATTATAGGTACAGGAAATATAGGTAATACCCACACTGTGACATTATAGGTACAGGAAATATAGGTAATACCCACACGGTGACATCATAGGTACAGAAAATATAGGTAATACCAACACGGTGAGATCATAGGTACAGGAAATATAGGTAATACCCACACTGTGACATTATAGGTACAGGAAATATAGGTAATACCCACACGGTGACATCATAGGTACAGGAAATATAGGTAACACCAACACGGTGACATCATAGGTACAGGAAATATAGGTAATACCCACACGGTGACATCATAGGTACAGGAAATATAGGTAATACCCACACTGTGACATTATAGGTACAGGAAATATAGGTAATACCCACATGGTGACATCATAGGTACAGGAAATATAGGTAATACCAACACGGTGACATCATAGGTACAGGAAATATAGGTAATACCCACACTGTGACATTATAGGTACAGGAAATATAGGTAATACCCACACGGTGACATCATAGGTACAGGAAATATAGGTAATACCAACACGGTGACATCATAGGTACAGGAAATATAGGTAATACCCACACGGTGAGATCATAGATACAGGAAATATAGGTAATACCCACAATGTGACATTATGGGTACAGGAAATATAGGTAATACCCACATGGTGATATCATAGGTATAGGAAATATAGGCAATACCCACACGGTGACATCATAGGTACAGGAAATATAGGTCATACCCACACAGTGACATCATAAGTACAGGTAATATAGGTAATACCCACATGCTGACATCTGAGGTATACAACATAGGCAGAGTATTGTGTCAAAGTTTTAGGCAGGTGTAGAAAAAATGCTGCAAAGTAAGAATTCTTTCAAAAATAGATGTGTTAATAGTTTATTTTTGTCAATTTACAAGATTAAGTGAATGAACAAAAGAGAAATCTAAATCCCATCAATATTTGGTGTGACCTTTCCCCTTTGCCTTCCATCAATTCTTCTAGGTACACTTGCAGACAGTTTTTGAAGGAACCTTGTTCCAAACATCTTGGAGAACTAAACACAGACCTTCTGTGGTTGTAGGCTTGCTCAAATCCTTCTATCACTTCATGCAATCCCAGACAGACTGGAAGATGTTGAGATCAGTGCTTTGTGGGGTCCATATTGTCACTTCCTGGACTCCAAAAGACGGTGACACCAAATATTGATGGGATTTAGATTTCTCTTTTGCTAATGGACAAAAATACACTATTAACACTTCTGCTTTTGAAAGCATTCTTAATTTGCTACATTTTTCCCACTCCTACCTAAGACTTCTGCACAGTACTATATTTATTGAGGAATCCTCATGATGTGTAACTTTAAAAGAAGTGAAGTGGTTAGCACTGTAGCCTTGCAGCGCTGGCATCCTGCGTTTGAATCCTGCCAAGGACAACATCTGCAAGGAGTTTGTATGTTCTCCCTGTGTTTTCTCCGGGTACTCCGATTTCCTCCCACACTCTAAAAAGACATACTGGTAGGGAATATAGATTGTGAGCCCTATATGGGACAGTGACTGTTAATGTCTGTAAAAGCTTTGTGGAATATGATGGTGCTATATACTAGTGCATCTCAATAAATTAGAATTTTTTTTTTTTTTTTAGTAATTCAATTGAAAAAGTGAAACACATATTATATTGAGTCATTACAAACAGAGTGAACTTTTTCAAGTGTTTATTTCTGTTAATGTTGATGATTATGGCTTACAGCCAAGGAAAACCAAAAGTCGTTATCTCAGAAAATTAGAAGAATTAACCCAAAACACCTGCAAAGGCTTCTTAAGCGTTTAAAAAGGTCCCTTAGTTTGGTTCAGTAGGTGACACAATCATGGGGAAGACTGCTGACTTGACAGATGTCCAGAAGGTAGTCATTGACACAATCCACAAGGAGGGTAATTTTGATGATATTCTAATTTATTGAGATGCACTAGTAAGTAAGCAAAATAAATAAATACTGTATCTCTGGTCATAATAGAGATCTGTTACAGTTGTTATGCAGGGAAAAATAAGGTTTACCAGGACATTTCCTGCACTGGATAAGCTTTATTACTAATATAAACGCAGGCCCTGGAGCCATGAAAATTACCTTTGCAGAGCACTGTGCAGTGCCAGAAATCTTGCCATCTGCTCCTGCACTGACATCCTCTGCTTTCTGTCACATGACTGATTTTACTCTATGGATTTGCTGCTCTATGGACTACAGTGCTGTCAGTGACAGTGCATAAAACCAGAGTGGCAACAAGGGAGGCAGCAGGCTGAGCCTTCCGACAGCCCGCTGTGCTCTGCAAATGTAATTATAAGTATATATGTCAGCAAAGTTGAAAAACAAGAATTTACCACTCCATCATACACCTCCTGCTACTTAGCTACAAGCACCTTGAAGTTGAAATATTGTATGCATTCTTTAGCTCTGTGTGACAGCAGAGCCAGACCTGTCATAACCTCCTTAAAGGGGTTGCCTGCTGCAGACCGATTTTTAATTCTGACCACCTATACACAGGATAGGTCATCAGTCTGTGATCTGAGGGTCCGACACCCAGACCTCACATAGATCATCTGTTCTATCTGTCTCCAGGTGCTGGAAACTGCTAGTAGACAGGCAGTGCTTTCAACGCTGCTCCTACTCAGGTTATAGGAGAAGTGCAGCAGCCCCGTCCACTGCATAGTGGGGATTTTAGGGAATTGCAGCACTACTTCTATTACTTAAAGGGGTGTGTTGCTTAATGAGTAACCTGTCCACAGCTTCTGGCACCTGGAGGCTGCTGGAACTACTGATCTGTGCGGGGACCCTCACAGATCACATACTGATGGCCTATCTTATGGATAATTCATCAGAATGAAAAATCAATTTGGGGCCGGACAACACCTTTAACTTTTTTGCTACCAAGTAGGTTGTCACATGTAATCTTCCATATATTACTTTCCTATGAGTGCACATTTGTCTCATCAGTTTATTAAAGCACTGGACACATATATGCACAACCTGTTATTCCTAAAGTCTGTTAAAGGGACCAGCAACCTTGGCACTCCAGCTGTTGTGAAACTACAACTCCCAGCATGCATACTTGCTTGGCTAGTTTCAAAACTCCCATAGAAGTGAATGGAGGACACTGGGAATTATAGTGCCAAAGGTTAGTGACCCCTGGTACGTAAGGGATTCATATTGGTTACAATCCATAAAAGAAATTGTCACACTGGTGATGGGCTTGCTAGAGAAAAGTTCTTTGGTGACCACCTCAGTCTCCAAAAATTAATCCTAGGTCCACAAGGAATCAAATACTGTCCTTGCACTGAGGCCCTCTGCTCTCTGGGTCGGCCCTTGGTCTAATGCTGCAGCACCACAATGTAGATAATATTTAACATGTAAAAGCCCTGTGTAGAATAATCGTGTGAGTTTATTGCTAGTCTGCGAAGTTCACATGTCTATTCAAATATCTTCTCCCGGGCTGGAATTTTCCACAGCTTGGTATTTATTATGTAAGGCTGGCCATTATAATGTAGCACTTCTTATACAATATTAGACAACCCAAACCTCTGAAGATATGACCTGAAGTGCATAGTGCAGGATCAAAACCACTAGTGCTTACACTGTGTAGCTATATTGCATACAATGCTTATGGACACTTTTGCAGAAAAAAAAGTTTTTCCATTATATGATTGTATGCAATAAAAATTTCCTACCATTTTCTTCTGTAACTTGCATGTATTTCCATACACTGCAAACTACTGATCATCTGGATATTTTACTGTGGAATAATAAAGGATATGTTTCTTATTTTTGCTGACCAGTGATAGGGTCTTTTGTATATTTTTTGGTCAGTGATATGTACCATCTTGTCCTTTGCTTAGCCTTGCTGTCCTGCCCTGAAGTTTCTTTGGAGAAGGGTCAAATAAAGGTAGGCTCACACTGCTATCATTCTGTCTGTTGGTCTCATCCGTCATAGGATCAGAACAACGGACTAAAAAGCTGACAATGACTTATAGACAGAGAATCCTCCTTTTACATGCATCTCCATGGAAGAAAAAGTCCTACATGTATGCTACTATCTTGCTTTTAACATTAGTGTGAATGGAGGCAGATGCAGACAGAAGGTGCTCCATCTACAAAACTCATTCTGTCAGCTTTTCAGTCTGTTGTTTTGATCCTATGATGGATGAGAACAACAGACAGAATGATGGCAGTGTGGGCATATGTTTATTTGACCCTTCTCCAAATAAACTACATCCCATGAAATTCAGGGAATGACAACAAGGCTAAGCAAAGGACAAGAAGGTACATATCACTGACCAAAAAATATAACCTTACTATGACAGATCAGAACAACAGACTAAATGATGGCAATGTGAATGTAGCCTAAGTGGCGCATGTTGTTTTTACAAAGGAGGTCCAAGCAAAAAAGGTAGTCAGTGGTTAGAAAAGGATGCGGTCAGGTCAAAAGAAAAATGGGACCGATCCTCTCAAAAAAGACATTCTGCTGTAATTCAACTAAAAGTATACCTTAACTTTCCGATAAAGGGAATCTGCTGCATGAAACTGACAACTGTCAGTGCTGCTTGCAGGACTTTTCTCTTCGCATGTTTTGTGCGGAAACCGAGCACATTATAGTCTATGGGGTCCACGGGTTTCCCAGGTAAACCGCTTTTTTATGCGTACAGGTTTCCGTTCGGGGGTCCCCAAGCAGACTCCCCGAACGGAAACCTGAACACAGATGTAAACTGAGCCTTACCTGCAGATCTTAATAAAAGAAAGTGAACAGTTCACTATTGTGAAGATAATAGAGATAATGGACGCAGTGCTGAAACTGTCACTGTGTGGGAAAGTCACTGTAGCAAGTCAAGTGAGATATAGCTTCCTAAATTCTCTATATACAGTCATGGCCAAAAGTTTTGAGAATGACACAAATATTATATTTTCACATGATCTGCTGCCCTCTGGTTTTTATGTGTGTTTGTCAGATGTTTTTATCACATACAGAAATATAATTGCATTCATATTATGAGTAACACAAGCTTATATTGACAGTTAGAATGAGTTAATGCAGCAAGTCAATATTTGCAGTGTTGACCCTTCTTCTTCAGGACCTCTGCAATTCTCCCTGGCATGCTCTCAATCAACTTCTGGACCAAATCCTGACTGATAGCAGTCCATTCTTGCAGAATCAATGCTTTAATTTTGTCTGAATTTGTTGGTTTTTGTTTGTCCACCCGTCTCTTGATGATTGACCACAAGTTCTCAATGGGATTAAGATCTGGGGAGTTTCCAGGCCATGGACCCAAAATCTCTATGTTTTGTTCCCTGAGCCATTTAGTTATCACCTTTGCTTTATGGCAAGGTGCTCCATCATGCTGGAAAAGGCATTGTTGAGCACCAAACTGCCCTTGGACGGTTGGGAGAAGTTGCTCTTGGAGGACATTCTGGTACCATTCTTTATTCATGGCTGTGTTTTTAGGCAAGACTGTGAGAGAGCCGATTCCCTTGGCTGAGAAGCAACCCCACACATGAATGGTTTCAGGATGCTTTACAGTTGGCATGAGACAAGACTGGTGGTAGCGCTCACCTCTTCTTCTCCGAATAAGCTGTTTTCCAGATGTTCCAAACAATCGAAAAGGGGATTCATCAGAGAAAATGACTTTACCCCAGTCCTCAGCAGTCCACTCCCTGTACCTTTTGCAGAATATCAGTCTGTCCCTGATGTTTTTTCTGGAGAGAAGTGGCTTCTTTGCTGCCCTCCTTGAGACCAGGCCTTGCTCCAATAGTCTCCGCCTCACAGTGCCTGCAGATGCACTCACACCTGCCTGCTGCCATTCCTCAGCAAGCTCTGCACTGCTGGTAGCCCGATCCCGCAGCTGAAACACTTTTAAGAGATGGTCCTGCCGCTTGCTGGTCTTTCTTGGGCGCCCTGGAGCCTTTTTGGCACCAATGGAACCTCTCTCCTTGAAGTTCTTAATGATGCGATAGATTGTTGACTGAGGTGCAATCTTTCTAGCTGCAATACTCTTCCCAGTTAGGCCATTTTTGTGCAGTGCAATGATGACTGCACGTGTTTCTTTAGAGATAACCATGGTTAACAGAAGAGAAACAATGATGGCAAGCACCAGCCTCCTTTTAAAGTGTCCAGTGGTGTCATTCTTACTTAATCATGACAGATTGATCTCCAGCCCTGTCCTCATCAACACCCACACCTGTGTTAATGGAGCAATCACTGAAACGATGTTAGGTGGTCCTTTTAAGGCAGGGCTGCAATGATGTTGAAATGTGTTTTGGGGGATAAAGTTCATTTTCTAGGCAAATATTGACTTTGCAAGTAATTGCTGTTAAACTGATCACTCTTTATAACATTCTGGAGTATATGCAAATTGTCATTAGAAAAACTGAAGCAGTAGACTTTGTAAAAATTAATATTTATATCATTCTCAAAACTTTTGGCCATGACTGTACACAAGGAAGCTTTATTGGTTAATGGTATGTAAGCAAATAAAGTATGGTTCAGATTACATCCGAAGCAGCCAGGGATGCAATGAAAGCAAACGCTGAGTGGTCATGTGATATAGTTTATGGCTTTGAACTGTATGCATGTTCTATGTATAGTAATCTATGGACTTACCAATGTGCAGGATAGCCTCATGTCATCATGGCTCAGCATATAGGGAGGTGAATAAAGGATGGTAGGGGGCTAAAAAAAGCAGTTGCAGTCATACTAAATAGATAACTTCTATGCACTTTTACACTCTTTCTCTGCGCGATAAACTACCACAAAAAGACAGTGGGGGGATTTATCAAGGCTGGCATTTTGTACAGCGGTGTACACTCTTACTGCTTCCATAGGAATTAAGAGAGTAAGTAGCATCTGAGTGTTGTTAAGCAAATGCCCTTGATTAATTGATCAAGTGTGAAAACCTCTACAGTATAGAGTCAGAAGTTTTGGCAGCTTGCTGGTCTGCAGCATTCACAGTTAACAATGCCTTAGATAAACAATTGTTGCTGCCCATCACCCTAGAAAGGGTTATAAGGCCATTTCATTCTACAGTGAGACAGATTATTTACAAGTGGAAAATATTCAAGACAGCTGACAGTCTTCTCAGGAAGATCATAGAAATTGCAAAAAAAAAAAAACCCATGAGCCACATCTAGGACTCTGTACACCTCATTTAGCATGTTAGATGTTGAAGTTAATGACAGTAGAATTAGAAAAAGACTAGAAGGGTTACCAGGAGGAAGCCTTGACTTTCAACATGGCAGCAAAATGTACAATATATGCACAAAGCAAAAACAAAGCATTACAATAATATGTATATAAACTGGTACACACAGTCCATGACTTCACTGCAGGGCCATTTTAATGCATTGGGGGGCCCTGTGCAAACTTTTTGAAACTGGGCCCCCCAATTCCCCCCCATAATTTAATTTTCCTGGCCCCCCTCAACCAGCAATGTTACATTTAAAAAAAAAAAAAAAAAAAAACTCACCAAACTGTGTTCCCAGGGACCTACAGGCTCCTGCATTGTGCTTATTGCACTTCCCTGCTACAGACATTATTAGCCGAAGGCTCAATATCGGCTCTGTGCTACACTATTGGCACTGCCTGCCAACCGGAACAGCAGGGCAACACCCAAAATGTGGGACTATTCCGCTCGATCCGGGGCAGCTGAGGGGGCCCCACAATCATAGGGCACGGTGCAGCTGCACCGTTGCACCTATGGTTAAAGCGGCCCTGGCGGGGGGACCCAAACGAAAGAGAGCCTGTCTGCTAAAACTGCAGTTACCTGTGGACACCTGCGGACCCCACAGACTATAATGGGGTCCGCCGGGTGTCCATCGGATTTCTGCCGTTTTTATACTGAAATCGGCGGAGAGAAAATTCCTCCATGTAGGACTTTTCTCTCCACCGATTCTCGGCAGATTCTGTGGCGGAGACTGCGACACAGATGTGAACCTAGCCTAAAAGTATACAAAAATAATAAAAGACAACATTCAAAAAACATTGAATTAAAAAAATTCTGAAAAAAAATGCAATAAAATATTCAATATCACAACTATTATGCTACTAGTGAAAGAATTACAGGACACTGATGTTGTGAATGGTAAAATCTTTTAGCTCCTATAATACAATGTCACCCCCATTTGTCCAGAAGGGGTTAATTGTCATTGCAGAGGGATAAGCATCATGCGTATTAAGCATTGCTGCCTTCCAAGGGACCTACTGTACCAATTACAGTTGAGCTTCATTTAAGGAGATTTGAGGCGATTAAGTTACGGTAATTAGTGGGGTCTCATTTGCATGTACTTAGTCAAATTAATTTGCAGAGATTTGTGTAATATCTTTTTAATTTGTTAAGTGGTCCTCGTGGATCCAGATGAATTTTGTTTGTAAACATTACAATCCTGTCTATATCCTTTATAGCATTTTATATTCCTCATAGTCATTGGCTATTTGGCCAAAAGTAAATTTTTAAGGGTCCAATTAAATTATATCCCCCGAAGAAGGAAATCTCTGAATGCATCTAATTCGGATCTACCCAGAATGAGAATGATTAAGATTTGTGCTGGTGCAGCAGCGTAATCTCAGGACGCAGATAATGGGCAGCATAGCCTAATACTGAGTAATAAAAGTAATTTGGTGCCCTAAAGCTCTTTATATATTCACTTTACTTCTTTCCCGATAAGGCAGAGGATAAATCTTTCCCTGGATAAATGAGTTCACTTTGCCGAGGCTTAGTTAATTGTTAAAAATGGCTGCTTAACATATAACAGTGTAACATGTCTTAATGAAAGGGCCCAGAGATTTGTAGTTTCATCTGGGTCTAAGACAAAGCCCTGAATGTATCAATTAAAGCCTGGAGTCATTGAAGAAAATCTAGATAAGAAAATCACCAACTTAATATGATGTAGATGGATAGAGATAAATATGGTATCTATAGGTACAGTATATATATTATGAGGTAGATGGATAGAGATTTATATATGGTATCTACAGATACAGTATATACAGTATGTGTATATATATATATATATATATATATATATATATTATATGAGGTAGATGGATAGAGATATATATATATATGGTATCTATAGGTTACAAACACTGCTATCATTATACTCTGGGGTCTGGAAAGATATAAAGATCGGAGACGCAGGGGAGGTGAGGGAACATAAAAAATAAATAAAAACAATGTTACTTACCTCTCCTGCACTCTGGCAGTCTTCGCCTCTTTGGTAATGTCCCAGACGTCACGTGGGCCAGGCCGTCGTCATTATGTGTCACAATGTTGACTTGGCTCACGTGACGTCTGGTCCAACATTGAAGAGGGATGGAAGTGCGCGGGAGCCATGGAGAGGTAAGTAACATTGTTTTTTATGTTTGTATCCTCCCCTGGTCTCCGATCATTATACTCTGGGGTCTGAAAAGACCCCGGAGTATAATAATTGTTCATGGGTGGTCCACAATGGGGCATAATACTGTGTGAAGGGGCCACTATGGGGCATAATACTGTGTGCGGGGGCCACTATGGGGCATAATAGTGTGTGCAGGGGGCACTATGGCACATAATAGTGTGTGCAGGGGCCACTATGGGGCATAATAGTGTGTGCAGGGGCCACTATGGGTTATAATAGTGTGTGCAGAGGCCACTATGGGGCATAATAGTGTGTGCAGGAATGCGGTTTGTGCGGGGGGGGTCGGAGGGGGCCATGTCAAATGTTTGCCTTGGGGCCCAGCCATCTCTAGTTACGCCACTGCATACATACCATATGAGGCTAATGGGTTCATCATGTTTTACAGAAACTGGAGGAATTTGCATTGCACCTCGACCTTCAGAGCCTGATGCTGAGATCATCCCAGCAATGGCCATGAGACCTTTCTTTGGGATAAGGCCAACACTTCTAAATGAAAATGTAAGTGATAAGCATCAACACAATACAATGTAAAATACATAGGATATATTACTGTTCCATTTTCCTGTAGCTGTGGCCCATTTCATAATTGCCTAATGTCCATCAAGCAGATGTCTATGGGCTGTCACTCTCAGCCACCTTGGGCATGAGTACATGGTGCAATGATTGGACTGAGTCAAATCACAATAGTTACATTTATGATCATCATCACATTGTTTTCTGAATGAGAAATACCAAATGCTTGTCCAGACATGGATTTTTATCATGCTACCATTTTGGTAATTTAATGTCACAACACCTTTTGGTCATAGTTGAGAAATTTCAGGTAGATGAGCTGGAGGTAGTTACTGCTCATAAGAAGGTACTCCAGATATAATAAATGTATTTCTGTTACCAGGGCAAGGTTATTGAAGGTGGTGATGTTTCCGGTGCACTCTGTATTTCCCAACCATGGCCTGGCATGGCTAGAACCATATATGGAGACCATCAAAGATTTATTGATTCTTATTTCAAGGCATATCCAGGTACTAGTTCTATGCTTTTAGTGTCCATTATATATAGAGTCCAGATATACTTTTAGTGTCCATTATATATTATCTATATGTTGTATTCTGTAAGAGCAGCCATGTATACCTGTCAGCCAAATGAGCTATCTTTCCCGATCCATTGATTTGGCCAAGTGTGCCCATTATTTTGTCCAAGAGTGCTTGCGTTTGCAATAAAGGAAGGGGTTAAGCCACTATTAGGCACCCTTGGTGGAGCATATCTCACCGCGAACAAAATCCAACAAGCTCAATCTTTCTCTCCCTTAGAATCTTTTGAAATTGGCAGGTTTGGTTGTCATACAGTCAAACCTCTCCAAAAGACCACCTCTTTGAGAAGACCACCCCCACATCCCAACCAGATCTGGCTGGACAAATATTTGTTCTACTATATTTTATGTATATTGACCATTGTCCTTCAGAAGACACCTCCCAGAAGACCACTTTTAATGCCCATTTCTCAAATCGGTTTCACTGTATATCTAATATATGCTTAAGGGTGTGTTCACATGGAGGAATTTGCCACGGATTTGGGGGTGGAATTCGCTCCCGAATCCGGAGCAGATTCCTCACGGAATCCGCCTCCCATTGTTTTCAATGGGAGGCAGAGATCGCAGCAGGGCGTGGAAAAAAGAAGCGTCCTGCTCAATCTTGCCGCGGTGATAGGTGGTCAAACATATTCAATAACCAAGTGCCAAATGCTTGCTTGCCAACAGCTATTCCTTTGACGCCCCCATACACATGCATGCTTGGTTCAGCAGAGCAATGCAATGTTAGCAATAGGCAGATCGGCGTAGGCCTCTGGTAGATACCTTTGGCAGTGAGTTATCTCACATGAGAACATCCGCAGCTCGAGACTCCCTCCTGATTAGGCCCATTCATCACTACATCGGCATCCCGTTGCGGCTAGACCGCGGCCAAAATGCCGGCAGCGGAAAATGATGAAAATTCCTTTTCATTTTCTGCCGTGTGAACATACCCTTAAAGTGTAACTATAATTTCATTTTTTTTTTCTATTGTGCAGGGAGGGGTTTGTTGAACATTTTTGTGATCTACTTTATTAACCTATTGTATTTTGTTTTATAAAAAAAGTTCTAAATGTCTCCCTAGCAATGCTCTAACTAAGTGTTGCTAGGAAGGCCCTTCCCATTTTCTCCCTCTATTGCTAGTATATAAACATAACAAATGCCAAAGGGAGGTATCGCGATAAAAATTGCCATACCTCTGGCTTTATATCATCTAGGAAGGTGATTCTGGTGTCTAAAAGCTGAGAGTCTCATTTGCTTCCATATACTACCAGTATTGTAGCTCTAGCTAGAACACAGAGAAATCACTAGTTAAAAAGAAATGGGGAATCTGATTTTTATTTGCTGCACTTTCCTAGGTGGTATACAACCAGAGATACAGCGATTACAGTGACCATTTCTCTCCTTTGCGTTTGGCATTTGCTATATACTGGCAATACAGGTTGAATATAGGAAGCGCTTAGGGGGCGTTCACACTACCGTTGGTGACCATCAGTAGTGTCCGTTGCTATTGTCCGTTACAAGATTTTAGCATCGGACACTAACTGAACCGTCAGAAATCCGTTAAAATTTCCATTCATTTCAATGGGTTTTTATATTGTGTCCGTTAGTGTACGTTTGTGTCCGTTTACACCAAATCCATCAGAAGTCCGTTATTTTTTCGCAGACAAAAAATCCTACATGCAGGACTTTTTGTCCGTTTGAAAAAAACGGATTCTTGACGGACAGCAAGTGTCCGTTATTTTTTTAACATTGAAGTCTATGGGTAACGGACTTATAACGGACAGTAACTGACAGCCATCAGTTACTGTCCGTTATTTTATGTCCGTTTTTTTTCTTGCACATGCTCAGAAAGCAAAAAAAAACAAAAACGGACAGTGTTAAAAAAAAAGGACAGTGTTAAAAAACGGACACTAACTGATGCTAACTGATGCTAATATGTCTGTTTTTTTTAACTAATCCATTAATTGGATCAGTTAAAAAAATGGACACATTAACATCAGTTACTGTCTGTTAATGTCTGTTATGATAGGTGTCCGTTTTTTTATTTTTTTTTATTTTTATTTTTTTAACGGACACTATCAGAACGGACATCAATGGTAGTGTGAACCCTGCCATAGTTAGTGCATTGCTAGGGAGAACTTTAGAACTTAGTTTTCTGCTAAAAGAAAGAAACAATAAATTACCAGTAATAAAGTATATTACAAAATTGTTCAGCAAACCCTTCCCTATATAATAGCAAAAGAAAGTGAAATTATAGTTACACTTTAAATCCTCGTGGATTTTTTATGGTGTGAAAAGATAGTTAAAGTAGTTTTGAATAAAGCAGACATTACAATTTTCCCATATAACATGATATTGTACAGTATATATTTCTTATACTTCTGCCCTAGCAGGTACTTATTTACTGTAACCAACGCCTAAAATCATTCATTGAAACTACAATATGTGGTTCTTAAGAAATAGGACAAGATTACTGTACTGGTTAAAGATCAATACGCTGAGTCTGTATCGTACTGTGCATTTAGCAAAGTCATCATTGATAAGAATGCAAGTCAGAAATCTCTGATAAAGCTGGAGACAGCCATTCATGAAATAAGGCCTCCGCCCTCGAAAAAATGTCACTGTTTATGAAACATTACTGCCGTTCACATATAATAATTCTGCATATGAAGCTGTCAGTTCTGTACATACATGCGTACCTGTTGTAGGGTTTGGACATACAGTACTCTACATGCAAATATAATGGGGGTCATTTCTAAACACTTGAAGGATAAGTACTGTATATGTGGTTTGGGTTTATTGCAGACAGTTTCTACAATAAATCAGTAAAATATAGAGGGCCTAACCAGAGTGGGAAATGGCGCTGATCTTGTGGCTGATTTACCACTGTAGATTTCCCTGCAGATTTTATAAAAATGTCAATGTGGAAATGCATTAAAAGGTATAGGGGATAACTTGGAAATTTGTTGGGATCTTACTGCTGATGCCCCCACTATTCAGGAGAATGGGAGATTTTGGCAGTATCAGGGGAGGCAGAGGAATGAGAATTGTGGCCTCCTCAGCTGCCCTCCGCAAAGGTGATAAACAAGGTTCTGTGGACTGGGATGTGTATTAGTAATAAAGGTTATCCAGTGCAGAGAATGCTTTATTATTCCCTGGATAACCCCTTTAAGAGAATGGGTATCTCCGGCACATCCATTGAAATGATGAATCGAGCGGTGTTCGTACTGTACATGCAATGATCCATTCATTTCAAAGGGAGTGCATGAGATACTTATTTTCTTAAAGGGGTTCTCTCTGAATAATAAAGGTTACCAGTGCATTCCTACTACTATCAACTCCAGTCCCCAGAGCCTCATTTTTTTTACCTTTGCGGAGGGCAGCTGGGGAGGCCAGAATTCCCATTCCTCTGCCTCCCCTGCTGACACTCCGACTCCCGGTCACATGACTGCCTCTACTCTACTCATTATACTTACAGCCTGAGTAGAGGGGAGTTATCAAGGTCAGTGAGAGTCGGAGTGGCCACAGGGGAGATAGAACAATGGTTCTCACCTTCTTAGCTGTCTTTGGCAAAGGTAATAAAAAAGTGCCGGGAACAGGGTGTATATCAGTATAAAGCTTAACCACTGCAGGGAATAGCAATCTTTATTATATTATATTATATTATAACCCCTCTAAAAGTGGCAAGTGCAAATCGGGGGCCATACAGCAAAGATTATGGCCGTACTGCGGTTTTCTGGCGGCGTTATATAGGTATGTTAGGGTATGAAATAACATACCCTTATCTTGGATCAGCTCTACATCCATAGCTCCTCATACAGGCTGCACTTTATTTTATTGCTTTTCATGTAGACTCATTATAGGATTCGAAGCATTATATTCCACTAAACTGCGACTAAAGTATAACTTGTGTAACACATTATCTTCTGGCACATGACATTTTTCATACCCGTTCCAGGCTATTATTTTACGGGTGATGGAGCTTATAGGTCAAATGAGGGCCATTACCAGATAACAGGTCGGATGGATGACGTCATAAACATCAGTGGACATAGACTTGGCACTGCAGAGATTGAAGATGCATTGGTATGTATTATTCCACTATTTCAATAAGGAATTGTTGTATATACAGTAGAAACCCTTGTGTAAAACTGAATATCAGGGAGAATGTAGGTTGACAGTTCTGGTCTGTCTGACATATACATGACAAAAAACTGCTTGGTTATTGATAGCAGATGATAGGTGGTCAAACATATTCAATAACCAAGTGCCAAATGCTTGTTTGGCCAACAGCTATTGGTTCAGCAGAGCAATGCAATGTTATCAATAGGCAGATGGGAGTAAGCCTCTGGTAGACACCTTTGGCAGTGACTTATCTCACATGAGAACATACCAGGTGAAAGTGCCTCATATGGATGTTCTGATATGGATGACCATGATAGCAGTCAGTTATTCCCTTTCTCAGATACTAAAGTTAAGAAATGTCAGGGGCAGAAACAGAAGAGATTACAGGGAGAGACAGAGATTGTAAGTCTGGGTAAACTAGTTTATTATTATAGGACACCATCTTTGTTATGACTGACAGCATTTAGAGTAGAAGTAGGCAACCTTCAGCACTCCAGCTGTTGTGAAACTACAACTCCCAGCATGCATACTTGCTATGCTGTTCTTGGAACTCCCATGGAAGGGAATGGAGCATGTTGGGAGTTGTAGTGTCACAGCAGCTGGAGTGCCGAAGGTTGCTGACCCCTGGTTTAGAGGGTCTGTTTTATACAGGTAAATGGGGAGCCTCCAACCCTACTGGGCATGCTCTAGATTTCCTTTAAAGCCATCTGTCATTTATAGTGGGGCGGCACAGGGTTCTGGGTGTGGTACTATATACATTTGGCATGCTTACATATAGCACATGCTACCATAAGTACTGTATAGGAAACACAAACTACCCTAGAATAAGAATTTCCTTGTACTATTAGCTGACCCCCTGCTTAGTGCTATTCGCTCTGGCTTATAGAGTAACCTGTCCCCTCCATAACACCAATATTTCTGAATATGACATATGGAAAGGGGATTTCTCAGGGAAACAAAAAATTATGAAAACCCCAAAATCCAGGGAAAGTCCTCTTATAGCTGGGGTTCACATACAATAATCCAAAGTAAAACATATCCAAGAAATTGAAAGGTAAAACAGTTTTTTAAAGCATCATGGCCGCTGGATGTTTGAGAATGGACAATATAGATGGGCCTCATATATCAAAAGTGTGTAGAAGAAAACACTATCTTTGTATCCCAAAGCAACCAATCAGGGCTCAGTTTTCATTTCTTAAACTGCTCTGGTAAAATGAAATCTGCGTTGTGATTGGTTGCTATGGGTAATGAAGATGGTTTTCTTTCAGACACTTTCATAAATTTACTTCATTACGTTTACTAACATGAGGTGAGTCCTTATCTGCTAAGTGACATCATAGGACATTAATCATACAGGCATACTCACCATATGGCAGTAACCTTATAGGACATACCCTCCATATGACACTAACCAATACCCACCACATAGCCTTAACTATATAGGACGCGCCCACCATAAGACATTAATCGTACAGGACATACCCACCACGTGACATTAACCATAATGGACCTACTCACCACATGCTATTAACTATATAGGACATTCCCATTACATGGTAACCATGCAGGACATATACGCACCTAAAACAGTTTCGTACGTGCACCTAATGAAATGTTTTTTTATATATTCTATTATTTAGGATGAACATCCAGCTGTTCCAGAAACCGCTGTCATTGGTTACCCCCATGACATCAAAGGAGAAGGTACAATATCCTCATTACCCTATTCTTGATAGGCTAAAGAGATTGTCTGAATGTGAAACATATTTTTCAATGGCTTAAAAACTTGTTAAAAGTAATATCTCATTGTTCCCTTGACTTATCTGTTTCGGGGTGCTTCCTGGGACCCTGTAAGTCTTGACTTCCTGGTCCCTCTAGACCCTAGATATGACCACTCAACCCAGTGGTGACCCAATTCAGACAGTGATTGGCAGTGAGTAGTCACTGTGTCAGGAGGGACCAGCAATTATAGACAGGCAGGGGACCCAGAAAGTGTGAGAACAGGACTGGGTATGGATGAGGCGAGTATGTTTTTGTTCTTTTACCAGTTTTATGTATTCAATGTTATTAATATTGTGACTATTTTGTAATCCCAATAGCAATTTAGTAGTCTTTCTTGCAGAGAGTCTCACTTACTGTATCTGTAACAGAAAGTTAATAGATCACATGGGTAGGGTCTGCTGCATTGGCCTTGCCCATGGCATAAAACAGCTAAGTGGTCTGTTTTTGCTGCACCTTTTAGATGGAATTCCCAGGTGACTGGTCCAGCTTTCATCCTTGCATTGCATTGCAATGGTTTTGTTCTTGGAAGGTCCATACTTGGTTAATTATAAGTGTTAAATAGATGTAGCTTAATATGTAACTAAGATGAGTTCACATAAAAAACCCATGAAGGCAGTAGAAGCACGAGACCACACATTAGTCTAAGTGCCAGAGCACCTTCACTAGACTCGTGTCTATCTGATGTTATTATGGGTTGAATATTAAAGAGTAACCATATCTACAGACGTGCCTGTTTTAGAACATACTTTTATTCCCAAGAAAGAAACCGTTTGGGAGAACCTTTTCCAGGAACTCTTGTGTCGTACTGTTGGTCCGTAATTTTTCCTCGAAATGTATGAATAATTTGATAACTGGGTGTTATATAGCTACCAGCATTGGAAAATAAATCCCTCTGACTGCTCTCTCCTAATTTAACCACTTCAGTATTGGGCCAATTTCTGGTCCAGGATCAGACACATTTTCGGGTTTTTTTGTATGTGCGGTTTTGACTAATTCAACTAATTTCTGCGTCTTTTTTTGGTGACACATAGGGCTTTAATTTTATGTTGTTGTTTATTTTTGCATGTGTTTTAATTTTTTTTTTATATCCGGGAAAATATAAACAAAAGAGGAGGGAAAACGGGTCTGTTTTTCACTTTTCATTTTTTTTTAATTTAATAACACAAAGTGCTACTAAAAAACGTTATAAAATAGTTTTTCGTCTCCATTACAGTAATTTTTATTTTTTATGGTGTCGTCGGGGGTGGGGCTATAAGCTGTAATAAGGGCATTTTATTGGTGCATTATTTTATTTATTTTTTTAATTATTTTATTTGCTTTTTTTTTTTTACTTTTCTATTAATTTTTGTTTTACATTGTGTCCCCATAAGGTCATAATAGACCTTTGGGGACATCTGATTACTTTTTTTTTTTTTGGGGAGGCTGATTTCCCCTGTAACTGGGGCTGGTACATTTAGCCCCAGTTGCAGGAGGAATACAGCCTACTGCACGTTACTTCAACAATGCTATAGAGCTGATCTGGGTCTTGTAGGACCCAGCAGCTCTTGCAGACGCTGCACCCGGCAGATCACATGACCGCCGGGTCAGAGGGCGGGCGCAATATGGCGGCGCCTATAGCGCTGTATACACAGCGATCGGGAAGGCAGGGAAGGTAATAAACCTTCCCTGTCTTCTCTCTGGGAGCTCCGGCTGAAGTTATAGCCGGCTCCCAGTTTCAGTAGCTGCACGATTTCGTGCAGCTGCTGAGTTCTGCTTGGACATACCAGTACGTCCTTGCAGAACTAGACAACCACCCATTGGACATATATAGTCTATGGGCGGTACGGAAGTGGTTAAGTAAAAAAAAAAATTTCACATGTACATCCCCCATAACCGCTTGTGCCAGCCACAGACAAATGATGCCCCTATAAAAGTAAGTTCCAGCCATGGACTGTCCATCACATTACCATGGATTATATATCACATGACCATGGACTAATTTTTATCCACTGGGAGTAAGTATAATGAATGACAGCAAGCAGAGATCTAGAAAACCATGAGGAATTGATACAGAAATTTTATTGGAAAATTGTACAACTTTTTATTATACAAATTATTATATAATTTTTCAATCAATATTGGTGTGAAAGTGGCCAACTGCTTTAATATTCATATATACTATACTAATAATAATAGTAAAGTATTAAATATTTTCTCCCTGCATGCAATATTTTAAAAGAAAGAAATGAATAGAAGACACAGAAAAAATTTTTTGGTTCCAATATTATAAAATATTACAAAAAGTACAACTTAAAAAACAGTGGAAGGCAAACATGACCTTCTCAGTTTCCTTGTTAGCCTAACACTTCACTGTTTAACTTATCATAACCGTGTCAGTCAAAACATGTTAGATATATAGGACAGAACCCTCTGGAATCATTTCAAGGACAGGTCAATGAGTTCTTATACATACCGAGTCATTTAGGGTGCTAATACATGGAAACTCCTCATTGACGACTATGTGAGCTAATTATTAACCATCATAAAAGTATAATCCAAGTCTCTGGTGCACAAGGACTGTCATAAATCATTATCACATCTACTTCATTGGAAGTTTTTCTTCACAACATTCTAACTTCTTGGCAAATAGAAGAGTGGGGAATATCACAGCCTTGATATCAATAGTGCGGCATATAATAGTACTTACACAATTACTTTACCAATAACCTTACCAATGGTGCCTTTAATTAAAGGGGTTTAAGAGATTTACTGATTGATGACCTATCAATTAAAGATAGGCAGGGTTCCGACCCCTGGGCCCCCTGCAGATTAGCTGTTTGAAGAGGCTGCAGCATTCATGTGAATGCTGCAGTCTCTTCAGTACACTCCAGTATATTTGTGCAGTGGATATGCTCGGTATGGCAGCTCAGCCCATTCAATTGGCACCCAGGGAGCAGCTCATCCATGGTCATCAACTTAAAAGTCCCAGAAAAACACTTTAAGACTGGGGCCCCTCGTGACGTAAACAGTCCCTGCAAAGTGGATGAGATTCTAGTGAATCCCATCCACACATTACAGAAAAATACATGCAGCAGAAACACTGCGATTTCAAAAACCATCACGTTTTAGGAAATTGCAGCATGTCAATTATGCCTACGGAAACACCGGTGGTTTCCCTAAAGGTATAATTAAAGCAGAAAGTCTGCAGAGGAAACCTCTGTGAAAAGCGCTGTGGGAAAAACCACAATGTGTTTCTGCCGCGCTTTTTCCTGCAGAACTTTTTCGCTGCGGCCCGCTACATGGGGCCTTAGCTTAAAGGGAGTCTAACATCACTTAACTTTTTTCAAAGTTACATGCAGTTGTTGGAGCTCTTAGTGATGTAGTGAAAATACCTTGTATAAGTGCTGCCAAAAAAGAAAATCAATTTTTAAAACTTATGCAAATGAGCTATTTGGGCGTGGCTGCATCTACCAAAGCATTTTCACTAATGGTTGCTGCACCTTGCCATCTGCAACTTAATGTTAGGATTTCTGCTGGTTGCATTCTCCATCTGCAGGCACAGCTATACCTTGAATATTTCATTTGCATAAGGATTAAAAGTTGATTTTCCTGACAACAAGATAGCACTTTGACACAGGAAAGATGTGTTCACCTACCACAGCATATAACTGCATACAAGCGAATTCAGTGGTGATAGACTCCCTATAAGATAGTAGATAGAAAATATAAGTTATAGGTTTAAGGCATTTTACAGTCCCTGAAAAGTGGATGGGATTTGCTAGAATCCCATCCACGCATTGCAGAAAAATACACTCAGCAGAAATGCTGTGATTTCCAAAAACGTAGTGGTTTTGGAAATCGCAGCATGTCAATTGTACCTACGGGAACACCGACGGTTTCTCTATAGGTATAATGGAAGCAGAAAGTCCGCAGAGGTTTTTCCCGCAGCACATTTTTGTTGTGGCCCGCTACGTGGGGCCTTAGCTTAAAGGAGTTGTTATGACACGTGATGACACACCATACATGTGCACAAGACTGCTCCATCCAATCACTGGCCTCAGAGGTCATAAGCCATTCATGCTAGCATCACCACTGAGGACAGAGATTGGCTATAGCAGTGACATGCACATGTATACCAGCATTGGTTCTCTGCAAAATCTACAAAAATTAACATGAAGTACTTAGTATACATTTTGATCAAGTTTAAACAGGGTCCACCACCACTACAACACAGTGCTCACAAAGGTTGCGGCTGAGAGCCCCAGTGATACCCTTGCTGCTGGGCTAAGGCTGGATCCCCCATTCGATTGACAAATGCATTTTTTGGGAGAAAACCGGGCGGACCCGATTACAGTCTAGTTACCGTGTAAACCGTTTTTGGAGCGGATTGAGTTTCAAGCGGACCCCAAGAATGGAAACCCAAACGCAGGTGTGAACCTAGTGTAAGCCCCCAGGCCACCATATGAGCACAAGTTAACCTTTCCATATGGTCTCAGTCAAAGGACTGAGTTAGTAGGTAGGTCAGTGCAGGCAGTAAAGAGACTGGCGGGGCAGTACTGTAGTGACAGGCGGGCATGAACAGGCAACTATTGTTATTTTTTGTATTATGACATCTCCTGTTCTCTGTATTGCAGTCCAGCTCCATGTATTCTCAGTTGGAACAAACTGAAATGCCAGACACAGTCTGTGGATAAAAGAAAATTAAATCTTCGGCTCACAATATTCATATGTCAATTAGTTCCATAGAAAATGTATCATGGGATGCAGAGAACACTCTCCGGACTTCGTTGGAGCAGAATGTTAGGAATATAGAGAATAAAAGCAGGTTCCAGCATCCAGAAATTTAAATAAAATATAACTTTTAATTCATATAAAAATAAAAAAAAAAGTAAAAACAGTTACATGTGAAGAGGATCCGTAACCAAGCCTACGCGTTTCAGTGATGCGGTTTCTAGAATATGAGCAAACCTTTTCTCTAATCCTTGAAAACCTCTTTAAAATCTATCAAAATTCATTGTTAAATATAAGAACTGAGTGTGTGTGCCAAAGATAACAGCTCGAGGTGAGAAGGCTGTTAATCTTTCATCTAAGTCATGTGAGTGTTTGACAAATCTTCCCACATTTACTGTACAGACAATTCACTTTATACAGCTCATAGTTTTCTGCCATTAACACTGGGTTTAATGCACTGAGGGATTGTGTAGGATCATTTACTAGCTAAGGACAGTATAATAAGACTGGAATGTCTCCTGTCGTGGACAAAAATGAACAAGGGTATGCTGATTTTATCCACCACGACCTCACACTGGACATAAGACTGGTATAAAAATTCATTCTGAGTTTGCAAAACATATTCCAAAAATGTAATTTGGTATTTACTGCCCCCATATAATTATAGTTCCCTTATAGACATATATAGCAGCTCTGCCCTTATACACAGTCTGCTGCCCCCCATAGAATCATACTACCTCCAGAGACATATATAGTGGCTCTGCTCTTATATATATCTTGCTGCCCGTCCATAGAGTTATAGTGCCCCTATAGACACACATAGTTACTCTGCCCTCCCATTCTCCTCTCCATATTCACCTACCACCAGTGGTCCATCGGTGTGGGAGAGGGATGCTTCAACACACTGCGCTTCAACGTGACTTTATTAAGGGGCGACTCTTTCAGAGGGCTCTCTGCTGTTCCGGGGATGTCTCCTGGAGCTCCAGTACCCTGCATGTCGCCTATGGTCTGTATGTTTGAGAACCCTGTTCTAGGCCATAAGCCCCTACATACCATCTCTGTTTTTGTCTACTTTTCAGTACACTCAGTAAAACTGTTTATACATTACACACAGATAGATATATACATTACAATATATACAACATTAAAGTACATCTTAAAGTGCTAAATGCTTGTTCAGCTGACAGCTATTCCTCCTGGCCTTCTCATACACATGCACCCTACATCTAGTGATAGTTTATCTCCTTTGAAAATTGGACATGTTAAAATTCAACATTGCTAAGTTTTTTCCCCCGTCATAGGCTGAATAAACATTGGTTGAACAATTGTTGGTTGGCTGACCTTAGTCTGATGTGTATGGCCACCGCCAGCCAGCCAGTTATGTTCTTTACCCTTTGGCTGTAGCTAGATTTGGTAAAAAACAGCCATTTTGAGTAGCCAGTAGCTAAGTAACTATATTTTGGTGCCCCAAGCTTCACATAATGCCTACTTTCTGCCTTTCCACCCTCTTTATCCTTTCCTCACTAGTTCCTCCTTTTATATGCTGTACCTAATCTGCAAGTTTAGGAGGAAAAACAAGAACTATTTTTTTTTCTACTGCAAATCCATTCAGAGAAAGATCTACCGTGAAGCTTTATAGCAATAGCTCTAGATCCACTTTTAGAAAACTTTTTAAAGAGCTATGAACTGAAAGCCAAGTTGTGGGCGACTGGCAGCATTCCCGGCTGTTCATGACCAGTAAAGTCTCTTTATATTATAGATGTTCCTAGTTCTTGTGAATGGTGACGTTTACAATTTCCTGAGTCAATAGATGATATCATATGGCTAAAGCCAAGGATAAGCGTCGTCCGGGACTAAAGTCCTTTACAGGTTGTTCAGTTTAATAAGAATGACAACGCATTATCAATAAATGCTTATCAGTTTGATCATCTTCCAGCTTCAGTTTCATTACGGGTTCTCAGCCTGTCTTAATCCGTTTCTTGGAGAGCAGCCATGTAGTCATCAGAATTGCCGAGCCTCGGCTGAACTTGGCAGACCTCGCCTCACAATCACCTTTTAATTGTGCGATTAGAAAGTCTCCTAGAAGTGTTTATAGCCGTAAAATTGTGATCACACCAGACACTTAGGCTGCGGCTCATGGAGACTTTCTGTTTCCAGTTTTAACCACTGAGTGACAGCTGTGGTCCACAGCATCAAATTGCATGTAAGAGCTTATGCATCGCGGCACAGAGACCTTCCAGTTCCCTAGTATGGAGCCATGTAGCTGTCAAGTGCCCTATGTACAAAGATATTCTCCCTAGAAGCAATGGGGGGGAATTCATCAACTCACCTACGCCATCTTTCTGTGATAATGTGGCACATCTTTGACGCAAGGCCCTTTCTTGCACCAGAGAGGCATCACATCTCCCACTCTGCCCCCATTTGCCACTCTCTGCGAATGTAGGCGGAACGGGACGGGAAAGCCTCGGCACAACATATTTATTATAATTCACGCCAGTTTTCTGGCGTCAGTTCCTGACTGGCGTAGATTTCCATTCTAGCCAACAGGCCAAAATCAGGCACGTCTTGCACCTGTTGGGCCCTTTATTAAGACCAGCTTAGGAAACACCAATCTTAGAAGAGAATACTTCCATATATACAGCAGTCAATGAAGCGACTCGTTTTATTTTCTATTGCATATGGTAAGAATTTGGCAAATTGGAGGCATATGGAGATATAGTAGAGGCCCCATGTTCAAGAGCCCTTAGTCAATATATTCTTCTAAGCTACTGATGTTAAATCTGTCCTTTGGAATATAATAATACACTTAACTAGTAGATGCGGTTCCTAAACCATTACCATCACCATCGGATTGAGAATAAAATGCAAATGGGTGGAGGTTCGACCGCTGAGGCCCCCACCAATCCAGGGAATGTTGTGAATGTAGCAGAGGTGGACGCAGGCACACATCTACTCTGTTTGTTTCAATGGGAGCACTGGAGATGCAGCACTAAAATACAGCACCAGGCTATCTTTGGTGCTCCCATTGGAATGTATGACGTTGGGGTGTGCCATCCTGTTCTCAGGATCAGTGGGGGTTTGACAACAATTTATCTTCTATGGTAGGGGTAAAACAAATAAATATCTTTTGTGGCATAACCTCTTTAAACAACCCCATGACAGACTTCCTATAGGCATATTTGGCGTTGTAAACCACTGGTCCATAAGGACTTGCTGGTGACTTTAGTGTCTCAAACCCTCCTGACAGGTTCCTTCTCAGGATACATTCACAATGGAATTTTAAGCTGATTCTGACTCAAAATCAGCTCCAAATTCTGACCGGAATCTGCCTCCAATTGTGTGGAACGGGGGACTGTGGCAGATGCTTCTTTTTTTTTCAGGACACTGAAAAAAGTGTCCTGCTCAAACTTGCTGCAGAAACCACGGCTCAAGACTACTGGTGTTTAGCCCCATTGTTTCTGAGGCTATTTAGTGAGTAAATCCAGCGAAGCTCCATTTTAGCTTTAAGCCACTGGATGAACAGGGCCAGAATTTGGAGACCGAAGACCCCTTGAATTCTTCATCACTTTTGGTCATGCAAACATCCCATAAAAATGCCAAGTGAAGTGATCGTAGAGAGAAGAAATCTGTTAAAGGGGGTCAGTCATATTGAGCATACAGTCCAGTCTGCAGGCAGCATGTTATAGAGCAGGAGGAGCTCTGTAGGGTGATATATAGCTTGGTGGGAAAGATTCAGTATAACCTGTCATTCTTTTAATTTTTTAACTCTTGCTCATTCTGGGCTTAGGAGTCTAGTGACTGAGAGCTATCTATGTGACTATATATACAAACAACAGCTGTCCATCAATAAGTAGGAGTTAAATGAATATATACTGTGTGTGTATATATATATATATATATATATGTGTGTGTGTGTGTGTGTGTGTGTGTGCGTGCGTGGGTATATATATATATATATATGTGTGAGAGATGCTAAATTGTGTACAGTTAAGCATTCACATATCTATTGTCTCTTTTTCTTTCAGCTGCATTTGCTTTTGTTGTATTAAAAGAAGATACTGAAGTTACTGAAGAAGTTATAAAGGAAGATCTGAAAACTATAGTAGCCACAAAAATAGCAAAGTATGCCATACCTGATCATATCCTGGTAAGTGACATTTTACAAAGGAAGTTCTATGGTGACCTTATGAGGTTATTGGATATTGGAAACAACGGTGACCTTATTCCTTGTGTATAGAGAGTCTGAGTTATTGCATTTCAGTCCCATTCACTGACGCCAGGTTCACACTAGTGTTGGTCTCTCCGTTGGTCTGCATGGGGATCTGAACGATGGAGAGCCTGTCTGCTAAAAAAAAAAGTGGTTACCCACAGACTATAATGGGGTCTGCCGGAGACTTCAACGCAGATGTGAACCTAGCCTTTAACACAGAGTCCATGAATCTGTGGCACTGTTTTAAAGGGAAAAAAAAGCCCTATTTTTGTCATCTGATATAACCACAAGATACATACAGTCTTTCCACACTTCAACTCTTCGTGACTTGCTCATCTTTTTCTCCTCCCTCCTGTAAACCTCAAACCACTCTTTTCTTCCTTTCTGGTTTTACCTTTCCTCCTGTGGATAGGTCATCAATATGAAAATTCAATTTCAAGCCAAGCGCTGCGGGAAGAATCGTGATGCGCTGCTGCCACGTCTTTTCCCGCAGCGTTTTTTTTGCTGTGGGACGCCACGTGAGGCCCTTTTCTACATTAATATCCTCTAATTATGAAATCTTTCCATAGTCTAGAATAGTATTTTCTATATTTTAGAGACGGTAGACTACTAATCTTCTGTAACATGCACTCTTTCTCTGTCTATAAGATGGTGAAGCGACTTCCAAAAACACGATCCGGAAAAATAATGAGGCGTGTGCTGAGGAAAATTGCCAGTGGCCAGACGGAAGATCTTGGAGATTTAACCACACTGGAGGATCCGAGCATCATTACAGAAATACTGGAGGCATATCACAAGTACAAGACACAAAAGGCTGCCAAATAACCTGATAACTGATAACATTGGATAGAAACGATAGGGATATAGATTACAGCAGTTACCACAGTGCTAGTAAAGTACATAAAAGTCACAGAATTTTTGCAGAATGTAATCGTGCAGATATTTCGTAAACTGGATAATGGAATATCTAAAGGACCAGTTACAAAATTCTCATTCATTTAGAAAAATGTGACGTGCCAAATCCCCTAGAAACAAAAAAAAAAAAAACCTACTGTATTATGGACTGGTATGGTTAATATGTGTCTTATCACCGAAAGCAAATGCATCATCTACACTAATATACAGTTATCGCCGGATATACTTGAGACCCAGTGAACAGATGTAAAAGGACAATAGGGGTAGTGCAACATTTCCACCTCAAGCCTTAGGCACAAAATGTAAAGCCCTGTTTTCATTGCCCTATTCTCGGGGCAGTCATTGGTTGGACATTTAGACCAATCAAGCTCCTGCCGATCACTATGATCAACCATAGACAGGTCTATATTATGTTGTCCTACTCTTTTTCTACATGGGTAGGGGAATCTGCATGGGCAGGCCATATTTGGCTTTCAGCCAAATGATCTATTCCTCCTGACACCCCATACACATACATACTTGATTGGCCAAGTATGCATGTGCTCTGAATTGGGAGTAATCCGGTATCAGATTTTTCTGTCATTGTATATTTCCTTAGTACTAAAGGGTTTAGGGATGTTGAAATCCCGCAATTTAGTCCTTTTTTCCTTCCTCTACTGTCAAAGGATTGTCATAAGACCCCATACACATTATATGGTTGCTGGTCCCACCAAAATTGCCAGATTTGTCAAACCTTAATCTAAGATGTACAGTTTTGCGCTACACAGAGACCCTCCCTCTATTAGCAAATAAGGAGAATCATGGAACCAAGCACCAGGGGGTCCCATTACACTCTTGTTATGGCTCCACTTTAACCATGCACCCTACTGTATATAGTAGCTTATGATGGGAGCAGTCAATAAATTGCTGGTAATCGGGGTGGCTTTTGGGTGCCATTTCAAGGAAATACACCCAAGATGCAAAATCTCTATATATCAGAAAATCATAATTTATGGTAATTTCTGAAATTTTTTTTTTTTTTTCCGAAATGCCCTTTTTTGGGTAGTTTTCATGCATTGCTTAGCAAAAGCTGGAAGTAGAATCAAAAGAAATGTGAAATAAAAGGAAAAACTGGCAATATATTTGTAAGTGAAACCAATAAAATTACCAAACGGTGTCTACTGTAAAATCTGGTTTATTAATATATGGCCAGTTTTACATTTTTGGTGTAAATCCTATAAATCTAATGCATATTGGCAGCGGTGTATACTATGAGAGAAGATGGCGATAGATATGCAAAGAAGTGTTCCTTGATGGAAAAAAAGAAAACTAGGCCTCTAGCGCCACCTGCACACCTTAGAAGAACTTCAAAGAGAAAGAACCGTCTTCTAAAGGACACCCTTAATAAACTGCTAAAAGAAAGTACAAATAGCAACATTTTTAGGGACGAGATCCGATAAGACCAGATCCCCTCATTGGTTTGGGGATAATATATGGTTGGACTACAAGGGTGCATGTCCTACAAGCGAATATCCTAGTATTGTGTTAGAACAACACATCTGAATTCACAGTTGGTTTAGAAAGAGAAATAAACCATTCGGTTTCTCTTTTTACTTGTATAATATGATAAATATATTTTTTTCTGCTGTTTTCGCACAACACTTCTGGGTTCATCTTGGTTGAACAGGTCAAAAAGTCCAGATAAAATAAATGTTTCAATAAACTAAATTTAACTGTTTCCATGTCTTATATTGGTAGAGAATTTTGTATTTTTTGACTTTCGCTGCAATCTCCCAGACCAAAGAGCAGATACCAACGCAAAGACATTCGATTGTCCCATAGATCTGGATTTGGTTTAGGCTATGTTCATATCTGCTTTGTTTAACCCATTCTGCTGGTGGATCGTAGGAACAGAACAGCGAAATAAACAATAAAAATAGATCCGATAGACAACAACTGATCCCGTGGGTCCCCATTGACTATAATAGGGTCATTGGGTATCCTTTGTTTTCTCTGTGACATCATTAGATGAAAAAGTTGGGATTTTATTATCCATGATTTTGCACTGAAGTCTCCGATGCTTACAGAAATCCATACACATGCTGCAGATACCACTCCATTCAGAAGTATGGGACATATTTTCAGTTGCAGAAATTTCTGCAACAAATATGCCTCATGTGAATTTACCCTTATTATTCTGATACAGAATCAGCATGGAAAATACCCTGAAATCTGCCAATGGGAGGCAGTAACCAATGCTCCTTTTTTTAGGCACCTTTCACACTAACTACATTTCTGTCCTTGTGCTAGTCGTGAAAAAATTGGAGAGCACAAGGACCCATTATAGTTAATGGAACCGATCACACGTCCGTTGTTTTTCATGGACCGAGAGGAAGTGACAAAAAATTTGTGACATGCAGTATTTTTTTCTCTTTTTTTCTACTTGTCTTGGCCATTAAAGTGTATGTGCCCTTGAAAAAAAAAAAAAAGACACAGATAGTAGACAGAAGCACACGAGGATGCACAACGTCCATAGTTGTGTAGTCCACACAATAGATAGCTAGTGTGAAAGTAGTCTCAAGCTTGCTAAAAGAATGAGCATCCTGCCCTATCTTGCCGAGATTTTACCAGTGGAAACGGCACTGAAACCATGGCTGGAGGCCATACACTCAATGACCCCATAGACAAGGGCTGGTCATCATGTAGACCTGCAGCAGTAACAGAAGAAACTCACAGTTATGCTTTGGCTTTCTGCCGCAGGTACCAAAATAAGAATATGTGTCGGATTTTTCCGATGAGTGTTTTACCTATGTGAACAAACCCTTACAGAGCGGCTACAATTAGATAAAATTTTAGCAACCTGCCAGCAGAGAAGATGATTTAGGTCTGGATGTGAAAACAGAGATCTTATTTCTCTCTGAATCCTTTCTTCTGTAATGCATTGTATTCTGCCACGAGATCCTCAAGCTTTGACATACTGTATACTGCACCTCTGCTGACATCAACCTCCAGCAAAACAATCCTTGAAGTTTTCATTTTGCCCCTGAGTTTATGGAATGATTATCTAGAAAGCTCTGCGCCCCTATTAATAGACTGCATGTCATGAGAGCCAGCACAATGTTAGATGGAAAGTTTGAATCAGCATACAAGGAATGGAGACTGTCATCCAGGGACTGGTTTATAGAATAGATATCCTTGCTTTACAATGTCTGGAATGTAAGTGTATATATAAATCAAATAACAGAACAAACATACAGTCTGTTATGTAAGAAGAATATCTCGGGAAAGGAAAACAAAGGCATATAAGTGTATTAATAAGACATTAATACATCATGTGTCGTATACTGGCTGCCACTCTGATCTGTCTCAGCCTGTGTGTTGATGAGGAAGGTCTCCATGAAGTCAAAAAATTTGACATAATACACAAAGCCATGAAATTTCAATTTGCAGATTGCTATTTCAATCTAAAATGTACAAAGGTATTAAACCACAAGATGGCGCTGTTCTAGGTACAGGATACATCTTTATTATAGTTAAAGGGATTTTCTCATGAACATAAACAGTTACATTTGAAAAAAAATAAAAGTTATATATTTTTGCAAATATAAATTACAATTTTTGCAGAGTTTTAAAGATTTTCTCTAACCATCTTAGTGGTGACAATTTGTCATCTTGAATGCAGGAACTTTCTATGGTCTGGCACTTGTCAGAAACCTTGCCATGATTTCCTTATTGTAGACAGGTTATCAGGCAGAGACACTACATGTATGAGAAGATAACCCGACCGCAATAATAAAATTATAGCTGGATTTCTGAGAAGTGCCAGATCATAGAACATACCTGCATTCATAGTTCATGGTAACCTATCAAAACAAAAGACTGTCACCACTCAGGTCTCCAGATCAAAATGGTCGCCATTGCGAATAAAAATTTTCAAAAATACTTGCAACTAGATCTACTGTTGCGCTGCCCCTTTAAGACAAAAGCCAGCAGCTGCGGTACACTCGGCAGCACATATGGCTGCCAGCACTATCCACACAGAGTCAGCAGAATGGTGAAGCAGAGACTTTAGCTTCCTGCTCCATCATTCAAGCAGCTGCTACTAATGTCTGGTGCAGTGCAAGAAAAGGAGAGCTGCAGAGCTCTGGGGAACGGGAAGTGTTACTTTTTTTTTTTAACATATGTGACAAATATGATGTGGAGGCCTCTGTGGGAAAGCATTAGAAAGCGTGGGGGCCACAAGAGAGAGCATTATAAAGGGTGGAGGCAACTAGGTACTGTATTACATAGAGGGGGGGCACTGAGGACAGCATCATAAAGGGTGGTTACCACTGGGGACATTATTATAAAAGGTTGGGGACAGAACTATAAAGGGAGGGGGCCAATGAGAGAACATTATATAGAATGGAGGCCATTGGGGAGAGGGGGAACATAATATATACTGTGTGGGGGGGCACTTGGGAGAACATTATATATACTGCTGGGAAGAACGTTATATATTGGTGACTGGGGAAAGCATTATACTGTGTGTGGGGGAACTGAAGAACATTATAACATTGAGGGGCACTAGGTATAGCATTATACTGCGGGGTGCCACTGGGGAGAGCATTATACTGTGTGTGGGGGAACTGAAGAAGATTATAGCAATGAGGGGCCCTACGTATAGCATTATACCGTTGGGGTGCCACTGGGGAGAGCATTATACTGTGTGTGGGGGAACTGAAGAACATTATAACATTGAGGGGCACTAGGTATAGCATTATACTGTGGGGTGCCACTGGGGAGAGCATTATACTGTGTGTGGGGGAACTGAAGAAGATTATAGCAATGAGGGGCCCTACGTATAGCATTATACCGTTGGGGTGCCACTGGGGAGAGCATTATACTGTGTGTGGGGGAACTGAACAACATTATAACATTGAGGGGCACTAGGTATAGCATTATACTGCGGGGTGCCACTAGGGAGAGCATTGTACTATGTGTGGGGGAACTGAAGAAGATTATAGCAATGAGGGGCCCTATGTATAGCATTATACCGTTGGGGTGCCACTGGGGAGAGCATTATAATGCGAAATAGTCTGGATCACTGCCACTAAGTTGATTAGGGAAAATCTCTAAAATGCTGTAGAAATTTTAATTACAGGGGTTATCCAGGAACTTCACAATTCACAAAGGAGGCCAGGGAAGGTGGAACTTAGCAAAAAATATTACTCACTTATCCCCAGCACTCCAGTGTCCGTTCTGGACACCGGAAGTTGTCTTCAGACACTGGAAGTTGAAACCAGAAGTCCTGCATCGCATGTGAACATTGTGGCCAATTGGACTCAGCAGTCACGTGTGGGGTGGACTTCCAGCGGTTACTCCATGGAAAAAAAAAAAAATTACGTGGATATTAGAGAATCTTTCAATCATGTTTTATGTATCTGCTAAAAACACCTACAAACAGATGCCAATTTCTACAACCGTTGCTGTTTTTGCAACAGTTAGTATCTGTTTTTATGTATAATTGTGATTACACGTAAAGTTAGTTGAAGAAGGTTTTGCCTAAAGAGATTTTCTGAAGAGCAATGCTAACATCATTTATCCTGGGGTGACGTCTCCTGCTGTTACGGAGGGGGCAGAGAAGACAAAGGGATACTGGCTGCAACCAATAAATTATAACCTTGACAAACAGAACACAAAAACACACCGAGTAGCAACAATTATGGCAATAACCAAAAAAAAGGAGTCTCAGGAATCCATTTATGTATACTTCATCTTGACCCTTTGTACCTATGACTTTTCCTGCCAGACTTGATGCTTCAATCCAACTCCATCTGCAACTGTACAGGGTGATTGGGATGTTGCTGAGGTGGCCGAGACCGGACGGATTAAAATTGCTGACCAGCAGAGACCCATAGACCTCTGCAGGAGCCTGGGCACTTGATGTTGTCCTGATACAAAAAAAACCCAGAAACATTTCATATATTATAGTAGGAAGAGTTTCATCATTTATCTACTCTGCAGACACCCCTCTTGGCGAGAGGAAAGGTAGCAGACAAAATCCAGATGTGTGTATACTAGCTCTAAGATCAGAATATACAGGTATACCATCCAGAAAAGATCTAAAATTCCCCTGTATTCCCACCCTATCAAGCAGCACCCCCAGTCAGGGCCAGCATATGTTATGGAAAGCTTTCTCAGCATTCACAGCCAATAGTGTTGGAAGTTCACTGGACTGGGAAAGCTTCATTGTTTTCTTCAGGGCCATCAGGACTTTTCTTATGTTGGTGACTTCTCCCCTACCCTTAACAAAAACCACTTGAGCTAATTTCACTTGATCTGGAAATGAGTGTACAAGTCAATCTACCAGAAGTTAATGAAGCTAATTTAATAAAATATCACAACATACGCGCCAAACCCTTGACAGGACACTACTCACATTATAATCATTGGGTGGCCACACACAGACACATATAGGATGTTACTTTGTAAATGAATATTGTGAAATCCAGTCTTGAAAAGCTGGTTATATGTGGATATGTCAAGCCAAGAGAAAATGCTATAACTGCACAAGCATATTAGTGTATCGTGTAAATGCTGAAGACTATGTTGTGAACAGGTTTCTGTTCTTTGGGTCCCCAAGCACCACCTTAATTAAATTAATTGCCCCCTCATATTATGCTCCTGATTCCCCCTACACCCCAATAACCCCTTATATAAACAACCACCCCCTTATGTTCAATAATGCCCCATAATGACCCCTTATATAAATAACCTCCCCCCTTGTATTCATAATGACCCCCTAGTAGTCCTTATATAAATGACCCCACTTATGTTCAGTAATGCACACTTATATAAATGACCCCATTGTCATAATGCCCCTTTATAAATCTTCCCTTATAGTTATAATTCCCCCTCCTAACCACCCCTTATACGTCTGTGTCTCAGCGCAGGAGGTGCGATGACGTCATCGCGCCTGCCTGTGCTGAGAAGCAGACAACTGTCTGTGGTCTTGGTGTCTTGTAAACTGCAGGTCTGAAGTTGCTTGCGATTTACAAGACAGTTAAGCTGTAGACACTGATCAAGTTAAAAGTTAAGCATGTATTAATGGCGGCCCCAGGGTGGGCCCCACAGAGTCAGTGGGCCCGGGGCAGCTGCCCCCTCTGCCCACCTGCTACACCACTGCTGAGAAGACTTTCATCTATGGTTGGGTTGTAGATCAGAGCCGTTTCCATAACTCCCATAGAAGTGAACTGGAGTTATGTATGTGATGTAGCTCACTGTTCTATATTGTTTCTGTAACTGCCATTAACCTCTATGGAGGTAGCGGAAACAGCGTAGAGCTATGCTGTATCGGTACAGTCCAAGCATAGCTGAAAATCTTCACAGCGAGGTTGTGGCTGGATAAACAACGGGGTATGGAGGCGGGTGGGGATTATTTTAGGGATAAGTGACGATCCTGTGGATATGCCATAAATGTCTTTCGTGGGAAAACCCTGCACACAGGCTCTATAAGCTTGTACACAATTGAATGCCCACAAACCTCAATGAACTAAAGCAGTATTGTAAAGAAGAGTGAGCCAAAATTACTCCAGAACAATGTCAGAGACTGATAAGTCATACAGAAAATCATTACTGCAAGTTATTGCTGATAAATACAGTTCTACAAACTATTGAGTCATGGGGCACACTTAAGTTTTTCAAACATGGCTTTTCCATTTTCATTTTTTTGGGATCAGATGGTTTTATTATGTCATGATACGATAGAATCCAAAGAGGGCTTTGTTTTTCTCATGACATTAGTTAAAAACTATTTCTTATGAAAATACTTTGATACTATATTACAACATGGCTTTGGCAGGCTGCAATTTGTAATACCACCACTAGATGGCCAGTGCGCTGCATTTACTCATACTACAGTGAACCTGCACTACAGTATATGGAGAAAAGTTTCAGGTATTTCATTCATTCCTATTGTTCCCGGTGTATAAACTCCAGCAAATACAAAAACAAACACTGAGCGGCAATATAGCGTAAATCTGATGGCCTCTCACCTTATTGTGTTGTGAAGTGTCACAACAACATATACACTTTTTAAGTGAATCAGGTATGAGTGGCAGCAGACTGGTCCAACGTCATCGGATAACCGAACGTAAGTAAATGCGTATTAACACAAGAGTAAAAGAGCCCAAAAAAAGTACTGTCTGCGCTCTTAGGAATCAAACTTCTAGGGCACGAGCAGGTGAATCAAATCTCTTTATTGGAAGGCATGACGCGTTTCTGGGTCACACGCACCTTTCTCAAATGCAAAACAATTTGTACAATTGGCAGAAGTGGAGATGAGTGGGAGAAGTGGAATGGCAGCAACTATACTGATGGCTGCTAAATACAACTCCTCCAAACTGCATGATGGTGTGGAAGGAAGGGGCCCTAGGCTAACTAGTCACTGGGATCATCTGTAGTCATACCCTATGATGTGAAGTGTAACATTTCACTCTTTTAGTCTCCCTAGATGGAAATCCGCTTTGACATGCAGGGCAAAGTTCTAGATGCAAGGTACAAGAGTTTACGGGCATTGTTTCGTCCTCTACAAACTTTTAGAAATTACATCACAAAATAAACATAAAAAGTGACACTAATCCAGAGATCGGCAACCTTTGGCACTCCAGCTGTTGTGACACTACACTTCCCAGCATGTACACTTACTTGACTATTCTCGGAACTCCCACAGAAGTGACTGGAGCATGATGGGAGCTGTAGTTCCAACAACTGGAGCGCCCGAAGGTTGACGATCTCTGCACAAATCTATTTCTTTATCTATTAGACTTAACATTATTAAAATAGATGAATATGAAAGGACTGAAGCTCACCGAGTTCTATGTAAGTGATGTCATCAGATCACATACCACACATGTAACGCCATCCATACAGGTTATATTTTCATTCATACAGCTAAAAGCACCATTATCCCAGATACCCCACCTACTACCACTACTGTATCTTCTCTGCTTACTTCTAACCCACTCAGAACTATGTAGGAGAATTTAGTAGCGATAAATCTAAGGGTGTGTTCACACGGAGGAATTTGCAGCGGAATTGGGGGTGGAATCCGCCCCCGAATCCAGAGCAGATTCCTCCTGAATCCGCCTCCCATTGTTTTCAATGGGAGGCAGAGATCGTGGCAGGACGCGGAAAAAAGAAGCATCCTGCTCGATCTTGCTGCGGATTCCGCGGCTCGAGACTCCCTCCTGATTAGGCCCATTCATCCGGGCCTAATCAGGAGCAGGATGTCGCAACGGAATGCTGATGCACTGCATCGGCATCCCTTTCTGGCAAACCGCGGCGGAAATTCTGGCAGCCGTGTGAACACACCCTAACATTGCCTCATAGAAATTGTACGTCATTACTAGAGATGAGCGAATCGATTCTGCAGAAGTGGAATTCAATCCAAATTTCAGGAAATCTTCGATTCTCCACGATTCCGGATTTCCTGATGCTTCGTGGTAACAAATATTTAGTAAGGACCTTTGTGATATCAGACGGTCACAAGATATTCTCTAGTGATGTGATTGGGTAGACGTGTCTTTGCTTGTTAGCAGATCCTTCCACATGAATAAAAGTTGTCCGTGCTGAAGAGGGAGAGAGAGAAAAAAAAACATGACTGCGGTATCCAAGGGCTTCTGCCATTTTGCCGCCCACCCCGGCTCTCTGCAGCCCAGAAATAGCTGTTTATTCGCCGCGAAGTAATTCGGATTGAAGCAAATTTTTTTAGAACTTCGAATCGAACTGCCGAATCAAACTTTTGAGAAATTCGCTCATCTCTAGTCATTACATTCTGCACTGAAATGTCTACCCGTAGAATCAACTCACTTTCACGTCTCTCCACAAAAAATGTACATTGTAGTATTGTATTTAAAGGGAGTCTGTCACCAGGGTGAAGCACATTAAATCAGCAATACAGATAGATCAGGCTCACCTTAGTCCACATGAAAATTCATGCCTCTGTTGCTGAGATATTAATTTATTTCACAATATGCAAATGAGCAGTCTGGAGCACTGAGTGCGGCTCCATTGCTCCAAACTGCTACACCCCACATTGCTCCGGCACTTGTGCAGTAAAACAAGAGTGTATGTCCTTCACTTTACTGAAGAACTGCACAGGAGCTGGAAGCACCAGAGCTAAGTCCAATAAGCCTCATCTCTAGGTAAGTATAAAGGTTTTTTTTTTCTTTTTTTAAATGCAGGCACGGATGGGTTTAAAACAAGGCAATTTGGGACACTAAACCCCAGGTGTATAGGGCCCTGTGTGTGGTTTATTGTCCTAAATCGACCTGAAAAGTTCCCTTTAAGTTTGTGCTGTGCCCATTGAAGCTAGGTTCTTCATAGGGTGATTCACCCTCAGGGGAAGTCTTCGCACTTGCTATAAGAGTGGGGGTCACAGACTGGGGAACAATCTCTATTATTTGATACAAAGGGAAGCCAAGTAAACAGTGATGAAGTGAATTCAAGTGATAAAGATGAGAGGTAAAGGTGATAATTTGATAGGTTCAACACTGTGTACTTACCAGTCCAGCCTAATAATGTCACTACATTACACCATTACTTTAGCTTAGTTTGCAGGGCTACAATGACACTGAGCTGTAAAGCCCTCCCTTCTGACAGTGGAGGGATATCTGTGCCGAAACTAAAGGATATGTCTGGCACCAGGCTACATGGCAAAGCTGACAGTCCACCGAATTTAGCACACTGTCAGCTTTGTAGCAACATGTAACACCACCGAGGTCAAAGGACATAAAAAGTCCTCTTCAAGGCTGAGGCTTCACGTTGCGGAAAATCAGTTTTTTTTGTTGCAGATTTTGCTGTGTTTTTTTGAGCCAAAGCCAGGAGTGGCTACAAAAGGAATGGGAAATACAGTGCCTTGCGAGCGTATTCGGCCCCCTTGAACTTTTCAACCTTTTGCCACATTTCAGGCTTCAAACATAAGGATATAAAATTGTAATTTTTTGGAGAAGAATCAACAACAAGTGGGACACAATTGTGAAGTGGAACAAAATTTATTGGATATTTTAAACTTTTGTAAAAAATAAAAAACTGAAAAGTGGGGCGTGCCAAATTATTCGGCTCCTTTAAGTTAATACTTTGTAGCGCCACCTTTTGCTGCGATTACAGCTGCAAGTCGCTTGGGGTATGTCTCTATCAGTTTTGCACATCGAGAGACTGAAATTCTTGCCCATTCTTCCTTGGAAAACAGCTGGAGCTCAGTGAGGTTGGATGGAGAGCGTTTGTGAACAGCAGTTTTCAGCTCTTTCCACAGATTCTCGATTGGATTCAGGTCTGGACTTTGACTTGGCCATTCTAACACCTGGATACGTTTATTTGTGAACCATTCCATTGTAGATTTTGCTTTATGTTTGGGATCATTGTCTTGTTGGAAGATAAATCTCCATCCCAGTCTCAGGTCTTTTGCAGACTCCAACAGGTTTTCTTCCAGAATGGTCCTGTATTTGGCTCCATCCATCTTCCCATCAATTTTAACCATCTTCCCTGTCCCTACTGAAGAAAAGCAGGCCCAAACCATGATGCTGCCACCACCATGTTTGACAGTGGGGATGGTGTGTTCAGGGTGATGAGCTATGTTGCTTTTACGCCAAACATATCGTTTTGCATTGTGGCCAAAAAGTTCGATTTTGGTTTCATCTGAGCAGAGCACCTTCTTCCACATGTTTGGTGTGTCTCCCAGGTGGCTTGTGGCAAACTTTAAACAAGACTTTTTATGGATATCTTTGAGAAATGGCTTTCTTCTTGCCACTCTTCCATAAAGGCCAGATTTGTGCAGTGTATGACTGATTGTTGTCCTATGGACAGACTCTCCCACCTCAGCTGTAGATCTCTGCAGTTCATCCAGAGTGATCATGGGCCTCTTGGCTGCATCTCTGATCAGTCTTCTCCTTGTTTGAGATGAAAGTTTAGAGGGACGGCCGGGTCTTTGTAGATTTGCAGTGGTCTGATACTCCTTCCATTTCAATATGATCGCTTGCACAATGCTCCTTGGGATGTTTAAAGTTTGGGAAATCTTTTTGTATCCAAATCCGGCTTTAAACTTCTCCACAACAGTATCACGGACCTGCCTGGTGTGTTCCTTGGTCTTCATGATGCTCTCTGCGCTTTAAACAGAACCCTGAGACTATCACAGAGCAGGTGCATTTATACGGAGACTTGATTACACACAGGTGGATTATATTTATCATCATCAGTCATTTAGGACAACATTGGATCATTCAGAGATCCTCACTGAACTTCTGGAGTGAGTTTGCTGCGCTGAAAGTAAAGGGGCCGAATAATATTGCACGCCCCACTTTTCAGTTTTTTATTTTTTACAAAAGTTTAAAATAACCAATAAATTTCGTTACACTTCACAATTGTGTCCCACTTGTTGTTGATTCTTCACCAAAAAATTAAAATTTTATATCCTTATGTTTGAAGCCTGAAATGTGGCAAAAGGTTGAAAAGTTCAAGGGGGCCGAATACTTTCTCAAGGCCCTGTATATAGGAAGTTATACTTATACTTCTACCTGCTACAAAATCCACTCCTGGCTTTGGCTCAAAAAACCGCAGAAAAATCTGCAACAAAAGAAGCTGCGTTTCCGCAATGTGGTGACGTTGCCCAAAAGGGTTTTCCAGGTTGTGAATATTGATAACCTAACTCCTAGGATAAGTCTTCAATATCAAATCAGTGGAGATCCGATATCCGGGATATCTGTTGTTTTCATCGGCCAGCAATGAAACTAAGAAAGCTCTAGAAATACAACTCAGTTCTGTATGTAGCGACCATGCCGAGTCTCTGAATGAAAACTAAGTGTATTAGATCAGCACAGCCACCAATCTGACCCCACTGATAAGGATAGGCCATCAATATCCATAACCTGGATAACCCCTTTAAATAATTGTATAATAACTTTTATCCTCCATATATTGTTATTTTCTGTAAATGTTGACACCTTGATCACTATTCTGGGAATTTCTCTGCAATTTCATGAGATTAAAGTGATCAGTTATCAAGATCAATGGTTTTAACTAAAATGGAAAAACCATTACCTGTTCTATTGCAGCCGATCTTCATGAAGTCGGAGTACGGCATCAAGAGCCCAGAGGACAAAATAAGTGATAATGGATCATAGATGATCCTATTGCTTCACCAAGATCCATCATTTCAGTATTCAATGTAACTTCATTGTATTCACAGGAGTGGCGATGGTTAATGTTTCTGAAGGCAGCGCAGACACAGAAGAGGAAGGTAAAGCTGCAAGCTATGCCTGGTCCTGTATTCCTGCAGCACTTCAAAGTGCAAGGGCCAGGACTGTCGCCCTCTTCAGCAGACTACGCTGTATTTAATATAAGTAAGTGTATGTATGGCAAGTATACTTAACCCCTTCCTGCTGGTGGGATTTTTCAATTTTCGTTTTTGACTTCCCACCTTCCAAACCCCTTAACTTTTATTTTTTCCATTCACAGAGCCATATGCAGGATTAATGTTTGCGGGACAAACCGTTTTTCATAATGGTACCATTTATTATTCTGTACAATGTACTGGGAAGCTGAAAAAAAAAATTATGAATGGGGTAGAATTGTAGAAAAAGTGCATTTGTGCGACTTTCTTACAGGCTTTGTTTTTACGGTGTTCACTGTGCAGCGAAACTGACATGTCATCTGTATTCTATGTTTTGGTATGATTATGATGATACCAAACTTATATAGTTTTATTTACATTTTAACCCCTTAACGAAAATACAATTCTTTACAAAAATGTTTTTTTTCTTAAAGTCACCATATTCTGATCCCTGCAACTTTTTTTGTGTGGAGATTCATAGGGTGTCTTTTTTTGCGGGGCCAGGTGTACTTTAGTTATACTATTTTGGGGCATTTCTATTGCTTTGATCACTTTTTATTCAAATTTTATCAGAGGCAAAACAGCGAAAAAATGATGGTTTGGCACTTTCGATTATTTTTTGCTGCTACGGTGTTCACTGTACAGGAAAGATATTTTTATAATTTTGAAGACTGGGTATTTTCGGACACAGGGATACCTAATGCGTAGGTGTTTCACAGTATTTTTTTTAACTTTTATTTTTATTCTATCTAGGGGAAGGGGGGTGATTTGAACTTTTATTCTTTTAAAAAAATTTTTTATACTTTATTTATACAAATGAAAGCCAGACAAGCCTGAGAGTCTTCAATAGCCTCCCGGTGGTGATGGCAACGAAACGTCGGCCCCAGATCTCATTCCGGGTGACGGTAATCCTACCAAAAATGGTGGCACCCATGTGCCGCTGGAAAAATAATGCCTTAATGCGTGTACTCATTGCTGGCATTAGCGCTAAGTCTTTATTGTATAATACAGCAGAGATCCGTCCGCTATATTTAAATACCCGACATCCACCGTACTATTATGGCGGATGTTGGGAAGGGGTTAAAAGATTATACATAAAAAAATATATAAAAAACTTTCAAAAAATTTAGATTACCATTGTAATAAGTAAAGTAAGAAATGTTTGTAAGTAAAATATCTATGAGTACAAGTATGCTTTAAAGAGGACTCTTCACCACTTCCTTCCACTTCAACTCTTTGCATTCTTCACTGATCCTGACTTTGGCACAATTGTTCCTGAGCAATCAATGCTGTTAGTTTCAGTGCCTGATATGTTAGTTAGGCTCTCTACAGTCAGGTGGGCAGTCCTAGACTACCTGCTCCAGCCTAGGCCCACCCATCTGACAGTAGAGAGCCTAATTATCATATTAGGTGCTGAAACTAACTACTAATGCTGACATACAAAGCCATCCACAACCTGTCCCCTCCATATATCTCCGACCTAATCTCCCGCTTCCTGCCCGCACGTAACCTCCGATCCTCCAAAGACCTCCTACTCCGCTCTGCTCTTATCTGCTCTTCACACAATCGTCTCCAAGACTTCTCCCGTGCATCCCCCATACTCTGGAACTCATTACCAAGACACATAAGACTGACCCCCACAATCACAAGCTTCAAGAAGGCCCTGAAGACTCCCCTATTCAGGAAGGCCTACAACCTCCAATAACACTACTGTCACCACACCACCATCTGTACAGCCTCTCCCCTCACCTTCTGTCTCTATCCCTCTTCCCTCATAGATTGTAAGCCCTTGCGGGCAGGGCCCTCTATCCCACTGTGCCAGTGATCACTGTTAGTATTGTACTTGTGTTGTATATTTTGTGTACCGTATGTAAGCCCTCAAATGTAAAGCACCATGGAATTAATATAATAATGTAAAGCACCATGGGATTAATATAATAATGTAAAGCACCATGGAATTAATATAATAATGTAGAGCACCATGGAATTAATATAATAATGTAAAGCACCATGGAATTAATATAATAATGTAAAGCACCATGGAATTAATATAATAATGTAAAGCACCATGGAATTAATATAATAATGTAAAGCACCATGGTGCTATATAAATAAACAATAATAATAATAAAAAATGATTGCTTGGGATCGGTGGGGGCTAGAGAAAAAATTCCAACTGCACTGAAATCAGTGGAACAGCACCTATAAAATGATGCAAAGAGCTGGAGAGCAAAAAAAAGTATAGAATGAGATCACCATTGTAATATATGATTGTAAGCATTTGCGAGCAGGGCCCTCAGTCCCAGTGTGTGAATTGAATATTATTATTATTATATTATTATGAGACAACTTTCACATGAGTGCTGTCCTTAAAAAAAAAAAAAAAAAAAAAAACAGACAGCACACAAACCCACTATAGTGAATGAATTGCGATAGTATATGAGGTGCAAGGTGTATAGTGGCCAACCGTATCTCATCTCTTATCCAGGCTAGAGGTGACCCAATAGGGCACTAGAGCCTTCTTCCAATTGTACAGTTTTCCCTGATAAACTTCTCCTTTGGCTGTAATATTGTAACCTCTTACATATATCCTCACCCATAGAAAGTTTTGTTTGATTCCAACAACTCCTTCTTGGTGCATTTTTTTTGCTGTCAATGAGTTTATACCCACAGTTTCTATTTCTGTTATTTGAAAAACACAGCATGTCAATTTTAGGCTAAGGCCCCATATAGCGGGCCGCAGCGAAAAAGCGGAAATGGATTGCGGTTTTTCCTGCAACGCTTTTCACAGAAAGTCTGCTTCAATTATACCTATAGGAAAACCGCCAGTGTTTCTGTGGGTATATTTGACATGCTGCGATTTCCAAAACCGAAACGGTTTTAGAAATCGCAGCATTTCCACTGTGCGTATTTTTCTGCAATGTCTAGCGAATCCCATCCACCTTGCAGTGACTGTAAAACCCCACTGCTAAATGCTGCATTTTTCCCATGTGGCAGGAGGCAAAAATTAAAAACACAGCAGAAAAGCAGTGAAAAAAAACAAGCGTTTTTGCAGCATTTGTTTTCTTGCAGCGGTTTTTAGCTACTAGCGGCCTTAGCCTCGGGAAGTATTCAGGCAGTGCAGTCGATAAATGGTTACACATGTAAAAGGAATGTATTTCACTTGTAAAAACCGCAGCAAATTGCTTGTAAGCTGGTCATACATATTAGATTTTAGTCAGCTGAAATGACCAATGCACGGCAGGTGATGGGACATGTAGATGCTGCAAACAGTCATTTACAGCCGGCTGACAGCAGACTTGCTGGGTTATTTTGGCCGGCCGAAAATGCCAGTGTTTGGCACGACTGGTTAATCATTAGTGAACATGCGTAGACTCAATGGGGCAGGTTTATCATACATTTTAGGCTAAGGCCTCATGTTGCGGAAACGCAGCTTCTTTTCTTGCAGATTTTGTTGCGTTTTTTTGAGCCAAAGCCAACAATGGCTACAGAAGGAATGGGAAATATATAGGAAATTCTTATACTACTCCCTTTTGCTCCATCCACTCCTGGCTTTGGCTCAAAAAACCGCAACAAAATCTGCAACAAAAAAAGCTGCTTTTCCACAAAGTGGGGCCTCAGCCTTACACCACTTTTCTAAATGGCATTAAAAAGCCACAATTTTTGTTGGGTTTTTGAGGGGTGCCACCAGCCTTTCCCAAAATCTGTTGTACATAATGTCTGAAATCTACACCAACTATGAGCTGGCATAGATCGCCACTGCAGGAGATATGTAAATGACAGTCTTCATAAATCTCTACAACTGTGCTGCCCCATCATCGATCAGACAGCCACAAGATGGCTTTCCGAAATCTAAAGTGGCCTCATGCACACGACCACCAAATACGGTTCAGTGTTCAGCTGTTTGTGGTCTGTGTGTCTTCAGCATGTGCGCCATATTTCTGCAAAAATAGTCAGTTTTGCATCAGTGTCACATTTGTATTTGAAAATCCACAAAAAAAAAAATGTATATATATATACCCTGTGGTAGCTAGGTGACTGTTCCACAAATACCAACATCACATGGATTACGAGGTCTGTTGTTTTCTGTGCCCTATAGGCTTCTAAGGGCTATCCCATGCTGCAAACACTGACGGTAGGTTGTCACCTGTGTTCGGGTCTCCATTCTTCGGGTCTGGGACCCAAAAAATCAAAACCCGATCCGCTTAAAAAGCAGTTACCAGCGAAAACCCATGGACCCCATAGACTATAATGAGTTCCGCTGGGATTCTGCCCGAAAAATGCAGAGAGAAAAGTCCTGCTTGCAAGACTTTTCTCTCTGCAATTTTCAAGTGGATTCGGGGACGGGTGTGAACCTACCCTGAACAGATTAGGACATGCTTTGAGTTTTATGGAACAGACTTGTGGCTCACACATGGACCCGTGGAAAACAAGATAATGTGCATCTGCCCATTGAAATGAATGAGTCAGTGTGCTCTCCAGAAAAAAACAGGATAGCACATGGTTGTGTGAATGAAGCCTTAGGCTGGGGACACACACTGCAGGAATGCCACTGAATTTAGCTAATGCTAGGTTCATATTAGCGTTCGGGTTTTCATCATTTGGATCTGCATGGGGACCTGAAAGACAGTGACCCTGTCCGCTTAAAAAGCGGCTACACGTGGAAACTCAAGGACCCCAGAAACTAGAGTGGGGTCTGGCGGCAGAGAGAAAAGTCTTCCGTGCATGACTTTTCTTTCCACCAATTTTAGGCATAATCTGGGACAGAGTCTCCAACGGACACTCAAATGCTAGTGTCAACCTAGCTTAAGGTTATATAGTAACATGTGTTGTGCAACAAAAAGTCGTATGGCTACGCTTAAGTTCACATCTATGCTGGAGTCTCCAGAGAGAAAAATCCTGCTCAATATGAAAATAGCAGACCCCAGGTGTGAATGGGGGTCCACATGTAACCGCTGTTTTAGCAGTCTGGCTCTCAGTCGCTCCGGTCCCCTGGCAGAGGTGTGAGCCTACTCTTAGGCTACGGCCCCACGTTGCGGAAACACAGCTTTTTTTGTTGCAGATTTTGCTGCGGTTTTTTGAGTCAAAGCCAAGAATGGCTACTAAAGGAATGGGAAACATATAGGAAGTTCTTATACTTCTATCTACTGCTAAATCCACTCCTGGCTTTGGCTCAAAAAAACCGCAGCAAAATCTGCAACAAAAAAAGCTGCATTTCCACGATGTGGGGCCTTAGCCTTAAACAGTTTTGTAAGTTGTGTGTGACTTATGCTAGGTCCACACCTGCATTCGGGTTTCCATTTGGAAACCTAATCCCCTTAAAAAAGTGATTACCCGCGGAAACCTGCAGACCCCATAGACTATAATGGGGTCCGCTGGGTTTCTGCTCAAAAAACGTGGAGACATTATACATTCTTGAAGCGGAATGATGGACATAATGCCCGAACAGGTAACGAGTACGGGTGTGAATCCAGCCTTACTTTCATGGAAATTTTTTTTATACATGTGACTTGGCTGTAATAGCACGGCCAAGTAATAGTAGACGTGTTGCATGTAACTGCAGCTCACATTAGACTTCCATTGAAGGCTACCGTAAAAACGCTGCATGCAGCTTGTGACCAAAACCCAACAGGTTTGGATTTTCTGTTACCGTTGTATGACATCACAGTATTTCCTTGCTAGTTGTGGTTTTAGCACCGAAAACAGCGCTGTATCCCTGATGGGTGACACAGGATAGCCCCCATGGATGAGACTAGTCAGGGTGTGACCCTACACCAGTCAAAATGCAAACTCAGCCTCGGATTTCTGCAGGTTCCATGGTGAAAATATATGTTGGACTTCTCTATCACGTGAATATACTCTTAAACACTCTTTAGATGCTTTGATGTGGTTTTCACCTCACCTTAACCGCAATATCTGAATACAGCCTTAGCGCAAATACGTACCCACTACTTTGCCAACAGAGCTAGTCAAGGGTCTCTGCTGCTGTGAGTGAAACACCGGCAGCAGCTTATACCGGGACAGTATGGCTGACAATCTATACTGCCATGTGCTAGAAATACTGTCTATATACCCACTCTAGTATCACAGTAAACACACGGTATATGTATACACATTTAATTATGACACATCAATACCAACGTGACGCAGCGTGTGCGTACCCAACCTATGGAACCACAAGTCCCAGCATGCCCCCAGCCCAGTCGTAAGGTTAACGAGAGGTCACCGTCAGCGCGCGCAGGATTGCCTACACCTCGAGCCTCCCTATTGGTCAGGCCGCTCAGACACTAGAAGTCCACTCCTATTGGCTGGCGGCGTTGACAGGTCGGCGCTCATTGGCTGAGCCGGAGAGTCGTCCTTACCCTATGTGACTGCGCCTGTGTGCGGTGCCCTTGGTGTGAGCGCTGTATGGGTAGCGGATGACTATGGAGGAGGGAGACGGACTGCGCCAGAGGAGGCCGATCCGACCGCAAGTCATCACGGAGGATGACACCCTGGTACAGGAGACGCAGAGCACCAGGTGGGCACAGTGGGCATAGAGGGGGCAGGTGACTATCCACACATGACAGAGGTGGGGCGGTGCACGCTTGTGTTAGAAATGGTATTTCAAGGGATGTTCCATAGTAAAGAACCTTCTGACATGAGTGATGCCCTCCTCTACAGCCAGAAATCTGTGACCCAGCAATGCAGTTACCTCTATAGGATCCTGATATAGTGTAGATGTAAAGTGATCACTCAATGCAGCACTCCTGTCTATGTGACATAGTGCAAGGTGTGTAAGGGTATGTTCATACATGGCAGATCTCTTGCAGATTTTATTGTCAGGGCATTACATGTGGAGTCCATGGTGTATCACATTCACATGATGCAGAAAAATCTGCAGCGGAATTATACCTGTGGTACTATTGGTAAGGAAACTTCCACATGGGCCGTACACACAACATGGCAGTCTGCGGCGTTTACTTTGCATTGCGTCCGCAACGTACTGTGCCAGAAATTGGTGGGCAGTTCAGAATTCTGGAAAATCCACTGCAGAAAATTAGCGTTGGACGTATAAGGTCCTACATAAGGGCACTACTGTACATGTTCTCTTATTTTGTAAAATGATTGCTATACCTTTATGTTCACTCCTGTAGTTTGTAGAGGGTCTTCTAAGTTAGGCTACATGCACATGACCCACTTTGTCGCCCAAGGGGGTGTTTGATCTCCTGTCCCAATGATTATCGAGCAGGTCATATAATGCTCTGTGACGTCTGAACAGAATGGAAATCCCCTATTGAAATCAATGGGGGGCAGAAGACACTTGGATGTCATCCGAGTGCATTCTGCTATAAAATCGCTCCCCCCTTACCCCTTGGCCTACACACTCAGTCGTGTACATGAGGCCTTAGAGTTGTCACATCTTGATTTCCCCTGTGGCCATTTATTCAGGAGTGCAGAGCGGCTCTTGATCCTATTCACTGAGGCTTCTTACTGTGTGTGTGTGTATATGGTGAGACATGTGCGTGTCATGTGTCTCCTCCTTAGATTGTCAGTAGGAGCACCCATCATTAAGGCTGACACATGCTGGGCGTACGCCAAGAATGGATGTGATATGCTGTCACTGCAGAAAATGAAATAATTGTGCTGATGCCATTGTAACCTGCAGAGGTGTTACTGTGTGTTGTGTATTTCATTCTGACCATTTCAGGAGTTCTATCTGTGTATTATCAGGGAGTCATTGCTGACATCGCCGGGATGCTCTAGGAGGAACAAGTAAAGTATAAGCACACTGACATTCACACTTTTAAGCTAAGGCCACACGTTGCGGAAAAGCTGTGTTTTTTTGTTCCAGATCTTGCTGCATTTTTTTGGGCCAAAGCCAGGAGTGGAATTAACAGAAGGTATACGAGCTTCCTTTATATTTCCCATTCTTTTTGGAGCCACTCTTTGATTTGGCTTAAAAAACTGCAACAAAAAACATAGCTTTTCTGCAAAGTGTGGCCTCAGCCTAAGGCCCCATGTAGTGAGCTGCAGTCAAAAAGCCCTGTGGGAAAAACCGAGACGGAATTGTATGACGGTTTTTCCCACAGCGCTTTTCACAGAAAGTCTGCAGAGTTTTCTTCTGTGGACTTTCTGCTTCTGTTATAGCTATACGGAAACCGCCGGCGTTTCTGTAGATATAAATGAAATGCTGCGATTTACAAAAATGCAAGTGTTTTTGAAATCGCTGCATTTCTGCTGCAGATATTTTTCTGCAATGTGTGGCTGGGATTTGCCAGAATCCCATTCACTTTGCAGGTAATGTAAAATTGCGACGTTTACGCTATGTAGGAGCCCCGGCTCCAAAAGATGATATTGATGGTCTGTCCTTAATTTTGGTCATCATTATGAGATTGGTGGAGGTCCAACACCAAACACCCCCACCGATCAGCTGCTGCAGCCTCCACAATCTATATAGTGTATGGGGCTGAAAGCAGACGGCTCTGTACACTGTGTAGTGGCTGTGCTGGGGGTTACGCCTCTCAGCGCTCTTCCAAATGAAGGAGAAACAATGTAGTGCATCCAGACAAGTCAGGACCAGATTGGTGGAATTGACATTTGACACTTTCTACAGGATATGCCAGAAAGGTGTTTCTGAGCAACCGCTGACGCTCAGTTCATATTAGCGCTGACTATCGAAGGACCAGAACAATGGACAGTGGTGACATACAAAGCCCAATGAACCACGTTGACTATTTTGGGGCTGGTTGGGTGTCTGTCGGTTTGAAACCGTTTTCTTTGTTTAGGCTTCCTATAGACCATTCAGTGCAGGGGAAATTGTCTGTGCTGAGAGTTTCATCATTTGTGATCTCCGGGATGTTGTGTAATAATGTAAGAAATGACACAACTGGCAATGTTGTAATGTGTGTGCAGAGGGCTGAGAACTATGGCGAACCATGAATCATGCTGGAAAACAGAATTTTGCAATGAATAGGGAAGAGAATGACTCTAAATAATGACTACTTTGCTGCTCCCTAATTCCTCAGAGTAATATTACTGGCAGAGCATTCTAGTTTCAGGAACTGTTTATGCATAAATTGATGGGAATGTGTTTGTGTGTGTCTTTCTATCTATCTATTTATCATTTCATCATTCAAAATTATTTTAATATGAAACATGGATAAAAAGTTGATAGAGTTTGCCATAACATTGGGGCAGATTCAGCAATGGATACACTGGTTTATATTGGAAAACATGGCAGTCAGTATGAGCGCAATTTTTATTATGGTGGGTAGCGTTGTATAACTGATTTACATATATAATGTAGAGGGGCAGTTGTTGTTTTCTACAGATTACTGTACCCAACAAGTAGCTAGGGAGTAGGACTCGGCGATAAACCGCGAAACAACCAAAACCGTAAGTTAGCTTAATATTCTTTGACCTTGCTCACATCGATTATTTCTATTATTTTACATCCACGCTGTCCTGTCTCACAAGGCCATTGGTTAAAGAATATGTTGCTAACTGTACACTGTCCAATTAGGATTTCTGATGTAAATATCCGAAACCAAAATTCAATGACATAAATAGGAGGCGTGTCATGTAAAAAGGGAGTGTCCTAAATCGTTCATTAAACTTAATCGTAAATTGATTTCGACTTTACTAAGTTTACAATGCCTTATTGCCTGTCAGTGTAAAACTGCCAGTCACCTATTAGGCCATGCCGAAGACCCTTCCTAATAAGAACCTGCTAATGAGCTACAGGCTTAGGTATAATGAAAGCTGCATGCTGTGCCCACCAATAATCTCACTGCTATCTGTCTATGTATTATACCTGTATAATCTTGTGATCGTTGCGACCACAGCTGCCGCTACATTAGAACTCAGCCTTAAAGGGATCCTATCATTCAGAAAGGCCAATTTTAGTAAGACCACGTCATAATAGCTTTTATAAAGGCTATTCTTCTCCTACCTTTCTTGTTTCGCTCCTCGCCGCCATTTACAAGAAATGTTGGTCTTTATCTTTATACTAATGCGTCTTCAGAATGAACAGGGGGCGTTCCCCCTGTGCTCTCCTCAGACGCATTTTTGAACTTACCTCGCCACCTCTCTTCTTCTTTAGTAGACGCCTCTTCTTGACATCATCCTTGTACGAGTCTTCGTTCAGGAGACCTGCGCTGACTGCGCATGTCCATTCGGCCATTTTCCTGTAGCCTATTACATATAGCGCATGCAGTACGCTCGTGTAATAGGCCACAGGAAAATGGCTGAATGGACATGCGCAGTCGGAGAAGAGCGAAACAACAAAGGTAGGAGAAGAATAGCCTTTATAAAGGCTATTACGACGTGGTCTTACTAAAATTGGCCTTTTTGAATGATAGGATCCCTTTAATATCTAAAATGGGAAAAGCTTTGGCTCCTGACAACACATTTCTGTATAACTAAAGGGAGAGTCACAAATAAAGAATACTTCTTGTTTGTCTGCACCCTGAACATCCATGCTCTGCAAACATATTACATAAGTCAGTGGATGACTGCCATGTAATACTACAGTTCACTTGCATCGGCCTCTGCAGGGATTATATATGGTCAACAACCATATATAGTCTTGTTTTATTACCAGACTATCCCTTTAATTCAAAAGTGCATTCTGGAGAGGAGACAACCCCTTACTAACACCAACGTGTTCTTTGTCAGTGTGCTAGCCGTGTTTTTCGTGGCTACTACACTGACCCATTATATTCTAATGGCCCCATACCCATGACCGTGTATTATCATGGGGCCGTGGCCTGGGCAAAAACTCTGGACAGGTCCTATACCTGTCTGTTATGTGACTGCGGCTCATTGCAGGAAATTACCTGTGTGCCGCCTGTGCCTGCACACACATGTTATCATCCATGTGCGGTCTGTGTTGTTTTACCTCAGACTAGGCACATGCATACGGCCTTAAAGGGACTCCGTGTTGACCTTTTAATCTCCCATTCCAGTAACACCGCTGGGTACGTAACATGAAGACAAGTGTAAGCATACCTACATTGCTGTTTATTGTGGTAATATAGCTGAGAAAATCCTTAATTCCCTTCAGGGGACACTTGTCATCAATGTTGTATCGACAAGAGTCCGCTGGGGATTGCTAAGACACTGAAGTGTCCTGGCTTTTCATCAGTAATTCCCCTTTCCTTTCATCTTGACTGACAGCCCAACATTCACTGCTACAATGGATGATATAGGGGAGCTGATGTATGTTGGGTAGCGTATATGCCTCTATATGTGTTTTGAAGGTGGGATCAGTATAATCTGAGTTGGTATCTGTTCATGTCTGTGATATAAATTCTCCTCTTCTCTATTATCTCCTGCAGTACGTACAGTGGAAAAATATTCCGGGCCACCTTTACATGCGTGGTGCTGTCACTATTCATACCATCTCTGGGAGTCCTATGTTTTCTCGAAAGCCCAATAGAGCCGCAGTCACTCAGGTATGTCTAAGTGTGTTTGCCTCTCGTCGGAGTCTCTCCAGCCATAGTTGTTTTAGGTGCTTGTATATACAGAGAGAGATACAAACCTTTTCCCCCTAGCCCCCACGTTCCTGAGTTGTTAGTGCTCTTAGTTTCAGCACCAAATATGCTTATTATGCTCTCTTTCAGATGGGCAGTCCTGGGCTGAACAGGTAGTCAGGGACCGCGCTCCTCACAATAAGGAGCCTAATTAGCATATTGGATGCTGAGACTAACTGCACTTATTGCTCAGAAAGGGTGTGGGTTAGAGAAAAAAGAACTGCAGCTGCTGGTGGTGAAAGGTCCTCTAATAACTTGGCTAAAGTAATAGTAAAGGGAGTCTACAACCACCAAAACTTCCACTTATATGCTCTTGTAGGGCTGCTGATTAGTGACATAGTGAATTCACATTTCTTATGTTAAAGTACAATCTTGCTGCTTTTCCAGCTGCAGCACCTTTCACACGAGATTGTCCTAAAGATGGTTGCACTTTGACACAAGTAAGGTATGTTCACTATGCCACTAATCGGCCCTACAACAGTATATAAGTAGTTTAGGAGTTGGTTGTAGGTGTCATCCTTATTGTTTCAATCAAGTTTTTATGTTAAAGGGGTTGTCCAGGATATTGGATAGTATGGCCACCACACTCTTCAGCTGTACAGGGACACTTTCAGTGCCCGTAGTATACACAACAAGTGGCTGGATGTGTAAAGCTCTGGTCCCTGCATAGTGGCAGGGTGCTATCACTGCGGCTTAGCTCTATTTAGCACATGGCTTGGCTGCTTTCTGCTTCTGGCTCCTTATTGTGTATAGTATAGGTGCCAGAAGGGGGCGACTGTTGATCTCCCTCCACCTTCCCCCTTCCTATCAAATATTAATGGATTAAGCCATAAAATATGTCTGGACAATCCCTTTAAGCATATTTTTAAAAAAATGCTTTTTATGATATTGTTTTCATGTCACTATATTTAAAAAAAAAAATAATTTTTTTTTTTTTCTAAAACTAGCCACTGCACTTAATAATAAGTTGACACTTCCTGCTCTGTAGAGATCACTTTTTCTCGGTTATCTCATTAGCATTGCAGACATTATTACAGCTATATATTTTTCTGTGTGTGTAATATATATAATTATATAACATAGGACCCGCCATACATAATATGATGGAGACAGCTCACCTCCTCCTGTTCCCAGCACAATGACCTCTGCAAAGGTCTAGGCAATTTCTTATAGGTGTCAGTGAGTCTTACCCAGACTATTTTCTCGTATGGTCCATGTGGCTGCTATAAAGCATATCTATCTGTCAGGGACAATGGCTGTCCCCCAAAACATACAAAAAACTACAAGACAAGTAAATGATTGTGTAATATTTCTGAGCCGTTAACTGCTAAACAGAAAGATTTTGATGTATTTCTTGGGGATTATCTTGAAGCTTTTTCTTAACCTCTTGGTCAGTCTGCGGATGGTAATAAGATAACATTTTATAATCGCTTAGATAAAGACTTGGAGCTTTAGAAGAGGTGTCTGATCTTTACTCCTGGTAAACTGTATATAGATGGAATGAATAATGACTTACGGCTCAGGGAGATTTCTGAAGGGTGTGAGGGAGATTTCTGAAGTCTACACACGGCTTATTTTGATGACATCCAGGTCAAACCCATTGGCGCACTGTCATCCTGACTACATGAGAGGTTTTCTGATGAGTATCTGCTTGGCAGTATAGTGTGGTAACATTTCCTCTCACTAGCTTGCTCTATATTTCACCATAAAACAGGCTGCAATCTTCTCGTGGGGCATAATCCTTAGTTGTTGGGTAAACAGACTTGCTAGACTTGTTAGACTATCACAATTCCTGTTTATACATATGCCATGTTCTCCTCTGCAATGATTTCTTATAAAGTTGTGTAAAACTGGTTATACGGATACAGAAAGGCGCGGTAGACTGGGAGAGCTCAAGGTCCTCAAACCATAAAAAGTCCTGGTCATAAGATCACATGATATCAATGGCCCCCACGTGACTGCTACGGCCAATCATGGACCTCAGTGCAGTAGTTGGGTATGATTGTGGTGATGTACCCGACTACGACTGCAATGGATCCCATTGGCTATAATGGGGTCAATCAGGTGTCCATCGTTTTAAAACTGAAACTGAGTTTTTCCTCCACCAATTTTCAGGCTGACATTGTGCAGCAAAGATGTGAACTAAGCCTAAACCGTACCTTTCGTTCCATTTAGCTTTTCATGATAAGCTGTTCTGTGTTTGTATCTGAGGAGTAATACTATTTTTTTTTATTTACTGTCACTGTGACTTATATTCTGCAATTTTTAACTGGAATTTGCAGTCCTCTCTGAGCTGGTGGTTAGAGAATGCCATATATATTGTACACAGTGAGTAGAGGAGAATCTGCTCTATAACTCTCACACAATCAGAAACATCCTCAGGGCCATACGGGACATATATGGAGAGGTACTGACATGTACTGATGGAATTAAACTATTTTGGCTGGGGTCAGACTAAAAGCTGTCTTGTCTTATCCCCCTCTCCTCACTTTTCCCTCATCCCTTTCCATAGGTGTCTATAGAGATGTGAACTGCAGTCGAGACTCATAGAGCAGTGATTTTCACAGTGAAAGCCAGTTAAGCAGAGGGAGGGGAAGCAGGGTAACAGCAGGAAGAGGCAATTCTCTCTGATAACTTATATTACAAAGTATCTTATACCTTGTACTTAAGCTGAGGTTGCTAAAAAGACAGAGCCTATTTAATTTTCTGATAAAAATACAGAATAATTTTTCAAGTGTATAGAACTGGTAATGCAAACAGACTCCTAGCTGCCCTTTGAGGGGGTGTCACTTAATGCTAAGAGTGGTTGGTGGAATCAGTTCAGTTCTAATCTTCATTTTGTATGTATCTCTTTCATGTTTTACTCTGTTCACATCTGTGCCTGTGTGTTCATTCTGGTCTATTTAGGGACCAGAACAATGGACATGCAGACCGCTAAATTAGCTGACGCCATTGACTATAATGGGATCTGTTGAGTGTCTGTTCTTTTAAATAGAAATTGCCAGAAGGTTGGATTTGCAGCACATTTTCGTCTGGCAATTTTCTATGGTCACTGTGCCGGAGTCTTCAAACGGAGACTCAGTATAGTTGTGAACTCAGCCTAAGAATGTAAGGAAATTATATTGCTGGGGATCCGGAACTGCTTTCAGCTCATTCAGTGCCGTAAGTCAAAATGGAGACAGTGAAAGCCGATTGATTTTCATTGGATTAGAGGCCATATATGATATGCACTACTGAAGGCTTCCCATAACAGGACATCTGTGCAAGAATATATTCCGTAGAAGAATATATAAGAGCGCTATGACTTTAATATTAGCTGTGATATTACTTTACTGTATATGTATTGTCTATTTTAGCTTTCAGACACCACCTCTGATGACCGGCGTTCTGGAGCCAAATCTGAAACTGAGAAAAGCTGAGCGATTGTTTGAAGGACAACTACTAGGCCCAGAGTCGCTAGCAAACATTGGAGGTGGGTATTAATAATTATTATTTTATTTTTTTTACTTTTGTACTTTTTTATATATTTGTTTGCTGTGTGCTGAAGGGAGGTAAGGGATCTGGAGCTCTGTAGAAGGATACTTATAAGTGGTATCCTGCACACTTAGGGTATGTTTGTTCCAGCACACTGTATGGACCTGGAAACTTCATTTTAAAAATCATTATTGGTTTTTGATGCAGTTTTTGCAGATGGGTTTTTCAAGGTGAAATCTACCTGAAGATAGGTCATGTTGCTTTTTGTTTCCCTCTAACTGAAAAAAAAAAAACAGCTAGAGGAAAAAATCTGCTATAGATGGATTCTGCCTCAAAATCCTGCAAAAAAACTTACCCTTAGGCTTCCTTATGTGTTTTTTTTTTTTTTTTTTTAAATAATGAAAAAAAAAAATACTGGAATACCATTCTACTGCACTACCTCAACAGCCAAAAAACATGCTTGTCTGTTCCTCGTGGTCCTGCCGCACATAACTGCTGAAGCCAATCCATCTGATATTGATGGTCGATGCTTAGGATAGGTCATTTTGTTTTTAGCCTAATAAACCACTTTATATATTTTGCATACACAGAATTTTGGACCTATTTAGATTATAGTTGGACATTTACTTCAACCTTTTATGAAAATTTGAAGAGGTTATCCAAACCAATATTAAACTACCGTGTGCTAAACAAGCAAATGTGAAATTCCCCATTTACTAGTCTTTTATTAAAAAAAAATGTTGTCTGGTGTCTGTTGCTGTATGCGCTTTCTTATGTCGGGCACTGACCCGGCACTATGTGATATGTACATTCTTATATTTGTACTTCTGCTTTTTCTTTAGATGTCCTGTTTACTGGCACTTCTGATGGCAAAATTCTGAAGATTGAGGATGACAATATCCACACCATAGCAAGACTGGGGACACCGCCCTGTGGTGAGAAATGCAGATATCATAATGGGAATATTAAAGAGGGTCAGTCATATTTCCTGTACTGCTCTATCTAAAGGCAGTATAGGATTGGGGAATGACGCTGAGCTTCCATGTCATCGCCTTCCCTGCCCTCACATGCTGATGGACAGCTCTCCCTGTATTCACATTCCTACAGGAAAAGCTGTCAATCACTCTCTGCGGGGGAAGCAGGACTCTCACACACCTGCGCATTTACTCTGCAGTTTTTAGAACTCCCGTATAAATGGATTGAGAGAGTTGCACATGCAGAGCCAACTCTTCATTCACAATGGTCTCGAGATGGGGTTTCTGGACTCCTGTTCTCAAAATAGTTGCAGGTGTCAGAGGTAGGACCTGCATCTTGAAAGGGTGTGGTATTGTTCTGGGAGAAAGCAGTCATGTTTTACTAATCCTGGACAACCCCTTTAAGACTTTCATAGTATATCCTGTGGATATTCCATAAATGTTTGGAATGGGAAAATTTAAAGAGGTTATTCCGCATACAATGTTTATCCTCTTAGAAAATAAATCAGTCTGTCCGCTGAGAACAGGGGTTATCTTACCCCCTTTGTGAATGCAGTTGTGAAGGCAGCCAAACCCTTGACAGATACAGAGACCCCTCTGCTCCCACGCATGGGAATGCTACAGATAGCCAATTGTTGTACTTTAGCCATCTCTGGCAATCCCATTGAAGTGAATAGTAGTGGGGTTGCATCTACATCCAACAGGGGTGCAAAACATCCCCTGTTCTCAGGATCGGTGGGGATCTCAGCGGTACTATGGATACAGGATTGTTTATGGCATAAACAGCTGGAATGCTGTTTGCTGCTGCCTGTCGTTGTACTCTAGACTGTGTTGTTTTTTTTTCATATATATATATATATATATATATATATATGTGTGTGTGTGTATATATCTCTGTGCGATTATGACCTAAATCAAAATCCTGGGGCTCAGCGTCATGTGGCGTTGTGACACAAGCGTCACATCATGATCCATGTGACCACTAAGGCCCAGTCACAGGCCTCAGCGGTCCCTGAATACAGGCAGAAGCACTGAAGACAGCAGAGAGTTGCGCCAGAAACCAGGAGAGGTCAGTAACATTGTATTTCATGTTTGATCACCTCCCCGGGGCCTCTGTTTATTATACTCTAGGGTCTGAAGAGCTGAAGAGACCCCAGAGTTTGATAATAGTAGTTTCGGTTCGGACGTGTTCCATCCAAACGAAACTGCAGGCATTGTTATAATGGAACTGAAATAACCGACGTGAACAAAATCACGTTGGTTATCCTGGTTTAATTATTTTTTGATTAATCGCCGATATACAGTACAGACCAACAGTTTGGACACACCTTCTCATTCCAAGAGTTTTCTGTATTTTCATGACTATAAAAATTGTAGATTCACACTGAAGGCATCAAAACTATGAATTAACACATGTGGAATTATGTACTTAACAAAAAAGTGTGAAACAACTGAAAATATGTCTTATATTCTAGGTTCTTCAAAGTAGCCACCTTTAGCTTTGATTACTGCTTTGCACACTCTTGGCATTCTCTTGATGAGCTTCAAGAGGTAGTCACCTGAAATGGTCTTCCAACAGTCTTGAAGGAGTTCCCAGAGATGCTTAGCACTTGTTGGCCCTTTTGCCTTCATCACACCTCCTCCTCCATGCTTCATGGTGGGAACCAGGCATGTAGAGTCCATTCGTTCACCTTTTCTGCGTCGCACAAAGACTCGGTGGTTTTAACCAAAGATCTCAAATTTGGACTCATCAGACCAAATCACAGATTTCCACAGGTCTAATGTCCATTCCTTGTGTTCTTTAGCCCAAATAAGTCTCTTCTGCTTGTTGCCTGTCCTTAGCAGTGGTTTCCTAGCAGCGATTTTACCATGAAGGCCTGCTGCACACAGTCTCCTCTTAACAGTTGTTGTAGAGATGTGTCTGCTGCTAGAACTCTGTGTGGCATTGACCTGGTCTCTAGTCTGAGCTGCTGTTAACCTGCGATTTCTGAGGCTGGTGACTCGGATGAACTTATCCTCCGCAGCAGAGGTGACTCTTGGTCTTCCTTTCCTGGGGCGGTCCTCATGTGAGCCCGTTTCTTTGTAGCGCTTGATGGTTTTGGCCACTGCACTTGGGGACACTTTCAAAGTTTTCCCAATTTTTCGGACTGACTGACTTTCATTTCTTAAAATAATGATGGCCACTCATTTTTTTTTACTTAGCTGCTTTTTTCTTGCCATAATACAAATTCTGACACTCCATTCAGTAGGACTATCAGCTGTGTATCCACCTGACTTCTGAACAACACAACTGATGGTCCCAACCCCATTTATAAGGCAAGAAATCCCACTTATTAAACCTGACAGGGCACACCTGTGAAGTGAAAACCATTTCAGGTGACTACCTCTTGAAGCTCATCAAGAGAATGCCAAGAGTGTGCAAAGCAGTAATCAAAGCAAAAGGTGACTAGAACCTAGAATATAAGACATATTTTCAGTTGTTTCACACTTTTTTGTTAAGTATATAATTCCACATGTGTTAATTCATAGTTTTGATGCCTTCAGTGTGAATCTACAATTTTTATAGTCATGAAAATACAGAAAACTCTTGGAATGAGAAGGTGTGTCCAAACTTTTGGTCTGTACTGTATATATATATAATTATACAGTATGTATAATTTATGTCTTCTGGCAGTCTTTAATCTCCTTTAGCTTTTTTATGCTTTTCTAAAATTTCACCCATGTATGAAGGAATTTTCTGCTAGTAATTATTTATCCATTTCCCTACAAGCCATACTTTAAAGGCATGTTCAGACCTGTCAGATTTGACAGATTTTGGTTTGGGTCGAAAATCCATGTCACTTTGACATCCTATGCACGTGAATAGGGTTTCTGCAATCCCGTTTACATGTAATGGAAATTTACCAGGCAGAATTTTAGTGCCACAGCTAGAAGAACTTACCATGCTACTTATTTCTAGCAAAAACTCAGAGGAACAATCTCATTAGCACAGATGTGGCAGAACTGAGTATAAGCCTCAGATTTCTGATGTTGATCTTGTAGTAACAGATGCGTCGGATTTGCAGTATGTGATGTGTAGGGGAAATATTCTTTCTGTTGTGCACAAGTTGTTAGAGAAGGATTGTTGTGTATACAATGTCTTGTGTTCCCAGCTTGTACTCCAGACAGGTTTAAACAAGACATTGCCTGAGGATATTGTCCCGTATTGTCAGCCACTCAATGGGTTGGAGTGGTTTTGATGGATGACAGCGGAGGATCATGGTGCAAAAATACTTAAGTCTGATCAATTGCTTAGTATTTGTTAAATGATCCCACCAATGTAATTAGAAGCTTCAGGAAATGTTCTGTCTATTCCCATTGTTATGTTCCATCTAATCCTGGAAGTAACCAACACTGGCTTGCACGTAAGCCTTTTACTGATCTTGTGGGGTGCGGAATAGGAGTAAAAGCATGCACTTTCTTCAGTTATACAGTACAATTGTTGGGGTAACATAAACAATATACTATAGATGGAGGAGACTTAGAATTAACATTTAATGTGTTAGGGTGTGTTCACACTGAATTTGGAGCTAACTCTTTAGGTGGATTCCGCCTCAAAATCAGCTGCAAAAACCGTGTTGGTATATGAAGACAATGGAAGGCATCACTGGATACTTCTTTTTTCAGAAGCTGAGAACAGAAGCGCCCTGCTCTATATTACCAGTGGATTCTGCAGCTGACTTTTTAAAAAAAGGTCTCTTAGTGCTATTAATGGGTTATTAAGTGCACCCATATACCTTTAGCCGTGTTTTGAGTGATTTCTGGGTTTCTCTGGGAGCTCCTGGCATCCTCTGCATTTGTTTACATGGTGCAGCTTCCTGCTGTATTAGCTAATGCAATGCATCATGGTAGGCTGACTCACACCACCTCCCTCTCTGTCCCCCCCCCTGCTCTCTCACTCCCTCACACCCCCCTCCCTGTCTCCCTAGCTATCCTGCTCACTACTAGCCCTTCCCAACTAACTAACTCAGCCCCCCTCCATCCCATCATACTTGTGTGTTTTCTTGTCCAGACTTCCCTTCTGCGGGGACCGGCTCCTTCTCTTCTTTGACTCTGCCGACACGTGCACTGGCCGGAGGTGCCTCCAACGGGTGCGCAGTAGAGATAGAGTGCCATCTCTACTGCGCAGGCGTCAGAGGCACCTCTGGCCAGTGCACGTGCCGGCAGAGTCAAAGAAGAGAAGGAGCTGTCCCAGAAGGGAAGTCTGGACAGGAAGACACGTAAGTATGATGGGGGGGAGGGGGGCGTATTGGTGACTTTCCGGAAACGGGGAAATGGAACGTCACCGGATGATCAGAAAATATGACTGGGGTGGTCACATGACCTCTCCAGGGATATGGGTAACTATACATTTTTGCTAAAGTATGTCATTTAGAAAGTAGGCAGGGGAAGGGTATTTAGATTAGTGTAGGAATTCCATTTTATCCCGGACAACCCCTTTAAGGTTACGGCCCACGTTGTGGAAACACAGCTTTTTTTGTTGCAGATTTTGCTGCGGTTTTTTGAGGCGTGGATTTAGCAACAGGTAGAAGTATAAGAACTTCTTATATATTTCAAATTCCTTTTGTAGCCAATCTTGGCTAGATTCACACGTGCAATATTTGTTGCAAATTTTGATACTTGAGACAAATCCAGGAGTGGATCCAGAAATGGGAAAAAGAAGAGCTGATACTTTTTCTTTTTTTTTTTGTTTCCACTCCTGTATTGGGCCCATGGTGTTATAGAGTATATTCCTAAACTTAGTATTAGGCCGGTTTTGAGTTGGCCTTTGACCTGGGGAAGGTATTTCAAGTCACGCCATGCCATTCCACATCCAAGTTTTCAGTAGTCATGAGATTGATAAAGATAATATATTTGGATGTCAAAATAGTTTAAGATTGAGCAATTACAATCTCCTATTTTTATAGTTCTTTGATACATTTTTGCTCATTTGTACTTTACATTTAAAAGGAACCCGAGACAATGAACCAAACTGTGGAAGACCCCTTGGACTCCGAGTTGGCCCTAATGGGACACTTTTTGTTGTGGACGCTTACCAAGGAATATTTGAAGTGAATCCTGTTACAGGTTTGTGATGCAGGAGTATGCTGGTACTTGTGGTGGTAACAATATACTATTATAGTAATCCGCCTTCTTGTGTAGGTGCGGTGAAACAGCTGGTCTCTTCCAAAACTCCAGTCCAGGGGAAGAAAATGTCCTTTGTCAATGACCTTGCGGTGACCAGTGATGGCAGGAAGATCTACTTCACAGATTCCAGCAGTAAATGGCAGAGACGGGATTACCCTTACCTGGTCATGGAGGGCACAGATGATGGACGGCAAGTATTGTGTTGTCGGTGATAAATGTCTAATAGTTGTGGGCCCCACTATTGAGACCCCCATCAATCACTAAAAAGGGGGCCCTGAGATCCCATTTCCACCTCAATGTATGACTGCAGTGAGGAGGGGTTTTGATAGGAGTTATGGTCATGAATAGGTTCTGGCGCTGCTACATTAATGGGCTGATTCATTAAGAATTTGTGGGGTAAAAATGCAGTAAGTGGGTTTTTTTTATGCCTCCCTCAAACTTTATGTAAAGGGTGTGCTGTGGCCGGAGCCATCGGCCCCGATTCATCATCATTTATGCCAGTTTTTTGGCATAAATGATACCTGAAATCTCATTTCAGTGTAGGCACTGCCTGGTTAAGGATGTACACGATGTATGTTCCTTGTCTTGAATCAGTTGAATCCTCTGCTGGCACAGGGATTATCAAGACTGCCATACAATACACTGGTCTTGTTTAATCTCTCCCTTAAGTGTCTATGGAATCACAACTGTTGGCTGTTTCCATCAGCCTCATGGACTCTGAATAGAGCAGCAATGCCCGTATGTGACCAGTGCTCCATTACAAACCCTCATCACTACATGCCCCCAACCATTCATGGATAGAAATTCCACCTGAAATTCACATATACTGCATAGACAGTAGGGGGCAGCGCCGCCGCAGTGGGTACACGCAGCAGCGCATGGTTCAGTGGGCAGCAAGGAATAACAGGAGACAGACCACAACATGGGATACCAGGACTAGAGACATGGAAGGACAGAGACATTTGACAAAACTGTGTAGAGCTCCGTCTTTTGTAGTCCTAAAACCCAGCAGGTGACAACTTGTATAACACAGACATACAGCATGTAAAGAGTTATTTGACAAACTATGGGAAGCTTTTTCAAAGATTATTTTCAATTGTGTTTGTTATAAGAAAATCCGTTTGGAAGGGAATTTACTGACACTGAAGAAGCCCCGTCCATTCACCGACCTGTCAGTCATGGGATTACCTTAATCCGTCTATTATGTTACTTTGTAGCTTGCTGGAGTATGACACATTGACAAAGGAAGTGAAGGTTTTGATGGGAGGATTGCGATTCCCCAATGGTGTGCAGCTTTCTCCTGCCGAAGACTTTGTGCTTGTTGCAGAAACCACAATGGCACGTGTGAGGAGGTAGGTGGTGGCGATGTGCGGTGTGCCGTGTACTGCGCTCGCTCTTATATCAATTACTTACCACAAAGTAACATAAAACTATATTTATACAACTAACACGGAACCTGAAAGAAAACAAGAGACGCATTGTCATCTGCTTCCTCTGCACTGGTTACATATGTAAAGATTAACTACAGGATATTAGTGGGGGCTGCCAATAGTAACCTAAGAGAGGACTTAAAGCTGAAATCCAGTTGTTGGTAAGGGCGCTGCTTGTTCTTTGCTCTAGTTGATAAAAAAAAAAAAAAAAAAATTATGCTGCCGCTTCTGCCAAGTTAATTTTATAAGCAGCCCAGTGACTCTCCCCTGGTGGCATATTGGGGGAGATCAGGATCAGGCAGTTAGATGCTTTGGATTTTGGAGAAATATGACGGTGGTGTGTGGTAGCAGCTTTCTTCTCTCTCCCCATTCAGAACACATGCACTGTTTGGCCGAGTGTGCATGTTTATGGAGATGTCTTGAGAGAGCTTGTTCGGCCGCTATCCTTTGTGTATAGTCTGCTCAAAGAGAGTCTGTCATAAGAACCCGGAATCAACTCAGTCCTGCAGATAGATAGATTAGAGTCGCCTAAATCAAACAATGTTTATTCCTTATGAATCAATGTGAGGGTGTTGCCGCTTTCCTCTTTGGATCAATGGCAATACTCTCTTTGTTCGAAGAGATCATATGCATATAGACAAAAAATATGATATATCAGCAACGGAGGCACTAAATAATCTGTCAGTAGGGCTGGGTTAATACACAGGGTCCTGGTGACAGATTCCCTTTGGCTATGTTCACATCTGTGTTGGGAGTCTCTGTTTGGAGCCTCTTCCAGCAAAAATTCCAGACCAATAGTCCTACAAGCCCAACTTTTTTGTCTGGCAATATATATGTGAACAAATAAGACCCCTGATGGACCCCATTATAGTTAATGGCGTCCCTCAGGATCTGTTGCTGTCAGTCATTATTCGGATCATTTTTCCATTCTTCTGGTCCTGTGACTGATGGAGACAACATTGAATGTAACCCTTAAGAGCTGTATATGAATACAAGACCTTCACATCCACCACATAAGGAAGGAATTGAGAGCATATGTGTCTTCATCATTTTATTGGCACAAGGATGTAGCGGGGTGACCCAACACCCCCCCTCCCCAACCCCAAAATTGCATTAAAAGCTTAACCATGCTGTCACACTAGCTGCAGATACTTATAACACACAGACACAGGTTATAGAAAAGCCCTTCTTTATAGTGATCATAAGCCGCCATCCAGTAGTCACAGCAGACTCCTTACTCCATGTATGTACTTCCCATATACTTGTGCAGTGCGCCCCCTGCTGGCAGGAAGCTACAGCCAAGTAGCCTACTGTTGTCTGCAGTATGTAGTTTCTTGCTTTTCTCTGTTACAGGGGTTGTCTTACCATTAAGTATAGATTTTAAGGAAAAAATAATTGCTACAGTGTTCCTTATTTAAGTATATTACATTAAGTTACACAGTCTGGAACGCCGGGCATTCAAAGCGTTTCCCAATGTGCGCTGCCCCCTACTGAACCAAGTGCCGGAGGCTAAGCAAGCTTAATTACTCTCTCACCGAGATCATTGCCCTGAATTTGGGGTATTGAACCTGCTGTATGTACGTTGTATTCCAGCCAGGGAAAATCACATTCTTCTCTGCATGTCAGGAGAGGTTACGAATTAAGAAGCCGCATCAATTCTCCAAAAATACAGGATTTAGTAACCCAACCTTGTGGAGTGAGACAATATCTCTTTGGCGTTTCCAGGGCAGCATCAGCAAACTTCTCTGTATTCCTGCCCATCACCATCTGAGGCCAGGAAAAACACAATGTAAATTCATAAGCCTAGGGGCAGCGAGGAATCAAATTTCACAAAAATCGAAACATGACAGATCCTGTTTATTTCAGTGCTTGTCCAAAGTTTATCTGTCTTCATTTTCTGTCATTATATAGTTTTTTCTACTAATGTATATCGTTGTTGTTCTATCTAGATATTATGTTTCTGGCCTCACAAAAGGCGGGGTGGACATGTTTGTGGACAATTTGCCCGGATTTCCTGATAATATCCGCCTTAGTAGTTCAGGAGGATACTGGGTGGCCATGTCTGCGGTAAGGCTTAACCCTGGATTTTCCATGATGGATTTCTTAGCAGACAAACCATGGATTAAGAAAATAGTTTTCAAGGTATGTAGAAAAAAAAAAATTACAATGGAAAGTGAACTTAAAGGGGTATTCCCATGAACATAATGATATCTATATTTGTAGATAATTAAAAGTTAAACATGTTTGCAAATATAAATAGTTAAAAATTTTGCAGTGTTTTAAAGATTTTCTCTATCCATCTTAGTGGTGACAGTCTGTTTTCTTGATCGGTTGCCAATGGATACGACCACAAATGCAGAAACTTTCTATGGTCTGGGACTTGTCAGGAACCCAGTCATGATTTTCTTATTGTAGCTGGGTTATCAGGCAGGGACACTACATGTATCAGAAGATATCCCGGCCACAATAAGGACATCATGGCTGATTTTCTGACCTTAGAAAGGTCCTGCATTGATGGTCGTATCCACTGGCAACCAATCAAGTCAACAACTTGTGACTACAAGATATTTAGAGAAAATCTTTAACACTCTGCAAAATGTTTAATTACTTATATTTGCAATAATGTTTAACTTTTAACTATCTACAAATTTAAAAATGATCATGGTCATGGGAATACCCCTTTAACCTCTGTATAGAACAGAAACCGTACGGTACAGAAATGTATAGTGCCAACATATTCCTCAGTGATTTACAGAGATACTGTTCACTCGCTGCCCCAGTAGGGCTCACAACCTAAATTCCCTATCAGTATGTCCTTGGAGTGTGGGAGGAAACCGGAGTACCCGGAGGAAACCCACGCAAACACGAGGAGAACATACTTACTCCTTGCAGATGTTGTCCTTGGTCGTATTCGCACTGCACAGCCATACTGCCATCCCTATGCATTACCTAATATTCCTATATCAGGCTCAAGGCAATTTAATAGCATGATCATTAGCTATGTGATATGTGTTTGATCCCACACAAGTAGACTGAGGGCATAAAAAGTCAGTGCAGATTTTGTGCTGGTCAGATAAAAATTCTGACTCCAGTGCTGCAAGGAAATAATGTTAAAGGGAATCTGTCAGGTCAATCTGGGACACTAAACCACCCACAGGTCCTTATAGACCTGGGGTTTAGTGTCCCAGATCGCCCTGTTGTAATACAATCCGCAGGCGCATTAAAAATAAAAAAAACCTTTATACTTACCTAGATAAGGGTCCGATCGACGCTGTTTGGTGAGATCGGTCCGGCTTATTCATGAGGCACGCCTCCCGGCACCTGCGCTGTTCTTCAGTGAAGCCAAAGATGGACACCCCGGCATAACTAAGTAATTGCGGGGCATGCGCACTGAAGCCGAGGTGTACTCCTCTGGCTTCATTGAATAACTGCGCAGGTGCGGGGAGTACAGCGGCAGGGTGAGTATAAAGCTTTTTTATTTTGAATGCGGCCATGGATTGCGTTATAAGAGGGTGATTTGGGACACTAAACCCCAGGTCCGTATGGACGTGTGGGTGGTTTAGTGTCCCAAATTGCCCTGACAGATTCCCTTTAACCTCTGAACCACCCTGACAGAAAGGTTCTTGTATATTTTAATTTCTTTTACTTCTTACCATTGGATATCCCATAACTGTAACTTCAATGTACAGTCATGGCCAAAAGTTTTGAGAATGACACAAATATTATATTTTCACATGATCTGCTGCCCTCTGCTTTTTATGTGTGTTTGTCAGATGTTTTTATCACATACAGAAATATAATTGCATTCATATTATGAGTAACAGAAGCTTATATTGACAGTTAGAATGAGTTAATGCAGCAAGTCAATATTTGCAGTGTTGACCCTTCTTCTTCAGGACCTCTGCAATTCTCCCTGGCATGCTCTCAATCAACTTCTGGACCAAATCCTGACTGATAGCAGTCCATTCTTGCAGAATCAATGCTTTAATTTTGTCTGAATTTGTTGGTTTTTGTTTGTCCACCCGTCTCTTGATGATTGACCACAAGTTCTCAATGGGATTAAGATCTGGGGAGTTTCCAGGCCATGGACCCAAAATCTCTATGTTTTGTTCCCTGAGCCATTTAGTTATCACCTTTGCTTTATGGCAAGGTGCTCCATCATGCTGGAAAAGGCATTGTTGAGCGCCAAACTGCTCTTGGACGGTTGGGAGAAGTTGCTCTTGGAGGACATTCTGGTACCATTCTTTATTCATGGCTGTGTTTTTAGGCAAGACTGTGAGAGAGCCGATTCCCTTGGCTGAGAAGCAACCCCACACATGAATGGTTTCAGGATGCTTTACAGTTGGCATGAGACAAGACTGGTGGTAGCGCTCACCTCTTCTTCTCCGAATAAGCTGTTTTCCAGATGTTCCAAACAATCGAAAAGGGGATTCATCAGAGAAAATGACTTTACCCCAGTCCTCAGCAGTCCACTCCCTGTACCTTTTGCAGAATATTAGTCTGTCCCTGATGTTTTTTCTGGAGAGAAGTGGCTTCTTTGCTGCCCTCCTTGAGACCAGGCCTTGCTCCAAGAGTCTCCGCCTCACAGTGCGTGCAGATGCACTCACACCTGCCTGCTGCCATTCCTCAGCAAGCTCTGCACTGCTGGTAGCCCGATCCCGCAGCTGAAACACTTTTAAGAGACGGTCCTGCCGCTTGCTGGTCTTTCTTGGGCGCCCTGGAGCCTTTTTGGCACCAATGGAACCTCTCTCCTTGAAGTTCTTGATGATGCGATAGATTGTTGACTGATGTGCAATCTTTCTAGCTGCAATACTCTTCCCAGTTAGGCCATTTTTGTGCAGTGCAATGATGACTGCACGTGTTTCTTTAGAGATAACCATGGTTAACAGAAGAGAAACAATGATGGCAAGCACCAGCCTCCTTTTAAAGTGTCCAGTGGTGTCATTCTTACTTAATCATGACAGATTGATCTCCAGCCCTGTCCTCATCAACACCCACACCTGTGTTAATGGAGCAATCACTGAAACGATGTTAGGTGGTCCTTTTAAGGCAGGGCTGCAATGATGTTGAAATGTGTTTTGGGGGATAAAGTTCATTTTCTAGGCAAATATTGACTTTGCAGGTAATTGCAGTTAAGCTGATCACTCTTTATAACATTCTGGAGTATATGCAAATTGCCATTAGAAAAACTGAAGCAGTAGACTTTGTAAAAATTAATATTTGTATCATTCTCAAAACTTTTGGCCATGACTGTATTAAAGGGAACTTGTGAGTAACAAAAAGCTCCCTGGAGCATTGGTCTTGCCACTGAGACCCCTACCATCTCCTGCCTATGTCACCCCATGCAGTAAGAGTTGATCCTCCCATTGTTATAGCATCACCCATCCTACTTGAGCAGTGCCCCAGGGAGCTGAAGGCCCGCCCCCAGTGCACCAAATGGATCATTTGCATAAGACTTCAAAGTTTTTTTTTTTCACCAAATCTGCAAACGTGTCTTACATATCAGAGGTATATTACTTATCACTGTAATGTGCTCTGTAACATGGTGGTGACTGTTGAATATGCTTGGGGGAGGTGATAGACTTCGAATGTTAAAAGAAAAAAAAAAATACCATTACCATGCCGACATCACCGCCCCGCCCACCTGCATAAACATTGATGAACACTGAAAAATTTTATAGTCTTCAAAACCACATATATCAAAACTAAAAAACGTGGTCATGCACAACAATGTCCAAGTCATGAAGTGGTTAAAGTGTTTTTTTTTTTTCTGCTCTGTTTTGATCTGTAGATCTTCAGCCAAGACACCGTGATGAAGTTTGTCCCCAAGTATAGCCTTGTCTTAGAGCTGGGAGAGAAGGGATCTTACAAGAGAAGTTTCCATGATCCTAATGGAGAGGTGGCAACCTACATAAGTGAAGCTCACGAGCATGACGGATACTTGTACTTGGGCTCTTTCCGGTCACCATTTATCTGTAAATTGAACCTTAAAGATGTTTGACATTTCCTTTGTGTAAATGAAGGCCGTACACTGGACAGATCTTCCAGAACCCCGGAGCACAGCTGTCACCATGTCGGCTGCCCCTGGACCATTCCCTGCTCTGGATCATAGAGGCACACTCTAATTTTATGATATATTATGGATGATTGTAGAGTAATGTTGAGTTTTTGGTTTCTAGAGAAACCCGACAATATATTTTTGTTTTTCATCAGTTTTGGATGATCTGTAATGAATTTCTTGCCTTGTTTTACTTGATAGAGAATGTATGGAGTAAGGACAGGTACAGGTACACATCCTAATAGTATAGGCCAGGGGTCTGCAACCTTCGGCACTCCAGCTGCTGTGAAACTACAACTCTCAACATGCTCCATTCACTTCCTTAAGAGTTCCAAGAACAGCAGAGCAAGTATGCATGCTGGGAGTTGTAGTTTTACAACAGCTGGAGTGCCAAGGTTACCTACTCCTGATATAGGCTGTTGCAGAGTAAGGTAGTCTGTGTATTTGTAGCAAAAATTACACAATGCATTGTGTTTTCTAAGTTGTGTTCCAGTGCTTTCCATCACACATGGTCAATAATAATAATACAGGTGTGGGGTGTGATTATTGTGGTTGAAATATCCCTAAAATATAATAAGAATATCCTGTATTCATTTATATCCTGATCCTAGAAGTTCAGGATATTTGACTTTTTTTTTTTTTTTTTTAAGCCCATGATAGAAAGAAATAACAAGCATGAAATCCAGATTTTTTTTTTGGAAAGCATATTCATATATAACTATTACATTGTTTATATGCATGAGTAACTGCATGAATCTCTATGGTTTGTGCACGTAGCAAAGTACTATAAAAATACCTGCTATATTGCGGTAATCACATTATTTATTACAATGTGTGTGTCTATAATGGGCTGGGTACAGCCTTAACCAAGATTATGTTGTCAGAATAACCCAAATTGACAAGTGGTTCTTTAGGAAAGCAGCGACCCTGCCTTCAGTTCGACAGGTAAAATACCTAAGGTCTCCTTCACATGGGCATATGCTAGCCATACAATATGGACCGTATTTCCTGAACAAGCACTGAGCAGGGATCTGTACGCCAAGCATCATAGACCGATGCGACTACTGTCTCATACTGAAAACGCGATTACAATATGGGTCAATGGTCCCCGGGGGGGGATGTGGCAGAGACTCCATGCATCATAGATGACTGTGATTCTCTGAGACCAGGTCTCTGCTTACTCATGGGAAATATGGCTGACACATGGTCCCTATTTCACAGAATGAATACATTCATGTGATGTCATCTTTAGGGGGCGCTATCCGGCCCATAATGAGCATCGATTGACAGTAAAACAAGTTGATTGGTGCTCCTTTTAAAGATCTTGCTTAACCTAAAATGTATAGGGGACAGTCATGTTCTAATGCACTTTTGCAACCATTTGATTTAATAGTCATGATCAAAAATATCCTGCCATCTGATGTATCAACTCCTATACAGACTTATATCGCCATGGTTACAAACAGAATCTATGGGTAAATTTACAGTATATGCCTTGTATGGCAGTTTTTGTCATACAAGGAATGAAAAATTTGCATTTTTATCCACAAGTCTAGGTTGTGCACAAACGGTTACGACTTTTTTCGCCACTTTCCTGAAGGGGAGGGTGACATGGGCTGGGCTACTGGCCCTGTTAGATTTATCATTTACACCAGACGTCAGTGCAGGCACATGGTCCAGCTGGAGGTGGCGCCTTGTCATAAATAAGGTGCATCCTCTGGTGGCGCAAGGATTATCATACTATGCACCAGTCATAACAGTTCTCCCACATGTGTACTCTAAACCTGAAGAACTGGGTTACTGCTTCCGTTTTTCTTACTCCTTACAGACGGAAAAAGAGGGGTCACATGGAAGAAAGTCATTAATGACTTCAGTATTACACACATACATCTGCAAAGCTGCTGTATACACAAGGCGGTAGGATAGCTTTAATCAAGTCTATATGTATAATTGGTCGATTGCTCATTTTGGATGCTTTAGATCAACACATATTAATTACGTATTGCATTTAGCCTTTCAATCTTGTACAAGCGTTAAATGATGAGTCTAACCCCAGTGTACCGGAGTGCATATATTTCCTGGGGTGCAAGAGCACCTTGCATGAAAGGCACAACTGGGTAAAGCTTCATATTTTAGCTTCTGTATTCATAAGCTAGATGGAACATATTCATTTAACCCAAATAGATCTAACTACTCATGGGAAGTTACTTGTTAGTTGCGGGGTGAAGGGTATCTCCCATTTCTGAAATAATTGGGCACACCAATGGGGTCCAAGAGCTATGATCGGGTTTCATTGCATGTGGAGTCATCTGCGTTGGGGTATGGAAGCTCCTCACATCGCACCACCTGTAAAGAGGCTGTCCTCCACTTCGGAGTTAACCAGGATGAATACCTACTAATAGCAACTCCTGCTCTGTAGGACTTGGCCTAGTCTTAGATCAGTCACCGATTCATTGGAATAGGGGCAACAGTACCATACTGACAAGGGTTGTGGAGTCGGGGCCAGTTTTGGGTAGAGTTGGAAAAAAGTTACTGACTTTGACTCCACCTTCAAAATAAAATTATTAAAAAATATTAATATATAATAATTATAATAATTAATATATAATAATAATATATATATATATATATATATAATAATAATATATATTATATATATATATATATATATATATATATATAATATAATATATTAATATATAATAATATATATATATATATATATATATATATATATATTAATAATAATATATATATATTATAATAATAATAATATATAATAATAATATAATTAATATATAATAATTAATATATAATATATAATTAGATATATAGATTGTTCCATATTTACTTTCATAGGAATTCAGTCACTTGCTTTTTAATGAATTAGAGGATCTTTACTGCGTCTGACCAAGGCTGTCAGCCATGTGTGAAGGAACTGGACTATGGGAAAATAGAGGTAGTCTGGGTTGGAGATAGTGGTATGGCCTAGCGACTCCACAGCCCTGGTATGGACTGCTGCAGGGATAATATGTAGATGTATGATTGCCAGGCTGGTTTCATATGGTTATGCTTGGGCTGAAATAAACACCCCATGTATCGACCATATTTACTCACCTTCCCGCTGCTTGTCCAAAATTAACTCCCCTCAACTGAGCTGTATTTGGGCAGTAAATGTGGCGGATACACAGACCGTTGTTCCCAGCCCGAGAATGACCATGTGACCAGCGTGATTAAAGCGTTGTCCCGATAAGGGCAATCCTGTTGAGACACCCCTTTACATTTAGAATGGGGTTGCTAGTTTAATAATTGCTGCTAAAATTTTTTCATCTTATTAGAATATTTATAGAAAATAGTTTGCAGATTTAGCAAAGACCAAGATGTCAAAGGTCATTTATATAAAAAAGGACATTTGTGTGTTCTCTGCAATACGAAAGTACAGGCCTCATGGGTCCCGCCATGTTGCTCCGCACTCAATGTAGCCATGCATTCCTACACAAGACTGTTAATTTACTATGACATAACTTACAGCACTAGCCTACTATACTCACCAGTAATCTTTGGTCATTAATAAAAAGAAAATAAATTAACGATTACCCACAGAGATGAAATATAGCATTGATGTCGTCTTCGCCTTTACATCTGCAACTCGATTGTACATTGTTAATCTAATAAAATGTTTTTTTTTTTTTTTTTTTTTTTATACTGATTTCGATATATTCTTTGCGTCTAATAAATACATGGTTGAAGGCAGATTTATGTGGAAAATCCATAACGTTACAAATTCTGGAGTATATTCCGAGTAGATACTATGCATAAACTTCCTCAAAGTACTGAACATGATACTGTAGGTTGTCCATGGTTGTGTCCGATATTCCAGCTCCGCTCTATTGCAGTGAGTGAAATCGTAGTTTCTTAAATGAAAAAAATATTGCAGATTGTGGGTTTTAGATTTTTGGTAAAGACAAGTTGATCCAGGGTTTATACTGATTTGGAGTTGAGAAGGAATTTTTTTTTCCCCCTGATATGGGTCAAGTGGCATCAGCTTCAAGGGATTTTTCCTTCTTCAGGATCAACACTGTAGGGTTATAGGGTGGACTTGATGAACCTGTTTCTTCATCCAACCTCATCTACTATGTTACTATAATGCCCAAGTTCTGGGCATGATGAATGCTGATCCATAAACCCGTCGATCGGTGCCTGTTTGCATCTGTGAATTACACAGACTGATGCAAAGTAAATGAGGGAGGAGTGATCGCTAGCATGATCGTTCCTTTCCCATTCAGCTGCATTGATCTTGTGCAGTCGGGGATGTGCTGATGATATTCTGTATCTTACACTTACTACATAAAGATAATTTACCCAGTTATATGGCCACGTTTTAGGCCCTTAAAAGGGGTTTACCAGTCTATTGAAAGGTCATCAGTATCAGATTATTGGGGGCCTGGCTTAGCAGCCTACAGCCCTGGAAGCAGATGGCTCTGTACACTGTGTAGTGGTCATACTGAGGTACTGCAGTTTAGCTCCCATTCACATAAATAAAATTCTACTTATATACTAAATGCTTCCCCACATGTAATCATAACCAGCACCCCGCTCAATGGTATTGCGTGTAGATGGCGGCTAGCTTTATTATTAAAGCGATGGAATCTGTCCACCCCCATATACATATAATACCATTGAGGACGGAGGAGGAGCCAGGCACTGGTTCCAATCATGTGACCTGATGTTGGAAGCAGGACTTTCAACACATAAAGAACCCCGGGAAGTAAGTAAAAATAGTCCCCCGAAAAACCCCTTTAAGTTATTGTTAGGGATTATAAAATCCAACTACTTTAGAGCCCCTATGTTCTGTAAATCAGTAACATTACTATATCACATTCACTATATTCACTAAGAGGTCTACTATGTGAAATTTCCTTGGTTCCTTTACTAAAAAAAGGGGGTTGTAGTTAGAATTCATTGCATTAATATAGTATTTCTGGTGTGACCTTTTGGTATGTAACACATTTATGAATTATGAAAATATCACATATGTCCTACCTATTTCTGCTTTGTAGGAAGTTGTTACAAGGAAGACTGGGTTGTGCAAACCCACTAATGGAAATAACAGATATGATAGATAAGGAAAGAAGTAAAAGATGATCTTGCTATTTGTCTGCCTGGCACAGAAACCACGCTGTCGCCTTAATAATAAGGTCAATGTGGCTTCATTTTTATTGTGAGTGTCGGCTGTGCCTGTAGCACCACCTTCTGGAAGGTAGTTATCCTGTAAGTCTACGTCTGACCCTTTAAAGGCCTTGTAATATAAATTGGATAAATGCTATACATATGTAGGAAGCTGTTTCAAAGGTGCTTCAGTTCATGAATATTTCTGGGATGCCCAGTGTGTACAGCCCTTATTAGGTCATGCTGTTTAGTTGTGTTTTGGGTCTTTTTATTTTTTTTGTTGCATCACCCAACATTTCTTCAGTGTAATGTCATAGATTGCTGCCCTTACTCTCTCTTCTAAAATATTCTGTTACAAAGAACAATATTCTTTACAAAAAAGAACGATGATTTTTAAAGTGCAGGGGTGTAGCTAAAATCTTGGGACCACCACTTACAACGTGCACTGCTTGATCATTTTGTGACTAAAAGTTGAAGTGTAACACCCTTGCAGTTGCAATTACGACTCCATTCACTTAAGTTAGTGAACAAGTTATAGGGTGACGTGGTAATCTTGGGTCATGTGAAAGGAGTTGCTGCCAATGTCGCCATACATCCCCAACCTAACTTTCAGCTGCATCACTGGGTCTCTTAAGTGACCTATTGAAGCAAAGCAATAGTGCCCCCTTGTGTCTGACACAAAGGTAATAGTACCCCCTATAGATAATAGCCCCCCCACATAGGTAATAGTCCCTAGCAGTGCCCCCCACCTCCTTCCGCAGCATAAAACAATCCTGGATGAGCTACAGTCTTCAAGGGGCTTTCTAAGACTAGACTAGTAAAAGTGAAACTCTTATACAATGCACTTTCTAAAGGCTGCTGGTGACATGCATGGATCATCTGGGTCCCCCAACAGGAGAGCCTCCCTGTATGCAAGAGACCCCACTATGATGTCTATATTCTAGGCCAGGTTCAGATGCTGTAGGATTTCTATAACAAATACTGCAGCAGTTTACAATATACAGTCATGGCCAAAAGTTTTGAGAATGACACAAATATTATATTTTCACATGATCTGCTGCCCTCTGGTTTTTATGTGTGTTTGTCAGATGTTTTTATCACATACAGAAATAGAATTGCATTCATATTATGAGTAACAGAAGCTTATATTGACAGAATGAGTTAATGCAGCAAGTCAATATTTGCAGTGTTGACCCTTCTTCTTCAGGACCTCTGCAATTCTCCCTGGCATGCTCTCAATCAACTTCTGGACCAAATCCTGACTGATAGCAGTCCATTCTTGCAGAATCAATGCTTTAATTTTGTCTGAATTTGTTGGTTTTTGTTTGTCCACCCGTCTCTTGATGATTGACCACAAGTTCTCAATGGGATTAAGATCTGGGGAGTTTCCAGGCCATGGACCCAAAATCTCTATGATTTGTTCCCTGAGCCATTTAGTTACCACCTTTGCTTTATGGCAAGGTGCTCCATCATGCTGGAAAAGGCATTGTTGAGCGCCAAACTGCTCTTGGACGGTTGGGAGAAGTTGCTCTTGGAGGACATTCTGGTACCATTCTTTATTCATGGCTGTGTTTTTAGGCAAGACTGTGAGAGAGCCGATTCCCTTGGCTGAGAAGCAACCCCACACATGAATGGTTTCAGGATGCTTTACAGTTGGCATGAGACAAGACTGCTGGTAGCGCTCACCTCTTCTTCTCCGAATAAGCTGTTTTCCAGATGTTCCAAACAATCGAAAAGGGGATTCATCAGAGAAAATGACTTTACCCCAGTCCTCAGCAGTCCACTCCCTGTACCTTTTTCAGAATATCAGTCTGTCCCTGATGTTTTTTCTGGAGAGAAGTGGCTTCTTTGCTGCCCTCCTTGAGACCAGGCCTTGCTCCAAGAGTCTCCGCCTCACAGTGCATGCAGATGCACTCACACCTGCCTGCTGCCATTCCTCAGCAAGCTCTGCACTGCTGGTAGCCCGATCCCGCAGCTGAAACACTTTTAAGAGACGGTCCTGCCGCTTGCTGGTCTTTCTTGGGCGCCCTGGAGCCTTTTTGGCACCAATGGAACCTCTCTCCTTGAAGTGCTTGATGATGCGATAGATTGTTGACTGAGGTGCAATCTTTCTAGCTGCAATACTCTTCCCAGTTAGGCCATTTTTGTGCAGTGCAATGATGACTGCACGTGTTTCTTTAGAGATAACCATGGTTAACAGAAGAGAAACAATGATGGCAAGCACCAGCCTCCTTTTAAAGTGTCCAGTGGTGTCATTCTTACTTAATCATGACAGATTGATCTCCAGCCCTGTCCTCATCAACACCCACACGTGTGTTAATGGAGCAATCACTGAAACGATGTTAGGTGGTCCTTTTAACACTAGAAGTCCCAGAAATTTCGAGCTCCCCCTTCAAGTCCTGAAAGAGGGTCAAATGACCCTTAGTCCAAACTGACAACTCTGATGGCTCCAATTAGCATTTCCTTTCATTTGTAAATGTGGCCATTGTCTGAGGAATCTGCAGGGGGAATTGTGTTGATCCACCTCAGGTCTTGTAAGAGAGTGTAAAGAAAAGAATGTAAGCTGCTCCTGAGTGTCTGCCCACCCCCCAGCTGCATTGTTATGCTGGGAATATTTGCTAACACCTTAGCAAATTTGCATGCAGCCTTTTGTGCTGTGGGGGATGTGACTGCTTCTCAAAGTAGTCTGCGACTTGAAATCAAAGTACATCTGTAATGTCCTCCCATATCTTGGCAAGGACCCCAGTCGTCCCAGCGGGGAGAGACTGTCCGAAACTGTAGTGATGAGGCTGAAGGAATCATTCATGGACAAGGGCAGAACTGTAACCACGAACAATTTCTTTACATCATTGTCACTTGCACAATGACTGCTTAGCCGGAAAACCACTATCCTCGGCACAGTCAACAAGAGTCGCCGGGAAATTCCTCAATCCGCTAGACAGATGGACCGCACTGAATTCACCACTCAGGTGTTTTCAACCACTGATGCCACACTGACAGTGTATGCACCCAAACGAAAGAAGGCCGTCTACATTCTCAGCAGCATGCACAGCGTGGTTGAGACTAAGGATACCAACAAAAGGAAGCCAAACACGGTCACACAATACAACCAAACAAAGTGCGGTGTGGATGTAATGGACCAAATGGTGCGGGAGTACAGCCTGCATGCAGGAACATGGAGATGGCCATTCGCCGTGTTCTACAACATGATTGACATGGCAGCACTGAATGCTCATGTTCTTTATCAGGCATGCACTGGGGTGCAGGAGAGACGGGTGGACTTCCTGGTTGAGCTTGCAAAAGAGTTAGGTGGCTCTCATGTGACTGAAAAGAAGGCACGCAAGGAGAAACTCCTTCGGCAACAACCTTCCACACCCCGCCCTGGCAAAAGGGCGAAGTGTCAGGTCAACCATCGATGCACGAACAATTGTGCAACTGAGAGATGTGTTGACTGCTACAAATACACGTGTGGCAAATGTACCAGGGACATACCCAGGCAGTGCCAGGTATGTTCCGACAGTGCAGACAGACTGCTGAGTGATTGCTGAAATGCTAGTCACACAAGAAGGACATGCCACTCACACACACACTCGCAGCCCCCCACAGCAGCCTATTGTAAATATGTGTGGAATTGTTTTATTCCTTGTATTTTTTTTATTATTTTCATAACAAAAATAAAAAGCATAGAAACAAATAACAGTTGTTCTTTTGTATATTTACATTTTTGTATATTTAGATTCAAGTCAATGAGTGCAGAAAAAAAAAAAAAAAATCGCAAAAAAAATCACAGCTACTTGCGATATTTTTGTGATCTGTCCCATTGGTCATATAGATCACTCCTCTGGGATTTTTTCGCACGAAAAAAATCGCACAAAAAAAAAAAAAATCGCAGGAAAATCGTACCTATGAAAAAAAATCGCACGAAAAAAAAATCGCAGGTGTGCTTGGTGCCATTGAAATACATTGGCAAATCGCAGAAAAAAATTGCATCGCATTGCGATGCGATTTTCGCGCAATTTTTTTTCGCTAGTGTGCTTGAGGCCTTAGACCAGGGGTCGGCAACCTATGGCACGCGAGGCTTATTCCCCTGGCACGGCAGCGGACTCCTCACCCAGCAGTTTCGATCGGACCAAACACGGCCGAAACGAAACTGCTATTATTATAGTGTGGGGTCTCTTCAGACCCCCGAGTATAATAAGCGGAGCCCCCGGGGAGATGATCAAACATAAAAAACAATGTACTCACTATTCCACGCTCCGCAGCCGCTCTGTACTCTTCGGGCGCTTCTGCCTGCAGGGGCCACTATAGAGCATAATACCGTGTGCAGGGACCACTATGGGACATATACTGTGTGCAGGGGCCACTATGGGACATATACCGTGTGCAGGGGCCACTATGGAGCATAATACCGTGTGCAGGGGCCACTATAGAGCATAATACCATGTGCAGGGACCACTATGGGACATATACCGTGTGCAGGGGCCACTATGGAGCATAATACCGTGTGCAGGGGCCACTATGGGACATAATACCGTGTGCAGGGACCGCTATGGGACATATACCGTGTGCAGGGGCCACTATGGGACATATACCGTGTGCAGGGGCCACTATGGGACATATACCGTGTGCAGGGGCCACTATGGAGCATAATACCGTGTGCAGGGGCCACTATAGAGCATAATACCGTGTGCAGGGACCACTATGGGACATATACCGTGTGCAGGGGCCACTATGAAGCATAATACCGTGTGCAGGGGCCACTATAGAGCATAATACCGTGTGCAGGGACCACTATGGGACATATACCGTGTGCAGGGGCCACTATGGAGCATAATACCGTGTGCAGGGGCCACTATGGAGCATAATACTGTGTGCAGGGGCCACTATGGAGCATAATACTGTGTGCAGGGGCCACTATGGAGCATAATACCGTGTGCAGGGACCGCTATGGGACATATACCGTGTGCAGGGGCCACTATGGAGCATAATACCATGTGCAGGGGCCACTATGGAGCATAATACCATGTGCAGGGGCCGCTATGGGACATATACCGTGTGCAGGGGCCGCTATGGGACAAATACTGTGTGCAGGGGCAGCTATGGGACAAATACCGTGTGTAGGGGCCGCTATGGGACATAATACCGTGTGCAGGGGCCGCTATGGGACAAATACCGTGTGCAGAGGACGCTATGGGACATAATACCGTGTGCAGGGGCCACTATGGAGCATAATACCGTGTGCAGGGGCCGCTATGGGACAAATACTGTGTGCAGGGGCAGCTATGGGACAAATACTGTGTGTAGGGGCCGCTATGGGACATAATACCGTGTGCAGGGGCCGCTATGGGACAAATACCGTGTGCAGAGGCTGATATGGGACATAATACCGTGTGCAGGGGCCACTATAGAGCATAATACCGTGTGCAGGGGCCGCTATGGGACATATACCGTGTGCAGGGTCTGCTATGGGACATATACGGTGTGTAGGGGCCGTTATGGGACATATTGCTGTGTGCAGGGGCCGCTATGGGACAAATACTGTGTGCAGGGACTGCTATGGGACAAATACTGTGTGCAGAGGCAGCTATGGGACAAATGCCGTGTGCAGAGGCAGCTATGGGACATATACCATGTTGAAGGGGCCGCTATGGGACATAATACCGTGTGCAGGGACCACTATGGGACATTATTCTGTATAACGGTGTGTTTTCTATATTAAGGATGTGTTTTTGCACAGAAAACTCCGGCTTTGTTTTTTTTTTGTGCAAAAATGCACCAGTTTTACATTGAATGAAAAAGTTCCAAATATAGCTGCATCCAGATACATAGTGTGTATTCACCATAAGGATGCCGCCATACGGGGCTCCTGGACACAATAAATTTACCACTAATTGGGGGCTGCACATGGACTTTCATTTCTTCTAATCAGAAAGTACAGGAGTGTCCCAGGAAATAGCAGTAAACGCATGTGTCCTAAAGCATCTGGTGGCAGCACTTCTGTGTTATGGTTTGTGGTATATGACTTTAGTTTAGGGGTCGTCAGACTTACAATTATTGACTGGCACTCCGAGTACCTCATCTTTGATTTTTTTATTAAAATCGGCACGCCGAACAAAAAAGGTTGCCTACCCCTGCCTTAGACAAATGCTTCTGGTCATTACTCACAGCTGTACCTTGCTCTAAAATTTCTAATTCTATTTAAAATATATAAAAAATGATTAATTGCTTCAGTGCTTTTTTGCTCAAATAAAACTAAACTTAATACAATATGTATAGTCTTTATATTATCAAATACAATAAACTGAATAGAACTAACTAGAAACTAAATGGCTAAACTCAATGGAAAACAACAACCTCCTGTGGTGTGACAGTAATGGCCTTAATTACAGAACAAAAGACGGTGATTATAGGATGTTAGATAAAATCCTTCAGGTCATTCGACCCGTCTCTGGGTTCCAAAGGTAGAAATGTTAAATGACCCCTCTCTGGGACTTCTAGTGTTAAGGCAGGGCTGCAATGATGTTGAAATGTGTTTTGGGGGATAAAGTTCATTTTCTAGACAAATATTGACTTTGCAAGTAATTGCTGTTAAGCTGATCACTCTTTATAACATTCTGGAGTATATGCAAATTGCCATTAGAAAAACTGAAGCAGTAGACTTTGTAAAAATTAATATTTGTATCATTCTCAAAACTTTTGGCCATGACTGTAGTACAAGTGCATGTGAGGTTTTAAAACCCATCCACATGTACCAGAAAAATTACACATAAAAATCACAGCATGTCGTGGATATTCATTCTGCAGCATGTCCATTCTACTATATAACTCCCATGGATTTTCATTGTGGATTTCATTTGCTCTTGGAGGATATTTATATACTAGCAAGTGCCAGGACCATCTCCTTAAGACTATTCAGCTACAGCAGTGTTTCTCAACCTTTACAAGCCAAGTACCCCCTCTTGAGAAAAGTTCCAACCTAGTGCCTCCAACGTAGACTGTGGTGTCCATCATGTGACAGATCCTGCTCCCCAAGTAGGGAAGAAAAACTGGCGCGCATAGTCTGCCAAGCAAATCCTTTTGTTTCTGGGGAACCTGTGGCAGGCACACACTAAAAGTTCTGAGAGTATTTTAACTTCAGACCAGCTTTTCACTCATCAGATCATAAATCAGAAGCTATTTGTCTATTCAGCACAGATTACCCACTGCTATAGAGGAGACTCGTCCCTTGACCCAACGTCTTCTGAGACTTGCCTCTCCTTGCCTTAGTATTTGAAGATGGTAGGTGATTTGGAGCCTCAGGAGCTCATAACCACTAAATCTGCAATACAATGGTTCTCAGGCATGGCATGTACCCCCTGGGGTACACGTACCACAAGTTGAGACCCCCTGAGCTACAGGATGGGTTCAACACTAGTGCAGAGCTTGCTCAGGAATGACGGCAAGCAGGTGAGGTGAAGGTACATGTACAGTGAGGTGAAGGATTTTGGAGACTGACCTGGTGTCAAGAAAAGCAGCAAAGAAGCCACTTGTCTCCAAGAAAAACATCAAGGACAGACTGACATTCTGCAGCAAGTACAGGGGCTGAACTGCAGAGGACTGAGATAAGGGTATTTTCTCTGATGAAGCCCTTTTCAGACTGTCTGGGACATCTAGAAGAATGATTGTCTGGAGAAAGGTGAGCGCAACCACGAGCCCTGTGTCATACCAACAATAAAGCATCCTGAGACCTTTCATGTGTGGGGCTGCTTTTCATCCAAGGGAGTGGGCTTGGTCATAATTTTACCGAAGAAAACTGCCATGAATAAAGAACGGTATCTGACCATCTTCCAAAAGCAACTTCTCCCAACCATCCTGGAGCAATCTGGTTATGAACAATGCTTTTTTCAGCACGATGAATCACCACATCACAATGAAAAAGTGATAAACATGGTCAGGAAACTCCCCAGACTTCACTGAGAACCTGTGATGGACAAACAAAATGCAGAAATTGTGAGAAACTCCAAGCACTGGTTAGGAGTATATCCAGCATGCCGAATTACAGAAGTCTTGAAAAGAAAGGCATTAGATCACTGGTCAGAAGGTCACATTGTAAAGTCCCCTAGTGGGAAAATTAAAAAAAAAAAAAAAAGTTTGCTAGAAAATTTTTTTTTTTTTTTTTTACATAAGGGGATTTTTATAAAACTAAAAAAAATGGAACCTTCATCACGCCGCATATAAGAAAGTTAACATGTTAGATACACATTTGGAAAAAAAATTTATCTTCACCCCAATGGAAAAGCAAAAAAAGCTTTTGGATTTTGGTACTATAAGGCTGTGTTCACACGGCGGAAGATTTTCCGCCCCCGGAGTTTTCGCCGCGGTTTGCCGTGACCGGATTCCGATGCAGTGCTTCAGCCTTCTGTCGCAGCTAACCGCTCCTGATTAAGCCCGGATGAATGGGCCTAATCAGGAGCGCGTCTCGAGCCACGGACACCATGGGCGAAATCCGCAGCAAGATAGGTCATGTTGCTTTTTTTTCCGCTAGCGGAATAAAGCCGCTAGAGGAAAAAAACGCTACGCACTCCCATTGAAATGAATGGGAGGAGTTTTTTCAGGCGGATTTTGAGGCGGATTCCGCGTCAAAATCCACTGCTAAAAAACTCCGTGTGAACACATAGCCTATAAAAAACTATTTTCTCTATGAGGTGTGCTATTATGTTGTAAAAGCAGTAAGACAAAAAAAGATCTATTCATATTTATTATCAACCTATTTGTACTGACCCATTGAATAAAATGAAAATGCAAAATCGATAGCGGAATTGGCATTTTATATTCCACTCCTTAAAAAGAGTTAATACAAGTGAATGAGTCAGTAATATGTATATTATACTGCAATAAACAAGACCTCATACAGCAATGTCTATAGAAATATTAATAGGCCTTAGTGCTAAAACAGTATTGGTACTTAAGGGGTTAAATCCTCAGCCACATAGGTCACCATGGTAACTGCAGCCACAACCAATAGGATTGCAGGACAGGAATTTGAAAAATCAGTTGTGTGCAGTCAGTTAGTAGATGAGAGAAGACGGACGTCCACGTGCTCCACTCTGCAGCCGGTAAGTGACCGGGATCTTATCCTAATACTGAAGATCTTAAGACATGACCGATCATTACACAGACTGGATTACAGATAACACCTAGGGGGCGACTGTTAGTAACTGACCAGTATTAGTCTCTGTTCACATGAGCGTCTCTCTATCATTTATATAACAGATAAGAAACATTTCCATTGATGTCTTTAGTCATTATTAATAAGATTTCTTCCTCTGTCCAATGACCTCAGTTGTCATCAGTTATCTCCGCTCAGTCAGGTTTGGGATGTTATGTGGCAGGCAGAATAGCGCAGTCAGCTCTGCTATACTACATAGGTATAACAGTGAGAACCTGACGTCCTGATGTTATATTTCTACCATTATAACCTTCTATTTACATCCATTAGAAACCAAAGTCTCTTCATAGAGTCTCTTATGTGGTCTTGGAAGTTTCCCATTTGCCATCTTCAGTTAGCAGTTATAAAGGGTATCAACTACTGAAAACTCTCAGTTTGTATCTTTTATATCTTCTGGCGAATACACTACAAAGATATAGAATTCAAAACTATTAGTTTACTTTTTATTTCTTTAGTATGTGATAAGGTGCAGTGACAGACGGGGGTCTCTGGGCCCACCAGGGGCCATTATTGTGAATACTGACCCTCTATGGATACAGAACACATGTATGTCCATTATTACTTCTACCATACACTTTCTTTGTAGGTAACTTACATGGTTTATACTTGTTTCTACACAGGATAAAGTACAATGAATTTGTCAGAGGTCAAGGTACCCTGTATGTATTGTCCGTGTGAATGGTGTCCACTATTGTAAGTATGTCTATAGTATATGTAAGAAATATATATGTGTATCTGTATGTATATATGTATTTAGACATATATGTAAGTCATATAACTTATGTAATAGATATTCCTACACTTAGTATGTATGGCAGGAATCCCCAAGCCATATCCATAGTCCCTGCTATATGGCTACTAGATTGGAGCATCTGCGACAGGTCTAACATACAGCTCACACAGTGCAGGGAATAGAGCTGCTTATATAAGAGGAGGATCCATAAAAAGGCCATAGCATTGCTGTGACTGTGTGACGGCCTCCTCCTCTACTATGAGACATGATATGATGCCACCAGTCTGTATCCCGCGCTGTCCCAGAGGCTGTCCGGCTTTATGCTGCCCGGCGAATGCAGCCACAAGTTATGGCTCCTCACTTCTCACCATATTCCATTATCTTCCCTCTCCCACAGTCTTCTCCAGTAAGGAGGTGTAGTTAGATGAGCAGGTCACGCATGGAGGAGAGCAGGTAATAGCTTAGGTAAGAAGGTGAGGAGCCATGCTTATGTCTAAAGGAGATGGTAAAATCTTGTCAAGTGAATGTCATTGGCTTAGTGCAGGCATAGTGATCTTTATTGCGAGGAGCTGATAGCTGGGTTGCATCACATGCCACCACTCCATTAGCAGCCATTTTGAGGACCGTAACAGCATGCCTCACCCAATCTGACACTGAGCCTGGAGAGAATCTGCTGCATTTCGGGAGAGACCGTTCCTAAAGAAACCACCTGAACCCCAGCAAATAATGTGCACAGGTCCTGTTATTTAGGATAGGACCTGTGCACAGTGGATGCATGCCAAATATGGCTCTAAGGGTACAAAAGGTTAGGTGTGTGTCATGTAGATACAGATGTAGCAAAGCTGGCATGTTGTTGGCACAATACCTTGTAACAGCAACATGCCAGAAGTCATAGCACAAGCTGCGTGCTTCATTTCCCTTCCCTGCACCCTCCACTCTTGCCTGCAGTGAAAAAAAAATCATTGATGGCACATTGGAGGAATAGTATATCATAATATATATCCGGCTATTTGAATTTAGCCCCACCACTGCGAGCATTATTCCGATACTGTGACATCACTGTATTACAGTACAGGGTTAGATCATAGTGGGGCCACTGCCACTAATAGTCACTGCAGCCCTGCTATGATATATTGATCAGTCACTGTCCTACAACTGTCCATTGTAGAGAGCAGCAGGGGGAGAAGCATGGGAGTAGGAGGGGACAGAAGAGGCAGGCACTTCATATGAATTGCCTGACAGCACCATACAACATCGCAGGTGGATTGTACTGGCGCAATCCAACTGTACTTGTGAACTCTGCAACATCTGTACAAATATACACAAAGTGTCAAATAGAATTCCCTCTACAAGCAGCAGTAGTGTATAAATGTATATAATATGTGTATATAATATTAAGGATTAGTAGAAGCATGAGATATGTAGGTGTAGAGAGTGCTAGGCACAAAGTAGTAGAGGAAAAAGCGAAAGGTTGGAGGTATGAAGGAGTAGAGGAGAAAGACATGAGGCTTGGAGGGTTAGAAGAGAGAGGCCAGAGGGTGTGTAGAAGTAGAGGAAAGAAGCATGAGTTGTGGAGAGGTAAAGCAGAGAGGTGCAAAGTGTGGAGGGGTGGATGAGAGCGGTGTGAGATATGAGGCATGGATGGATAGAGGTTTGAGATGCGGAGGAGTAAAAGGAGAGAGGGATGAAGGAGTAGAGTAGAGAGGCATGATGTGCAGAGGGGAAGAGAAGAGAGGTGAGAGGTGCGAAAGGGTGGAAGAAAGGGATGAAGAGGGAGAGAGGTGCGAGGTGCTGAGGGAAAAAGCAGAGAAGCACAAGGAGCTGAGGGGTAGAAAAGAGAATAGCAAGACGTTGTGGCATAGTAGAGAAAGGCACAAGGCTCAAAGGGGTAAAGGAGAGAGCGAGGAGGCTTGGAGTGGTAGAGGAAATGGGCAAGAGACGAAGAAGAAGGGTAGAGGAAAGAGGCATGGAGGAGAAAAGGGGAGCAGTGAGAGGCATAGATGGGAGGATAGAGGGGCAGAGGAGAGAGTCAGGAGGTACAGAGGGGTAAAAGATGGTGTAGTGTGCAAATGGGTAGAGAAGAGAGGCATGGATGGGTAGAGTAGACAGGAGGGAGACATAGGGTGTAAAGAGGTAGAGGAGAGGAGCAAAGCATGGAGGTGTAGAGGGGTAAAAGGAGAGAGGCAAGAAGCATGGAGGGATAGAGGAGAGAGAGAGCGCGAGGCTAGAGGTATAGAGGTGAAGAGGAGAGATGCACTGAGGAGTGAGAGGCGTGGAGGGGTAGAGGAGGGCGGGGGAAAGGAACAGCGGGGTAGAGGAGGTAGGAAGGAGGAGCAGAGGGGTAGATTAGAGAGTTGAGTAGCACAGAGAGGTAAAAGAGAGGTGCAAGGCATAGAGCAGTAGAGGAGAGAGGCGTGAAGTTCAAAGTGGTAGAAAAGAGGTGAAAGGCACAGAAGTCTAGAGGAGAGAAGTGCAGAGGGGTAGATCAGAGAGGAGGGAGGCATGAGGTTCAGAGGGATAGAAGAAAGTGGCATAGAGGAATATAGGAGAGAGACACAATGTGCTGTGGGCAGAGCAGAGGCGTGAGGTGCAGAGAGGTAGAGGAGAAATGCACAAGGCAGGGAGGTGCAAAGGTTGGAGGGAAAGGGGCAAGAGGTGCAGAGGTGGAAAGGAGAGGTGCAGAAGAGAAAGGTGAGGGGCATGGAGTGGTAGAAGAGAGAGCAGAAAGTCGTAGAGGAGGATAGACAAAAGGTACAGAGGTGTAAAGGACAGAGAGAGCAGTAGAGGAGGGATGTGTGAAGTGCAAAGTGGTAGAAGAGAGGCGAAAAGACATGGAGGTGTAGAGTACAGAAAGGCAGAGGGGTAGATCAGAAAGGAGGGAGACATGAGGTTCAGAGGGATAGAGAAGAGTGGGATAAAGGAGTATTGGAGAGAGTTACTATGTCCTGTAGGGTAGCGCAGAGAGGTGTGAGGTGCAGACTGGTAGAGGAGAGATGCACAAGGCATGGAAGTGTAGAAGTTAGAGGAGGAGTAAGGTTCAGAAGTGTCTAAGGGACTGTTTATTAAAACATGATGTTTTTTTTTAGAATTGTATAAAAGTGTATAGGAAAGAAGCATGAGGTGTAGAGGCAGAAAGGAGAGGAGAGGTGCAGAGGGGTAGAAGAGAGAGTACAGCGTCATGGAAGAGGAGAGACGAAAGGCACGGCAGTGTAGAGGAGAGAAGTGCAGAGGGGTAGATCAGAGAGGAGGGATTCATGAGGTTCAGAGGAATAGAGGAGAGTGGCATAGAGGAATATAGGAGAGAGGCACAATGTGCGGTGGGGTAGAGCAGAGAGGCGTGAGGTGTAGAGAGAGAGAGGTACAGGAGTTGAGGGGTAGAAAAGAGAGTAGCAAGGCATGGAGGCATAGTGGAGAAAGGCACGAAGTTCAGAGGGGTAAAGGAGAGAGCCATGAGGCTCAGAGAGGTAGAGTAAATGGGTAAGAGATGCAGAGGGGTAGAGGAAAGAGACCTGGAGGAGAAAGGGGAACAGTGAGAGGCATGGAGGTGGAGGATAGAGGTGCAGAGGGGTAGAGGAGAGAGACAGGAGGTGCAGAGGGGTCAAAGAGAGTGGTGCGGTGTGTAAAGGGGTAGAGGAGAGAGGCAAAAAAGGGTAGAGTAGACAGGAGGGAGACATGGGGTGTAGAGAAGTAGAGGAGAGAGGAGCAAGGCACGGAGGTGTAGAGGAGTAAAGGAGAGAAGAGATGAGAGAGGTGTGGAGAAAAAGAGGCTAGAGGTAGAGAGGTGAAGACGAGAGACGAGATGCACTGAGGAGTGAGAGGCATGGGGGGGTAGAGGAGGGCGGAAAGAGGAGCAGAGGGGTGGAGTAGAGAGTTGAGAGGTACACAGAGGTCAAAGAGAGGTGCAAGGCCTAGAGCAGTAGAGGAGAAAAAAGGGAGGCGTGAATTGGAAAGTGGTAGAAGAGAGAGACAAAAGGCACGGAGGTGTAGAGGAGAGAAGTGCCAAAGGGTAGATCAGGGAGGCATGAGGTTCAGAGGGATGGAGGAGAGTGGCATAGAGGAATATAGGAAAGAGGCACAATGTGTGGTGTGGTAGAGCAGAGAGGTGTGAGGTGCAGAGTGGTAAAGTAGATATGTGAGGGGCATGGAGTGGTAGAAGAGAGAGTAGAAAGTCGTGGAGGAGGAGAGACAAGAGGTACAGAGATGTAGAGGAGAGAGGTGAGATGCATGGAGGGGCGACGCAAGAGGCACACAAGGGAAGAAGAGAGAGGTACAAAGTGTGGAGGAATAGAGGAGGGAGGAGAGTGATGCAATACGTGGAAGTGTAGAGGATAGAGGCAAGAGGCGTGAAGCAATAGAGCAGAGAAGAGGGGGTAGAGGAGTGGACCACAGAGGGGTAGAATGCTGCAGAGAGGGAGAAGTGTGAGGCGCAGAGTGGTAGAGGTGAGAGGTGAGGCACGGAGAAGTAGGGGAGAGAGGCACAAGGTATGGAGGTGTATAGGAGAGAGATGTGAGACGTAGAGGGGTGGATTAGAGAGGTGTAAGGCATGGAGGTGTAGAGGTGGTAGGTGCGAGACGCTGAGGCATAGGGGAAAATTGAGAGGTACAGGAGGCAAAAAAGGAGGTGAGATGCAGATGGATTGAGTAGAGAGGATATAGGAAAGAAGCATGTAGGGTAGAAAAGACAATAGGGTAGAGGCAACAAGTGTGAGGCGTGAAGGTGTAGAGGAGAGAGGTGAGATGAATGAGGGGTAGACAAGTGAAGCTAAAGGTGTAAAGGGGTAGAGGAGAGAGTAGAGAGGTATGTAGGGGTAGATGTGCGGGGTGCAATGTGCAGAGGGGTGGAACAAAGATAGGCACAGAGGTATAGAGGTGTGAGAAGAGAGACATGGAATGGTGGAGGACAGAATAGAGAAGCGAGAGGCAAGAGGTGCAGAGAGATGGAGCAGTGGGAGAAGCTAGTGGTGCACAAGGGTAGAGAAGAGAAGAGTGATGCGCAAGGCACAGTGGGGGAGAAGAATTGAGAGGCATGGAGGGGTGGAGAAGAGAGGCATAGTCCCTTTAAAAACTTAATACTATAATACATATAAGTGTCTATGTATAGCTGTTTGCACTATTTATATATCTATGTGTCATATCTGTCATGTATATTCGTATTGTCCACTTATGTAATAGGTATCTATATTTACAGTGGTGAGGCACGGAGAAGAAGGGGAGAGAGGTGCAAGGTATGGAGGGATAGAGGAGAGATGAGAGAGGTGTGGAGAAGGAGAGGCTAGAGGGAGGTGAAGAGGAGAGAGGCGAGATGCACTGAGGAGTGAGAGATGGAGGGGTAGAGGAGGGCAGAGAGAGGAGCAGAGAGGTAGAGGAGATAGGAGAGAGGTGCAAGGCATTAAGCAGTAGAATATGGAGATGTAAAGTGCAAAGTGGTAGAAGAGAGAGGCGAAAGGCACAGCGGTATAGCGGAGAGACGTGCAGTGGGGTAGATCAGAGAGGAGGGAGGCATGAAGTTCAGGGGGATAGAGGAGAGTGGCATAGAGTAATCTATATGGGAGAGGCACAATGTGCAGTGGGGTAAAGCAGAGAGGCGTGAGGTACAAGGCACAAGGTGTTGAGGGGTAGAAAAGAGAGTAGCAAGGCGTGGAGGCATAGTGGAGAAAGGCACGAAGTTCAGAGGGGTAGAGTAAATGGGTAAGAGACGCAGAGGGGTAAAGGAAAGAGACGTGGAGGAGAAAGGTGAACAGTGAGAGGCATGGAGGTGGAGGATAGAGGAGAGAGACAGGAGGTGCAGAGGGGTAAAAGAGAGTGGTGCGGTGTGCAAAGGGGTAGAGGAGAGAGGAGGGAGACATGGGGTGTAGAGAAGTAGAGGAGAAAGGCACGGAGGTGTAGAGGAGTAAAGGAGAGAAGCGAGAAGCATGGAGGGATAGAGGAGCGATGAGAGAGGTGTAGAAAAGGAGAGGCTAGTGGTTTCGGAGGTGAAGACGAGAGAGGCGAGATGCACTGAGGAGTGAGAAGCATGGAGGGGTAGAGGAGAGAGGAGCAGAGGGGTGGAGTAGAGAGTTGAGAGGCACACAGAGGTGCAAGGCCTAGAGCAGTAGAGGAGAGAAGAGGGAGGTGCAAAAAGCAAAGTGGTAGAAGAGAGAGGAGAAAAGGATGGAGGTGTAGAGGAGAGCAGTGCAGAGGGGTATATCACAGAGGAGGGAGGCATGAGGTTCAGAGGGATAGAGGAGAGTTGCATAGAGGAATATAGGAGAGGCGCACAATGTGCTGTAGGGTAGAGCAGAGAGGTGTGAGGTGCAGACTGGTAGAGGAGAAATGCACAAAGCAGGAAGGTGTAGAGGTTAGAGGGACAAGGTGCTGAGGTGTATAGGAAAGAGGCTTGAGGTGCAGAGGCAAAAAGGAGAGGTGTGAGGGGTAGAGGAGAAAAGTGAGGGGCATGGAGTGGTAGAAGAAAGAGTAGAAATTTGTGGAGGAGGAGAGACAAGAGGTACAGAGGTTTAGAGGAGAGAAGTGAGATGCATGGAAGGGGTGAGGTAGGAGATGCAGAGGGGAAGAGGAGAGAGGCACAAAGTGTAGAGGGGTAGCGGAGGGAGGAGAGTGATGCAATACATGGAAGTGTAGAGGATAGAGGCAAGAGGCATGAAGCAGTTGAGCAGAGAAGAGGGGGGTAGGAGTGGGCCACAGAGGGGTAGAATATTGCAGGGAGGGAGAGGTGTGTGGCGCAGAGTGGTAGAGGTGAGAGAGGCACAAGGTATGAAGGGATAGAGGAAAGATGAGAGAGGTGTGGAGAAGGAGAGGCTAGAGGTATAGAGGTGAAGGAGAGAGGCGAGATGCACTGAGGAGTGAGAGGGATGGAGGGGTAGAGGAGGGTGGAGAGAGGAGCAGAGGGGTGGCGTAGAGAGTTGAGAGGCACAGAGTGGTAAAAGAGAGAGGTGCAAGTCCTAGAGCAGTAGAGGAGGGAGGCGTAAAGTGCAAAGTGGTAGAAGAGAGAGGCGAAAAGCACGGCGGTGTAGAGGAGAGAAGTGCAGAGGGGTAGATCACAGAGGAGGGAGACATGAGGTTCAGAGGGATAGAGGAGAGTGGCATAAAGGAATATAGGAGAGGCGCACAATGTGCTGTAGGGTAGAGCAGAGAGGTGTGAGGTGCAGAGTGGTAGAGGAGAGATTCACAAGGCATGGAGGTGTAGAGGTTAGAGGAGTAAGGTACAGAGGTGTATAGGAAAGAAGCATGAGGTGCAGAAGAAGAAAGGAGAGGTAAGGTGCAGAGGGGTAGAGGAGTGAGGTAAGATGCATGGAGGGGAAGAGGAGAGAGGCACAAAGTGTGGAGGGGTAGAGGAGGGAGGAGAGTAATGCAATACGTGAAAGTGTAGAGGATAGAGGCAAGTGTGAGACGCAGAATAATAGAGGTAAGAGAGATGAGGCATGGAGAAGTAGGGGAGAGAGGCGCAAAGCATGAAGGTGTAGAGAAGAGAGGTGTGAGACGTTGAGGGGTGGATTAGAGAGGTACAGTTACAGACTGTTGCAAAAGTGGCACTACACAATGGGTACTTAATCTTACTAAGGATTTAATACCTTGTATTGCTGCTTTTGTTTTCAATTTATTGTTTGTCCATATACAGTGTGTGTAAGGTGTGTACTGCAGGTGTATATTTCTAGAATTGCATACTGTATATGTATTTAGACATGTTGTGTCAGTTATATAAGTATTGCTATATACAGTAATAGTCAAACATATGTAATTAATACTATTATAGTACTTTATACTATTGTATATTACTATATTTCATAGTGCTGTTTTATAGCACAAATTCTGCATGAATCCCATCGACCACTTAGTGGCCTTAGTACGATGGGTCCCTACACTAACACTTTACATATAGGGCAGGAGATAACCTTCTTAAAGACTCACTGTTACAGTGCAGTTTCTAAGAACTTGATTTCAGGGGTCTTTCCTATAGAGGGGGTCAGCATTTCTTCTACAAGTAAAGGCTTAGTGTAGGGACCCATCTGAATGAGGTCGCCGTGACGTGGCAGATGGGCTCGCACAATTTACCTAACTGTGCGCCAAGAACCTCACATTTATAACTGTAGTCAGTGATACATGAAAGTGTAGTCCAAGAATTATATCATTAAAAGCTCCGCACCAGAAGTTTTTTTTTTTTGGATAGAACCAGAAGGGTAATTATTATACTTTTGGGTTCTCTTCAGAGGCCCAGCGGAGGTGACAAAATAAAAAATAAAAAATATATATATTCATTTCTGTTTCCTCTTCTGTGACACCAGGTAGTCTGAAGACACCCTGGAGTACAATAATTTACTGGCGGCCATTTTAGTTCGTCCAACACGAATCCCAAATTGATGGGCATTAGCTGATGCTGCACACACTGGGGCAGCTTAGGGTGTAAAAACCAACTGACAGGTTCCCTTTGACTGTGGATTCATATACATCAGGTCTTTAGCAATGCTTTTTGTAGCTTGATGCATTTTTATAACATGTCTTCTATAAGTGGTTTGCATCGGGTCATGGTTCACACTAACTAATCTTTGAGAAAAACAGATTTGTCCATAACCAGGCTTTGTGTGCCTTTATTTAATGAACAAAGCCCTTTTGAAACCACCACTTTCACTCATTTCAGAAACTGATCTTTTTGTAATTAGTTCTTGGAGAGTTTAAGGCAGTGGTCACATATTATGGAAAATGTGTTTTTTTTTTTGTTGCAGATTATGCCTTTTTTTTTTTTTTTATCCAAAGCCAAAAGTGGCCTTGCAGTAAATAGGGAATAAAGGAAGCTCCTTCTTTCTGGCTTTGGCTCAAAAAAAGCTGCAAAATTTGCAAAAAAAAAAAAAAACAACACAGCTTTCTGCTGTGTTCAGCAGAGCAATGGACTTCAGCTAACTCCATCAGTCCTCTATTGATCTGCAACATATCCCCTATCTTGAGGATAGGTTGCTCTGGTGGGAAAACCATTTTTACATAAAGTTTACTTATTCACTGGGGAGAATTTACTAATCCATCTACCCCATCTGGCATGGATGGATACAAATATGGTGCACGGCTCTTTTTCGCACCAAAGATGTGCCACATTGCTGGTTCTGCTAGTTGGTATATTTACTATATTGTTTCTGCATGCGGTCAAAGCTGGTTCCTTATGTTAAGAAACAACACTTAATGACATTATATCCATGTGATATAATATATAATATATAAATAATTATATATAATCCACTGTAGTTAGGAGTACAGTGGATATAGATAGTGTTGCTTTTTTTTCTACATAAAGAAATTTTGACATCCCAGAAAACCCTTTAAAAAAAAACAACAACAAAAAAAAAACCATGAAGTTGTGTGTGAGAAAAATATTGCAGTTGACGCACCACAGACTTATTTACATATGGCAACATATAATAGCATCTTATGCATTCAATGCACATTTCGTGATCATCGAAAGACACATTTATTTATTTTATTACAAAGACGAATACACTGATTAGTCTGTGATATTGGGCACTATAGTCAGTAAATCTCAACCAAGACAAATTCTACCACTAAAATTTACAAGACTCTTGGCATAGTCATATAGGCTTGTATAGAAGCACCCTCTATATATACAGTTCTTATTTTTCCATCTTTCCGCTTTGGCTCATCACAGCAGACAGAGTACTCCGTCATTGCTAAAGTAAGCGACTGTGTTCTTGAATGCTTTGTGTAGCCGGATCCGGACGGCATTCTAGGACGGACACTTTCTCAAAGTGCATCCAGCTGATCTTCCATACTTCGGAATAACATGTAACCATCTACACCGAAGAAATTCAGCACGTTATAACAGAAGGTTATATGATACAATGTTAAAGAGAGGTTGCCTAGGAATCATTTTCTTTTGCAAGCAGCATAATACTGTGTAGCAGCGAGTTTTATGGTTTAACTGCTTTCAGATAATGTTTACACTTGCGCTGGGCTCTCCGTCGTTCAGGTCCGCCGGGAGAGAGCAAGTCCACTAAAACAGTGGTTACCCAAGGACCCCATAGACTATAATGGGGTCCGCCAGGTGTCCGTACGGTTTCTGCCATTTTTATACTGAAACCGGCGGAGAAAAAAAAAAATCCTCTGTGCAGGACTTTTACCTCCGACGATTTTCGGTGCATTGTGCGTCGGAGTTTCCTCCGACGTAGCTGTGAACCTAGTCTTACAGTAAAGCATAGCCATCAATGATGATGGTGACACCTTCTATACATTACATGTAGAAGATGCCCCTTGTCATAGTACCAGGTCTAGGTATAGAAAGAAAATTAACAAGATCTCTGTACTGTCCATTCATAGAAGGAATATAAAAACTTTGCAAAATTTACTGTGACCCCCACCGATCACTAGGGAATGGTGCTTAGTGATCTTTGCACCCTGAAAAATGTAAAAGACCAATAGACAAGCACCATAGACATGCTTGGGGGAATCCTATGACCCTTTATTCTAGTGATCATAGGGGTTCGTAGGGCACAGACATGCCTAGTGACCGATTTCAGAGTCATGTCAGAAGTGAACCTTCCCAACAAAACTATCAACAGTTTTACTGCAACTTTGCGGATGCTGTAGTGGTGCGGGTTCTAGGACACTGGTATTGACTCACGTGAACACAACAGAGATACAAAATCTAAGGACAACTAGTCCATCACTGTGCAGCTCTTATCTGGTATGGCACCAAGCTGACTGCAGATAGGTGTAAAACACCTTTGTATCCATGATTGTATATCCCTATTAACTAAGTTAGAATTGTCTAGTTTTAATATAAATTGGCACCAAGCCGACATCAGACAGGTGTAAAACACATTGGCATCTGTCAAACGATACCATTCCTAATCTCCTGTGCTATTAAAATTATTTGTCTATGATGTTAACATAGCAATGGAGCTTGTGATTTTCTCAAAAAGAACACAAAATTACATTTTTAAAATTGTCAATTATGGCAATAAAATTCCTGATCTGTATACACATCTATTATATGATAATACATCACATTCTTACTCTTTTCAGAGGCCCTTTTTGAAAGTCACACTCATCCAAGATGTACTCCCTGTTCTTCATGCAGACAGTTCTTGCCAACTTTGCCGTTAGCATATATTTAATTCCTTTCACAACCTATGAAAAAATACAATTTACATTGCGGTGTCCATGAGGCCTTATATAAAAGTATTGCAATAATAATAAAAATAGAGAGGTCGCATAACTGCGTGGAAGGAGTAATATATATGTATATTTACCCTTTGTTACTAGGGTCAGCGGGTTGTCAGTGGGACAACTCCCTCTAAAGGAGTTGTCTAAGCAGCTTTGATAGTATTTACCCTTTAAACCCTGCACATGGATTAGGATTTTACGGCCAGGTTGATACCTCCTGAGGTGGTCCTGTTTGTTGGTAGCAGGCCAAGGATCAGGCAAGAGAATGGTCCAGTCGAAGCAGATGTCTATGGTTCAGGAGTCAGGAACAAGCAAATGGTCTGGACAGGTGGCAAGGATTCAGTGACTGGGTACATGCCAAGGGTCAGGCATGAATATAAGACAGGCCATGAAAAAGCAAACCGGAACATAGGAATAAACTGAGGGTCAGTACACTTCTCAGGACAAGTCAGATAACAGGAACACCTGCAGCATAATAGAACCTTATTGCTTAGGTGTATGGTAGAAAGCTGAGCAGACTCCTATAGGTAAGGGCCAGCTGGGATTATCTTGGGGCACAATTATTAGTATATGTGCGGTCCCTTGGCATGTACTGAACCACTGAAGCCTTGCTGTTTGTCCAGACCATTTGCTTGTTCCTGACTCTTGATCCATAGCTGCCTACTCTTGCATGTATGTGACAGGCGCCATTCCCATACAGAAATGGACAACCGGGGACTGAGAGCAAGGCACCGAGACAGAGAGGTAAGCCAGGAGCAGTGAGAAAAAGGATGCTGGTGCAGCAGTGAATTGGTGTTAAGATTTGGATCATATTGAAGCTTTTATCCAGACTTTAGCAAAATCCCAGTGGAGAAAAGTCAGTTTATTGAAAACTACTGTACATCAAAAACCTGATCTGAATACAATGTATGAATACTGTTTTAAACATTACTCACCTGTATCATGGCTTTCTGTATCTCTAACTCTTTAGAAAGATAGATATCATTGGACAGGTTATTAAAGGCATAGACAGTGATCCTCACTGCTTTCTTTACTTCAGGGTCATTGGTGCTGGCGTTTCTGGGAAATCCAGGGGCTACGGTGGACCTGCGAGCTCCTGTAACAAAAACATATCTATCAATCTGTATTGTGAAAGCCAAAAATACTCCTAGTCAGTTCCATTGTAATAAGTCTCTATACAATATTGTAAAGACAAATCTCTATAAATTGATTATTCATTTAAGTTGCTAAAACCAAAATAATTGATCCCTCCTTGGTATTTCCACTATCCCAGTACTGTGCCTGTGAGGACAGGTCTCTGTCAGTTTGTCGTAACGTTACTAACATTGATCATACACATTAGATTTTAGACTGTCTGCTGTTGGCTGATCGTACATAAACCTACAACAGTCTGTCCCTTACAGCCAACCATCAACTAAGGTTGGTCACAACCAAAATCTGTTGTAGATTTTTTTCTCTGTCATCATTGTTTGTCCTTGTGATCTGTTGTGTATGAGCTACACGGACAGACCTGTGGGCAATTTTTGTATTGTGGGCATGTGTTTGTGCTACTAATGCCGATCCTAATCACGGCCGCCTCTGCTTCCCCTTATACCCACCATGGGGCCTCAGCGACGTGATGTAGAATGTAGAAGCACATAATTTGGCCTAGTGGTTAATGTGAGTACTGCAGGATTTTTTTTTAGATATACAGTCATGGCCAAAAGTTTTGAGAATGACACAAATATTATATTTTTCACGATCTGCTGCCCTCTGGTTTTTATGTGTGTTTGTCAGATGTTTTTATCACATACAGAAATAGAATTGCATTCATATTATGAGTAACAGAAGCTTATATTGACAGTTAGAATGAGTTAATGCAGCAAGTCAATATTTGCAGTGTTGACCCTTCTTCTTCAGGACCTCTGCAATTCTCCCTGGCATGCTCTCAATCAACTTCTGGACCAAATCCTGACTGATAGCAGTCCATTCTTGCAGAATCAATGCTTTAATTTTGTCTGAATTTGTTGGTTTTTGTTTGTCCACCTGTCTCTTGATGATTGACCACAAGTTCTCAATGGGATTAAGATCTGGGGAGTTTCCAGGCCATGGACCCAAAATCTCTATGTTTTGTTCCCTGAGCCATTTAGTTATCACCTTTGCTTTATGGCAAGGTGCTCCATCATGCTGGAAAAGGCATTGTTGAGCGCCAAACTGCTCTTGCACGGTTGGGAGAAGTTGCTCTTGGAGGACATTCTGGTACCATTCTTTATTCATGGCTGTGTTTTTAGGCAAGACTGTGAGAGCCGATTCCCTTGGCTGAGAAGCAACCCCACACATGAATGGTTTCAGGATGCTTTACAGTTGGCATGAGACAAGACTGGTGGTAGCGCTCACCTCTTCTTCTCCGAATAAGCAGTTTTCCAGATGTTCCAAACAATCGAAAAGGGGATTCATCAGAGAAAATGACTTTACCCCAGTCCTCAGCAGTCCACTCCCTGTACCTTTTGCAGAATATCAGTCTGTCCCTGATGTTTTTTCTGGAGAGAAGTGGCTTCTTTGCTGCCCTCCTTGAGACCAGGCCTTGCTCCAAGAGTCTCCGCCTCACAGTGCGTGCAGATGCACTCACACCTGCCTGCTGCCATTCCTCAGCAAGCTCTGCACTGCTGGTAGCCCGATCCCGCAGCTGAAACACTTTTAAGAGATGGTCCTGCCGCTTGCTGGTCTTTCTTGGGCGCCCTGGAGCCTTTTTGGCACCAATGGAAGCTCTCTCCTTGAAGTTCTTGATGATGCGATAGATTGTTGACTGAGGTGCAATCTTTCTAGCTGCAATACTCTTCCCAGTTAGGCCATTTTTGTGCAGTGCAATGATGACTGCATGTGTTTCTTTAGAGATAACCATGGTTAACAGAAGAGAAACAATGATGGCAAGCACCAGCCTCCTTTTAAAGTGTCCAGTGGTGTCATTCTTACTTAATCATGACAGATTGATCTCCAGCCCTGTCCTCATCAACACCCACACCTGTGTTAATGGAGCAATCACTGAAACGATGTTAGGTGGTCCTTTTAAGGCAGGGCTGCAATGATGTTGAAATGTGTTTTGGGGGATAAAGTTCATTTTCTAGGCAAATATTGACTTTGCAAGTAATTGCTGTTAAGCTGATCACTCTTTATAACATTCTGGAGTATATGCAAATTGCCATTAGAAAAACTGAAGCAGTAGACTTTGTAAAAATTAATATTTGTATCATTCTCAAAACTTTTGGCCATGACTGTAGATAATAAACATGGAAATTTAAAACTAATCTAAAACTATGTTTTACATAAAAAGCTTGATTTAAACAAATAGATATTTTTACTGGTAACATTTTATAAGAAAATAAACTATAGTCATCTAATAAATCCCCACCGTAGCACCAGTGGTCGCTGCTGATCTTTGGTGATCTTCCATGTGACTGCTGCAGCCAATCATGGGCCTCACCGGTCTCATGCCATAGATGCCAGTTAATGGCTGAGGGATTCACATGGGTAGTTGGCACTATTTTTTGTTGCCAAATCATGAGACGTTACGATTTACGATGGAACACAACAGACTATATTATAATCCACCGAGGTCAGGCTAGGTTCACACCTGCGTCCGATCTCCGCCTGGAGATTTTGTTCCCCATTCTGCTTAAAAAAATGCGGAAAGAAAAGTCCTGCAAGCAGCCATACTGCAGATGTGAACAGAGCCTTTGTCTGCCAGTCATTATATTGCAGTATCATAAGTACAGCAATTTAATGACTGTATTTATAACATTATGCAGCAAATGCTGTACAGTCTTATCCTGATCATGGAGTCGGTGAAAATGAGACAAAGAACATTTAGCCTGAGGTCTAGACTCTTTATCTATTTTATGACATGCAGTGAATGAAAGCAAAAGGCATAGTGTTCTTTGCAAGAATATAAAAAGAGAGATAACTTTGCAGTTCTTCTGGCAGAGCTGTGTACTCAGTGGCGGTTTGTCAGTATGTCACAACCATATCTCTGTAACCGAAAACCTGACTGCCACTCCAAGCCCTTGTGTATTTCCTAATCCAAAGATCAGCCCAGTATTACTCAATATACACGATAAAGAATTCTCCTGAAGGTTAGAATGAATTTATCAAGCATAAAGACAAATGGACAGAAAAAGATTTTAGAAGGATCGTCCAAATTTTCCTTAATAAGGACCATATGCTAACATATAGTAAAGGGAACGTTCCCGTGTTACCTGCAAGTGCTGTACTTGCTATTTTTGACAATCGCATAATGTTGAATGATATTGCAGTGGATATATGCATCTGCACGGAGGGACACCGTACCTTAATATTGTAAAGGCCCCCAGCTATGAGACACTTATCCACAATCCTGTAGATGGGGAATAAGTGTTGTTCATGAGACAAACCCTTATAATGCTGGCTATGATAGTCAGGTGTCCAAATAGTGCATTGCGGATTATTATATATGGGACTGTATAGCTGCAGAGCTGTCGTAGCACCCATACTGACCCCTGATCTCCTAATGCGACTACAATGGGCATGTGAGCATCAGACCTGGACCATGGAGCAATGAAAGAAAGTGGCCTGCTCTAATAAATGACACTTCCTTTTACCTATGGATAGCCAGGTAAGTGTCAGTTACTATGAGAAGAGATGGCACCAGGATGCAAGGAAGTGTGATGCTCTGGGCAATGTTCTGCTGGGATACTTTGGGTACTGGCATTTATGTGAATATTACTTTTGACATGTACCACCAACCTAAACATTGTTCCCGGCCAAGCTTCATGGCTATTGCACTGCTTAACCCTCGTCCGGCTGAGTAGGTACAATTGTACCTATTCCTATGCAGCCTGTAATGTTGTAAAATTATGCAGCCTGACGAAGGTTAATGGTAGTGGTCTTTTTTTTTTTTTTTTTTTTTTTTTTTTTTTAGACAAATGGCATTTTTGTGGTTCACTTGGGGATCTGAATACAACTAAGCATCTGAGGGATATACTAGAAAAACAAGTCCAGTACACGTTTGCAATATGACAAAGGGAATGGTAAGTATTTTTTATATGCATTTTTTTTTTTATGTTCCATGTCACTGTCTAAGTTTTAAAAAAGAACTACATCCTGCAATTTCCACTCTGGCAACTAAGCTTAGTAATAGACTGACATTTCACAATTCTGTAGAGATTTTATTTGCCACAGTCACTGCATTTACATCACAGACAGGATTACAACAGAAGATAACAGGTCTATAGATAACGCCAATGGCCCATCATTACATTTACTACTGACAGTAGATCATGTCACAGCCTATGTACTCCCCCTCCCTGCACAGAAAATATCTAGAAAACTCTCCCACAGACCCCATTGAATTGGCTACAGTCTTTTATATTTTATCTCACACACACACAGTGAAACCTCTGATCTGACCACCCAAATTTGCACAGAAAAAAAATGTTCTTTGATGATCCACTCAGATATACAGTGTGCAGATTAACCCTTTCCCCCCCTCACAGAGACTTTTCAGAATTTCGTTCTCAACTCCCTGCCTCAACTCCTCCCCCATAACATTTTTATTTTTCCGTTTATAGAGCCATACGAGGGTTAATGTTTGCAGGACAAATTGTAGTTCGTAATGGTACCATTTTATATTCCATACAGTGTACTGGGAAGTTGTAAAAAAATTTAGAATGGGGTGGAATTGGAGAAAACTGTCTATACATCATTCTTACGACGTTCACTGTGCAGCCAAAATGACCTGTCATCTGTATTCTATGAGTTGGTACGATTCTTGGAGTCGCCATATTCTGACACCTGTAACTTTTTTCTATTTCCATGTACGGGGATGCATAAGGTGTCTTTTTATGCAGGGCCAGATGTACTTTTTATTTATACCATTTTGGGAAATTACTATTTGTCGCTTTTTATTTAAAATTTGTATGAGAGATGAAACACTTTTTATTTTTTTTATTTTTATTTTTTTATATACCCAATTGTGGGCATTATACAGTGGAGACCCAGCCATTATGGCAGCTGCTTATCTCATGAATGGCTGCCATATTTAAGGTCTAAAGTGTCTAATGGAGCCAGAAGGCATGTACAGTCCTCTAAACCCCCAAATAATGATGAAAGAGCCAGAAATCATGTATTTTATGCTTCAGCATATTACATAGAACCAAGTATCACATCAATAGGTCACACAGAACCAGGCTTACACAGGGACTAAAAAAATTAGTCATGGTACTGTACACAAACGTCACTACAACCCACACCTTTCTTACTCCCCTGGTGAAGTGCATATTTCCTAGATCAAGATCTCCTCTCATTCTTGGTCCACGGCATGGCTTTCCATTCTTTCCTAGCTGGCAGTATGGCTCCCCCTCTCACTCCTAGTCCTCAGCACGGTATCCCTTTAAATAGTAGTCCTCAGCATGGTTCCCGCTCATTCCTAATCCCCAGCAATATATCCCTTTAAATATTGGTCCTCAGCATGGTTCCCCTCCTGGACCACAGCATGGATACCCCTCTCATTCCTTTTTCCCAGAATGACTCCCCTTTCCATTTTCCTCTATATTGTAGTGTTGATGGTAAATCGCACTTTAAAAGACAGATGAGCTGGACTGCCTATCATTAGATCTTCTTTTTATATGTACATGCTACCTTAGAAACAACATTTGTAATGATGTGTCTTCTTTACAGAAACCTCTCCTATCAGATTGACTAGGAAACTAACAATATGCAGAAATAGCACTCATTGTGAGATTCACACTTTGTAATATAAGACCCCTTGCCAAAGAGGAAACCACACGAGGTTACAAAAAAATATTACTACTAATTGAAAGAGGGAATGTGAGAAATTGATGCCAGATCTATGCAACACTCAATGGCCTCATATACAAGAGTAGGCATGGAGATTAAAAGAAGAAAATAATTAGAGTAAGGTCTGTGGATTCTCCTGGGTAGAACACTGTATAGAAAGGCGGTCTGCTTTGCTTTCCCTTAGCTTAAAAAAAATAAAATAAAAAAAAGTTATGCCAATTGTCAGGGATCAGAGTCACACCCACAGATATACCCACTCACTGTACACCAATTCTGGGGGTTATCCATTCACCTTACTTACCACACACACACACACACACACACACTGCTTCCACACTCCCTTCCAGCACACATGTAACATGAGATTTTTACAGTCATGCAACCACACAAAGCTGCCACCACCCGCCACTTCAGGTACGACGAGACACCAGTATGCCCACACCATGCACAAATAGCGCACAACAGAGTAGAACGGCTAGTGGGGTACGTTAGAGCCAAAAGACAATGTTATTAAATTTTAGATACATAAAAAAAGTACCATGCATAATAAAAAGACATAAAATAAACAAATACATACATTGTAAAATAAATAGGAATTACTTTAAAGACCTGGTTTGTTTAATGAGGACCTTTCACGTCCTCATGTATATGCGGTTTTACATACCGCTAGAAAGCTGACAGCGCGCTGAATTCAGCGCACTGTTGGCTTTCCCGTTATATGCCCCAGGGCTGGAGATATCGGGGGTCTAAATTTCACCGTTCACAGTCAGAAGGGCGTTCCTGACTGTCTAGCTGGGACTGTGAGGAACACCCTCCTAACTGTGCTCGTCCATAGCCCTGTACTGGGGGGCGTTCCTCACAGCTCAGCGTCATCGCTGGGCGGTAAGGAACGCCCCCTCTCTCTGTCCTCGTCCATAGCAGAGTACTGTCAGAGGGGGCGTTCCTTACCGCCCAGCGATGACGCTGATCTGTAAGGAACGCCCCCCCAGTACAAGTCTATGGAGAAATACTGTCAGGGAGGGCGTTCCTCACAGCGCAGCTAGACTGTCAGGAACGCCCTTCTGACAGTGAACAGTGAAATTTAGACCCCCGATATCTCCAGCCCCGGGGCACATAACAGGAAATCCGACAGTGTGCTGAATTCAGCGCGCTGTCGGCTTTCTAGCGGTATGTAAAACCGCATATACATGAGGACGTGAAAGGTCCTCTTTAAGTCTGGCTGGGAGCTTCAGCATAAGAAGATGGAGCGATCCCACATTAGATGTGGCTCCAAAGAAACTGACTGCAAAATCATTAACCTTATCATATTTATGGATTTTTTTTTTTCCCACAATGTAAACTTTTTAATCCACCAGGTCCGCTGCCGCAGCGTCTGCAATGGTCAGTACCCCTGGGATGCTAATTAGATCAACTATTTTGTATGTATAAATATAATTAGCTACTGGGACTGGTTTTTGCTCTGTAGCCAATATAATTACTGGACATATAATTACTGGACAAATTACACTAAACTCCCTGGATTGCGCATACCAATTACACAGACTATGATATATAGAAATTATCCAATTGTTTTCTGAGTACAATATAGGGCAAAGTGTGTCATACTGTTGGTCCCTATTGTCCTGGTCAAGGTCAAAAGAGCATTTTTTTGGCCTGCATGTGCTGATATGATGTAACATATATATTTCTATATCTTATTTACTGGATAGGAAATCATAGTCTGTTGTAGTTTCCTAGACAGCGGGCCATGGCAAAAACTCCATATTAAACATGGAATAGAAATGCAATGCGAACAGAAACATTTTGAACATTTTAAGGTATACTTTGCTTTTTACAAAGGCAGACATATTGAAATGTCAGGGTTTATATCTTTATATGTTTGTATATAGTTTTAATTTGCTGTCAAATGTAGGAAACATTCTGACTTCTATTTAAAAGAAAAAAAAAAAAAAAAACTATGAAAAAACATACATAGCGGGCATAAAGTTGAATCCATTTTTTGAAGTTTAACTTTTTTTAGACAAAGATACAAGTGTGATGTGTACCACGAGTCACTTGCTGAAATTTCACAGTCTGTGGCCTAGTTTTGCTTCCGAGTTCTATTACAGATTTATCTTCGGTGTACATCTCTACATTCACTCTGGTTAGTTCATCGCCCTACGTCTGTGTATAACACACCGCCATTAGCATCCTCTTAGTGAATGGCATTCAGGGGATGCTTTCTTATGTTTGACTTTATTCATAAAAAATTGGAAGGGAAAATAGAAATATTCTCAAGGGTAAACATTAGGAATACTCCTCTTCTCCCCCTGTGCTACAACTCTGTAGAACTAGGTATACGGATTATTAAATGATCTGCTCAGGATTAAGAAAAGATGACTTTTCTTCTAGTAACAATCACCATACATATCCAGACTTGCCAACATTGCAGACCAAGTAATGGGGATATTTAATCCCACCCCTAAATTTTATCCAAACTGAGCTGGAATGCCCAATTATGGGTGGCTCCTCAGTAAACCTGGCCCTTTTTAGGGTCAGGGCATGCTCACATTTGCTGGGATTGCTACTGAAAAATTGAGACTGCTGGCAAGTCTCCATGTTCAAAAAAAAAAAAAAAAAAAAAAAGATATTTGCGCTGTGCACCACTGGATGACGCCTTAATCTATTTTATGGTGCAGTTCAGATGAGTAGGCCCATCAGAAAAAAAAGTTTTATTACCTGCTGGAGATTTTTCTTAATCTACACACTAGAGGGCAGTCTATTTTAATTATTACTATACATGCAAAAAACAACTGCAATCTGTTTAGTCAGTGTGGATGCTATATATATATATATATATATATATATATATATATATATAAGATATAGATATAGATATAGATATAGATATAGATATAGATATAGATATAGAGAGAGAGAGAGAGAGAGAGGGGTTGATGTATAACACTAAGTTCACACTGGCACTTGCTCTCCGTTGTTTGGGCCAGTCAGGGGACCCTAACAATGGAGAGGCGGACCGCTAAAACAGCGGGTACACATGGAGCTCGGTGGACCCCAATGACTATAATGGGGTCCGTCAGGTTTCTGTTGGGTGTCAGTCATTTTGAAACTGTGCAGAACTTTTTCTCTGCTGATTTTCGGCAAACTCTGTGACGGAGTCTCCAACAGAGACACTGACACACGTGTGAACCCAGCCTTAATCTAGTGCACTTGTATTATTTGTTATCTGACTGGTTTCTAAAGACCTAAAGTACATGAAGAATGGACGTGTTGATGCGTTTTTGGCATTATTCACATGACAGTGAAAAATGGCTGTGTTTTTTGAACAGCTGACATATGGCCATTTTGAAACCCATGAAAGTCTATGGGTGTACTCACATGTCTGTTTTGTATTTACAGAAAAAATACAGCATGTCAGTTTTTTTGACATCCATGTAATACAGGTGAATGGACCCACTCACTTTCTATGTTTTAAAAACAGTCATATAGCTGGACTTAGTGCTTAGTCACATGACTGCAAAAAACTGACACTTTTGCAATGTCCGTGACACGGCCGTTTTGACAACTCATTGTGTAATATTCACACGACTGTTTTTTTTTTTTTTTTTTTGACGACCATCAAAAAAAACCTGACATGCACTATCTTTGTCCATCAAAATAGACATTGATAGTGCTGTGTGAATAGACCCATTAAAATCCATGGGTTCTCTAATGGCCATGTGAAAGCTGTTTTAGGCCAGGGCGAATCCCATCCACACATTGTGGAAAAATACCATTGCGGTTTTGGAAATCACAGCATGTCAATTATACCTACGGAAACGCTGGCGGTTTCTCTATAGGTATAATGGAAGCAGAAAGACTTTCAGTGAAAAATGCTGCAGGAAAAACCATGATACGTTGTCACTGCGGTTTTTCCCGCAGTGCTTTTTTACTGCGGCCCGCTACGTGAGGCTTTAGCCTAAGGCTAAGACCCCTTGTTGCGGAAAAGCTGCTTTTTTTTGTTGCAGATTTTGCTGTTTCTTTTAAAGCCAAACCCAGGCTGTAGCTGAAAAGGAATTGGAAATATATAGAAAGCTCTTATACTTCTCTGTTCTGCTCAATCCACTCCTGGCTTTGACTCAAAAAAACACAGCAAAATCTGCAAAAAAAAAAAAAAAAAAAAGCAGATTTTCCACAATTTGCTTAAAAACGTCTGTTGGACGGCCATTATTTAGTGCACAAACAAATGCAGACGTTTTTCATAGTAATTAGGTCTGTGCAAAATGGCACAGCCATGTGTATAAGGCCTTAGCCTACATTCAGACCGTGGGTGAAATTGGCTGTGAAAAATGTCCGTTTTTCACCTGTTGGGCACCCATTCTCACAGATCACTGATACATTGCAGTGAATAAAGGGTTCCATGAAAAAGAACAAACCTAGAGCATAATTTATATATCGACAATCTGTTAGAACAATATCAGTCATGTGAATAACCCCCATTTACAATAACAAATATTAATGAATGCGATACCATTCAAGTGAATATACGATTACAGTAGACTAGGGACACATGAGAAGTATCCGCCATAGCAGTACTAGAACAGTGAATAAAATCTAAGCAAATCCACAAACTGCAACTTAAACCCGCACGCAACGTGAGCACACATGCAGGTTTAACCTACAGAATGGCAATTATTGCTGCAGTTTTTACCTGCAAAGACTCCTGTAGGTGAGCCGCAGCAAAAAGCACCTGACTTTAGGTGGATTTCTCCACGGTGGGAAATATACCGCTGATGAAAATTGAGCAGCATGTTTGGTGTATATGGCACAGCCTTATAAAGGAGATGTAAAAGCACTCACCGTTGAAGATCACAGCTGAAGCAGCGGCTGCTAGGAATAAGAGGATTACAAAGCTCCACAGGGCAGCCATGTTCACAGAGGAGATGGTGATGAGAAGACTGCAGGCTGGAGACTATGTGAGACTCTCACAGGAAGATAAGTTTGTATGTGGAAACTTACTGGTGACAAATGGTTAGCACTGTATTCTTCCTGTTACTAGCAATGCACAGCCCTGTCACCACTCCGACCACTGCCAATGCTGGCTCCACATACTGATAAGAGCTCATTTACATAATTACACAATTAGGGAAAATTTGTAAATTATAGATTGGACTATACAGAAGCTTTAAATGGAATATACATTGGACTATGGCTAGTGCTTTGCTATTACATTGTCTATTATGTGATTTCTTTATTACTATACTGCTGCCTCCTAATAGACAGAACAAACACATGCTAACCACTTCCTGGCTAGATCTTTAACTAGTAGCAGATCTCTGCTGTCATGGCTTGTGGGGTATTGCTACTGTTTAAAGGGGATGGCCACAATTAGAAAAACATGTCTGCTTTTTTTCCCAAAAAACAGCACCACGCCTGTCCACAGGTGGTGTATGGCACTGCAAGTCTCATTCACTTTTGTGAAGCTGAACAACTAGGCACAAGCCATGGACAGATGTGGCACTGTTTCTGAAATAAGGCAGTCATTTTTTTCTAATCCCATATATAGTTGTATATTTTTGCTCAGCATTGGTTTAGACAAAAAATAAGACTAACGTTCATTTTCCCCTTAAGGCGAAGGCCCCACATAGTGGAACGCAGCAAAAAAATGCAACAGGAATGCATCACGTTTTTTTCCGCTGCGTTTTTCATTGCATTTTTGTAGAGTTTTCCTCTTTGGTCTTTATGCGACTATTATTATTTTCGTAGGTATAATTGACATGCTGCGATTTTACAAAATGCGGGTGTTTTTGAAAAAAACAACTTTTCTGGGGATTTTTTTCTGCAATGTGTGGATGGGATTTGCCATAATCCCATCCATCTTGCAGGTACTGTGAAACTCTGCGTTTTCGCAATGTGTGGCTTCAGCCTTAGGGGGGCGTCAGTAGTGTCTGTTGCTATTGTCCGCTACAAGATTTTAGCAACGGACACTAGCTGAACCGTCAGAAATCCGTTAAAATTTCCATTCCTTTCAATGGGATTTTACCTTGTGTCCGTTATTGTCTGTTTACACCCAATCCGTCACAAGTCTGGTTTTTTTTCGCGGACAAAAAATCCTACATGCAGGACTTTTGTGTCCGTTAAAAAAAAATGGTTTCTTGACGGACGGCAAGCGTCCGTTATTTTTTAACATTGAAGGCTATGGTTACTCTCTGTTATTTTGTGTCGTTTTTTTTTTTCTGTGCATGCTCAGAAAGGAGAAACAAAAAAAAACAAAAAACGGACACTAAGTGATGCTATCTGATGCTAAGATGGTAATGTGTCCATTAAATGGATCCGTTAAAAAAAACGGACACATTAACATCAGTTAGTGTCTGTTATTGTCTGTTATGATAGGTGTCCGTTTTTTATTGTTTTTTTTTTAACGGACACCTTCATAACGGAATCCTACGGTAGTGTGAACCCTGCCTTAAAGAAAAAAGTAACCCGTCAAACACATGCAGGCGCGGACTGGCCTAGAGGTGAAGAGGTGGATCACCCGTGGGCCCTGAGCCAGGTGGGTCCACAGTTCACCTTGGCATGGCACACAGCACGTCATTGATACAAATACTTATCATACAGTATCTTATTCAGTCCACAGTACCTTGCGAATGTATTCGGCCTCCTTGAACTTTTCAACCTTTTGCCACATTTCAGGCTTCAAACATAAAGATATAAAATTTTAATTTTTTGGTGAAGAATCAACAACAAGTGGGACACAATTGTGAAGTGGAACAAAATTTATTGGTTATTTTAAACTTTTGTAAAAAATAAAAAACTGAAAAGTGGGGCATGCAATATTATTCGGCCCCTTTACTTTCAGTGCAGCAAACTCACTCCAGAAGTTCAGTGAGGATCTCTGAATGATCCAATGTTGTCCTAAATGACTGATGATGATAAATATAATCCACCTGTGTGTAATCAAGTCTCCGTATAAATGCACCTGCTCTGTGATAGTCTCAGGGTTCTGTTTAAAGCGCAGAGAGCATCATGAAGACCAAGGAACACACCTGGCAGGTCCGTGATACTGTTGTGGAGAAGTTTAAAGCCGGATTTGGATACAAAAAGATTTCCCAAACTTTAAACATCCCAAGGAGCACTGTGCAAGCGATCATATTGAAATGGAAGGAGTATCAGACCACTGCAAATCTACCAAGACCCGGCCGTCCCTCTAAACGTTCAAACAAGGAGAAGACTGATCAGAGATGCAGCCAAGGGGCCCATGATCACTCTGGATGAACTGCAGAGATCTACAGCTGAGGTGGGAGAGTCTGTCCATAGGACAACAATCAGTCGTACACTGCACAAATCTGGCCTTTATGGAAGAATGGCAAGAAGAAAGCCATTTCTCAAAGATATCCATAAAAAGTCTCGTTTAAAGTTTGCCACAAGCCACCTGGGAGACACACCAAACATGTGGAAGAAGGTGCTCTGGTCAGATGAAACCAAAATCGAACTTTTTGGCCACAAAGCAAAACGATATGTTTGGCGTAAAAGCAACACAGCTCATCACCCTGAACACACCATCCCCACTGTCACACATGGTGGTGGCAGCATCATGGTTTGGGCCTGCTTTTCTTCAGCAGGGACAGGGAAGATGGTTAAAATTGATGGGAAGATGGATGGAGCCAAATACAGGACCATTCTGGAAGAAAACCTGTTGGAGTCTGCAAAAGACCTGAGACTGGGACGGAGATTTATCTTCCAACAAGACAATGATCCCAAACATAAAGCAAAATCTACAATGGAATGGTTCACAAATAAACGTATCCAGGTGTTAGAATGGCCAAGTCAAAGTCCAGACCTGAATCCAATCGAGAATCTGTGGAAAGAGCTGAAAACTGCTGTTCACAAACGCTCTCCATCCAACCTCACTGAGCTCGAGCTGTTTTCCAAGGAAGAATGGGCAAGAATTTCAGTCTCTCGATGTGCAAAACTGATAGAGACATACCCCAAGCAACTTGCAGCTGTAATTGCAGCAAAAGGTGGCGCTACAAAGTATTAACTTAAGGGGGCCGGATAATTTGGCACGCCCCACTTTTCAGTTTTTTATTTTTTACAAAAGTTTAAAATATCCAATAAAATTCGTTCCACTTCACGATTGTGGCCCACTTGTTGATTCTTCACCAAAAAAATTTAAATTTTATATCCTTATGTTTGAAGCCTGAAATGTGGCAAAAGATTGAAAAGTTCAAGGGGGCCGAATACTTTCGCAAGGCACTGTATGTGTCTGTATAATATACTGGGTAAATTATTTAAAGGAAATCTGTCGGGGGGAAATTGAGTATCAGACTAATAACAGTACCTTTTACAGCGGCTTCTATACATTCTGAAGATGTCTTTCTTATTCTGCATTGCAGATCCATTTTAATTAAATTTTCATTATTCTTGTATTCTTATTTAAATTAGCTGTAGAGGGCCTTTAGGGGAGTGTACTTTCCTGCCAGGGCTTCGCTCTCCACTCAAAATATCCGCCCATAACTGCAGACATAGTGTGACAAAATGGAAGATGTCATTCAAGGAATGGGGGTGGAGCTAGGGACAATTATCTAGAGCTGAGAGTAAAACCCAAGCAGAAGAAGAAACTCCCCTAAAGCCCTTTTCAGCTAATTTGCATAATAGTAAAATCCTGATTTTCATGAAAATGGATCTGTAATGCAGTATAAGAAAGACATCTTTGGAAAATGTAGAAGCTACCCTACAAGGTGCTGTTATTAGTTTGATACCAATTTTCCTGCTGACAGACTCCCTTTAAGAAACTACCCAGTTTATTTTTATATACTGTAGACACATAGGTGCAGAGTCAGGCCAACCAGTATCTTTCCTCTCTGGGCCCCATCTTCTCATTCACACGGTAGGGGACCCAATAACCAATCATCTTGCAGTCTCTTGCTGTAGCCCTGCTTATGTAATCCTGGCTCACAGAGCTAAGAGGGAGAGCCAGGCAGAAGACTACTGATGGGACCCCAGGATAGAAACAATCAGAGGCAAGGACTAAGCAGTAAGATACTACTGGATAAATATAATGTTAGTGACATTTTAGGTATTTGAGTGTCAGATAATATTTGCAGGTACCTGTATAGTGGGCCCCCAGAATGAATTTTATTAGTTTCCCCATAACATTCAGGAATTTACTGCTATGGTAAAGGAGTGGACTATAAGTAGAGGGAAGGACAGAGAGGTGCAGTCTGGAGGAAGGTATATGTGAGGGTAACAACCTGGTGGCTCTATGGGCATGTTGGAAAAAAGAGTAATAAAATGGGGAAGCTATAAACCACCAAATATAACAGCATCCATGGAAAATCTGCTACTAAGGAAAAACAATGAGGTAGTTATTATGGGGGGCATCAGCTACGCACATGAAAATTGGGAAAGTGAAACCTGTGGCTCTCATATAGGAAACAGGTTTTTAACATTAGGAGGTTGTTCCACAAAGTAAAGACTGCAGGACCTTTCTCACATACCAATCCTGAGGGCAGCCAGACTGCATATGGGTCAGACTAGTGGAGTGCTGTACTTCGGCTATCTCTGGTGCTCCCATTGAAGTAAATGGGGGCACCAACTGCCAGCAGTCCCGCCTGGCTGCACTCAGGAAGAATATGGAGCGTGAGAAAGGTCCTGCAGTCTTTACTTCGTGGGACAATCCCTTTAATTAAAGATGATTACCTTTCCCAATTAGTGCAGGAGCCAATTAGAGGGAGGGCCCTATTGGACTCAAAGGGAACCTGTCCCAAGGAAAATGTTGCTCTATCTGCAGGCAGCATATTATAGTGCTAGAGGAGCTGATATTGGTCTATAATTTTGTTGTAAAAGTTTAAGTTTATGTAGTAATTTATTCATTGAAATTGCCGTTCTATCTATGCTAAGATGTCAAGGAGGCGATCCTATCAGTGACATCTAGAGGAGATGATTTCTGTCACATCCTAAATGTCAACATAGAGCAGAATCTTCAATGGATAAATGACAGGTTATACAGATTCTTTTCCCACAAACCTATATATCAGTCTGCTTCGCTCCTCCTGCTCTATAACATCCTGACTATAGGTCGGACTGCATTTTTCATGTGACAGGTTCCCTTTAATATTAACAAATAGATGACATAATAGCAAACCTGTAGGAAACCCTAGGAAATAGGAACCATAATATAATAAATTTCCTTTTGTCTTTCAATAGGGTGATTGGTCGGGGAGCCACAAAAACACTGACCTTCTCAAAGGCGAATTTTCACAATCTTAGAGATGCCCTTAACTTAATTAACTGGGGCAATGTCCTCAAAAATAGAAATACAGATACTACATGGGATTCTTTCAAAAGCATCTTAAATATTCATTGTTATGGTATGTTCAGACTGCCAGTATTGAAGTCTGTTGCTCTTGTCCATCAAGGGAGTACCCCATCCTCTCCATTCACTGTAGTGTAAAAAACAGTATGGGAAGAAAAATCCTGTAGCTTTGACTTTCTCTTCCATTAGAAAAGTAAACAAATATGGCGGCAGAAAGCCTCTATCGTGTTTTTGGCATTACAGTGCAGTGAATGGAGATTGATGTAGACAGCGGTTGATGCCGACTGAATGTATCCTGAGACTTACATAATTTATGGGAATAAAAGGATTGGGAACCAGAGAAAACCCATGTAGATAAATAAAAATATAAAGAAAATTCATAAAAATAAAGCATATGGTATAAATAGTGAAAGGAAAATTCTGAAGGTATCGGCCTTTTAAGATGCAATGAGGAAGAAATCGCAAAGGGTGATAAGGGGAAAGCAAATTTACTAAACATGTTTTTCTCCTCTATATTCACAGAGGAAAACAAAATGTCATGTGAAATACAGAGCGACAAAGTAAGCTCTACATTAAATGTCATCTGTTTCACCAAGGAAGAAGTGTCGAGCTTCCTTAACCCTTTAAGACACCTCAATTTTCCGATTTTATATTTCACTTTTTTTCCTCTCCACTGTCCAAAAGCCATAAATTGGACTCATATGAGGGAGTATTTTTGTGGAGTAAATTGTGCTTCGTAGTGGTACCATTTAATTTTCCATATGAGGTACTGGGAAGCTATAAAAAAAAAAAAAATTGAGAATGGAGTAGAATTGGAAAAAAAAAACACAACTGCACAATTTTTTGTTTACAGACTTCATATTTATGAAATGTATCATGTGATAAAAAAAGAAACATGACCTATATTCTGTGGGTTGGTCTTGGTACAATCATGGCGATACCAAATTTATCTAGTTTTTGTTATATTTTAACACCTTTAGGCTAAGACCCCACGTAGAAAAAACGCGTGAAAAAAAACACGCGTCAGAAACGCTGAATTTCTGCCCTATTATACCTATACGGAAAATGTCAGAGTTTCTGTAGGTATAATTGGCATGATGTGATTTCCAAAAACTCAACTCAACGCCCCGGCCTTACAAAAATTCGAAACTTTTCTTTCCATAGCCATATTGTGACACCCGGAACTTTTTTATATTTTCATGTATGAAGCTCTGTAAGGGCGCTTATTTAGTATGGTGAATTGTAGTTTTTATTAATAACATTTTGGGGATTGTCTTTTTTTTTTTTTTTTTTTTTTTGGACCCACCTAGAGTACTTGAACCCTAGGGGTTCTTATTGCTCATACAATATACTACAATATAACTGTGCTGCTGTATATTGTGTAACTGCGTATGGCTGTGTGTAATAGAACCTTAGCAATGTCAGGTCTGGGAGCCTTCAACAGGCCTTTGACTGTCAAGATAACTGATCGCTGTCCTATGATGACATTCCAGGGGATGGTGATTGGGCCCAATATAGTGGTGCTGCTATTTAGGTGCCTCGGTTGCAATTGACTTAGGTATATAAAGGGTTAACATCCACGTTTGGTGCAGGCACTGATCGCAACTGTAAGTGGCAGATGTCTGCTGTATAATAGTCCTGTGCCCTCTTCATACTACCTTAGTGACACCCTGACGTACAAGTATGTTTCACGGAGGTGTTCTAACATCACTGGCATCACATGGACCTATTATTTCTATGGATGTGTTTTGTTACTGGTTGATCTATTTTTCACTGTGTGCCATCCATGTGCTGTCCTTGAACTTAGGCAGACCTGCAGAATTTCCAGAAGATACGCCACAGTGGGAAAAAAAAAACAAATTTTTTTTTTTTTTGTCACAGAAACTTTCAGGGGGTCACACTGCTTAAAGGGAGTCTGTCAGCATGAAATTGCATTATAAACTACACACAGTACCTTGCTGTCCGTTGTATACAAAGCCATTTTATCTTCTTTGTCCGCAGCTGCGTTAGTCTGAAAAAAAAAGTTTTATAGATATGCAAATTATCTGTAATGGGCTTTAGGGGCGTGTAATTTGTGCTATGGGCGTCGGTGATGCATTTACTACATGCCTCTATAGCCCAGTTACAAGCCATCAGGAAGCTGAAGCCCAGCCCTTTGTCTGGGCTCCGATAAACTTCATTAGGTATAATGTGCACGTACGTACTCTGTGACATCATACGCATGTGCAGTACGTAGGTATTGCTTTGGAAACTGTATACAACAGCCAACTAGGTAGTTGTATACAGTGTAGTTTATAATGCGATTTCATGCTGACAGACTCCCTTTAATTTCCTTGATGGAAATTCAGCAGAGTGTTCATCCTAGGTAAAGTCAAAAGCGGTGGATTCATTGTAGAATCTTTTGTGACTGTGCCATTCTATGCCCCTTTTCAGTTTTCTATGAAACACTGGTGATGCTCTGCCACCGGTGCCCTGTTCCCACTAGTGGTATCACCTTACTTGGACGCTCCTATTGCTCTGCTACTCCCAATGTCTGTTGCCCTCCTCTTCCATTTCTGTGGCTACTAGTGGTGCCCATAGGGTGTGTGCACTGGCTCTCTCTGCCTCGTAGAGGAGCAACATACATCATGACCTGACCTGTGATTTGACCCTTAGCTTGTTCCTGACTACATACCTGTACATTTCTGATGGTCCTGTTCTGACTGTTATCCCTGTCCAACCTTCTGACTTCTGCAATTTTCCTTCCTGTCCTGACCACCTGCTTGTATCAGATCCTTTTCTAGCCTGACCCTTGGTGCTTTGTATTAGCATTTCTCGGCCCTCTGGACCAGCTGCTACCACTACCAGCAACACCTCAGTTTGGTGGACTGTGATATTCTGCCTAAATAGTGCATAAGAATACATCATGGGGTCTAGGGAAAACAGTATATGAGCTCTGTGCACATCATTATTAGAGATGAGCGAATTTCTCAAAAGTTCGATTCGGAAGTTCGATTCGAAGTTCCAAAAAAAATTTGCTTCGATCCAAATTACTTCTCAGCAAATAAACAGCTATTTCCGGGCTGCAGAGAGCCAGGGTGGGCGGGCGGCAAAATGGCGGAAGCCCTTGGATGCCACGGTCATGTTTCTCTGTCTCTCTCTCTTCAGCACGGACAACTTTTATTCATGTGGAAGGATCTGCTAACAAGCAAAGACACTCCTACCTAATCACATCACTAGAGAATATCTTGTGATCGTCTCATGTCACAAAGGTCCTTACTAAATATTCGTTACCGCGAAACATCAGGAAATCCGGAATCGTGGAGAATCGAAGATTTCCTGAAATTCGGATTGAATTCCACTTCTGCAGCTTCGATTCGCTCATCTCTAATCATTATAGGTAGCTTATCTGATTTGGACGCCTACTGGTCCGATACTATCATTATATTGCATTAATATCTTGGGTTGTTGGTGCACACAATGTATGAGCTCCACAAGGAAGACCTGACTTGAAGCTAAGTGGCTGCTTATTTTGTTTTCTTGCATAAAATATTGTATAGGTAGTTTATCTGATTTGGACGCCTACTATCATTGTATTGCATTGATATATTGACTACTAAGGCTACGGTCACACTAGCACTGTGAGACCATTAGGGAATTCCGTCCCCCATCATTCCGTTTGAAAAATACGAAGAGAAAAGTCCTGCAAGCAGGAATTTTATCTTCGTGTTTTTCGGGCGAAAACTGTGCGGAAACCCAGTGAACCCATTATAGTCTTTGGGGTCCGCAGGTTTGCGCAGGTAACCACTTTTTAAGCAGATTGGGTTTCTGTTTTTCGGGTCCCCAAGCGGACCCGAAAAATGGAAACCCCAACGCTAGTGTGAACCTAGTGTTACATTGTTTTCTAGGTAACACTACTGTATGCTAGCTTATTATACATCACTTGAGCACACTGTATATACTTTCTTCTGTTGTCTTTGCATACTATTTAGTGAAGTCACATTCATTTCAGAGAATTATTGGCGTGTAACATCCTTCATTCTCACTATCCATTTGTATTTATTTTATATAACCGGCCAAAGGATTTATGATGACAAACCCCGTGTTCTGTGCCATCTCAATAACAATAATTCTCATCTTTAGTCACATCCACTTGGTTAATGATAGTTCTCCTCTGATCATGATCACATCCAGGCACATGTCCTTGTTTCTCTAATATAAAAGTGACACATGGCACATTTACTCATATGCCATCTTTGAGACTTAGCCAAGCATGAAAGTAGTATTATAATGTTTTCTATGGTTTGCTGATACGGAAATAAGTGCCAAGTGCACTTCTACAAAGTATTTCTATTAAAATCATTGAACAAGCAGTTTCTAAAGTTTATTTTTGCTTGGATCTATATTGTGAAGCTATAAACAGTGACCTCCAATACAATAATAAATCCTTAAAGCGGTTGTCCATGAATTGGACAAACTTCAGAGGGTCCTGGGACAAGTGTAGCTTAAAAAAAAGCGTACTCATCTGTCCCTGGTGCAGTCTGTCCGGTCACGTGCTTTGCCTCAGTCCCCGGAATCCTCAGTCCTCACTGTGATTATGAGAGCCCCCCAGTTATGTATTTTTTTTCTCTGATGTATTATCACTTGTTCATATACCCTTTTGGCTTCAGGAAAGCGGTATTTCTGCTCTGTAATCAAGCCCTTTCTGTTGTACCAAGACCCTTTTGCTGTCCCATTAGCATACCCGTGCTAAGCTCATTATCCCCTAAGGGGGTTCCTGCAAACATGAGACTGGAAAGGCTTTTGAGCAAACAAAGAAGAGACTTTGAAGAAGAAGAGACCCCAAATCCAAATACGGTACTGGTGGGCGCAGGGAAAAGGTCAAGATACTGAACTCATTACCCAAAGGGTTCTGGGGGTCATTTTTGGTGTCTACATGGGGGGGGGGTCTCACCACGAACCCCATCATACCCCTTGCCTGACACTACGGTCATCTGTCAAGCAAATATGATGATTCATGGTTATTTCGGTTTCAATATGGAGGGCTGGACTTCCCCTCCTAGTGACATCACTGAGGGAGGAAACTGGGGATAGTTATATGGTAAGCTAAATAAAAAATAATAATAATCCATACCATCCATATCAAAGATCAAATTGGGCCCCAGTATGGTGGGTAGATTTGCAAACTAGGACAGAAGGGATTGGTTTTTGTTTCCTTTCCCATGACCCTTGGGTCCATGCCCCACCAGTTTGATTGGCAAAAGGATTGTGAATTATTTTTTTTTTACTATGCCTATCCTTAGGCTAGACCAAAAATATCTGATTGGTGAAGGGCTGACATCCGGCCCCCAAACAGATTAGCTGTTCAGAGGTGCGTCTGGTTTGTGTACTATACAGTGCATGGAGCTGGAAACAGTTGGCTATGTGCCCTATATAGTGGCCAGATGCAAGTACTGCAACTCAGCTGCCAGTGATCACAGATTTATGTTCTTAATCACCCCGTCTAGTAGGGGTTGTCCAGCCCCAAACTGATTTTTCATACTGATGACCTAGCCACAGTATAAATCATCAGTATGTGATTTTTGGGGTTCTGACACCTGGAACCCGCACAGATCAGCTGTTCCGGAAATCTCTGGCCACTTGAAGTTGCAACTGTGGACGAAAAGCATATGCAGCCCCATCTACTGCACAGTGGTGGTTCTGGGGAAGTGCAGCACTGCTCGTTTTACTTGAATAGAAGACCCTGCCAAGTCTACTGCTGTAACTTCCTGCACACAGGCGCCGCCGAAACAGCTGATTTGCACGGAGTTCAGGTGTCAGACCCCCTCAGATGACATACTGATGACCTATACTGTGGATAGGTCATCAGTATGAATAGATCTATAGTGGGCTCCTTGAATATCTCTATAGGCAGAGTTATCGTAGAATGATTAGAACATTTATAACACTGAGCCAGCTCTTTTTAACCTCTCAGAATTGCATTTTTGGCCTCCTCCTTGTTAAAAAAGCAATTTATTTTCTTTATACTCTCCTATTTCTGATTTATGGGAATTAAAGGTTTTTCTTGATAGGCCTGGCGTATCAGCCTCCTCAAAGATCCTTCACCGTTTCTATCCTCTTATGAAATGAATACTGGCACATACTGTAATTTCCAATTTAGAATTATAATACAGATTTATCATAGGTCAAAGCGAGTCTTTGCTGGATCTAATGACCCTTATATTGAATTGTTAATGAAATGCCTGCTGGGCTTTAATGCCGACACCAGTAATTGAGTTATCAAATGAATACTTAACTGCTGAGAACATTCTGCATGCAAAGGTCCCTGGCTGCGATGTGACTGAGCTACATATATACAGTGAAATTAGATTTTCTATAGGGACATAGATTGCTTGTAAGAACCAGTATGACAATGCTGTATACTGTGATTAAAGGAGCACACTTATGTATATATCATTACTGAATTATATTGTTTATTTATATATCATTAGTGAATACTTGTTCACTAATATCATTGCTTATGCATATGTCCTCAACCTCATAGATTGTAAGCCCTTGCGTGCAGGGCCCTCTATCCCACTGTACCAGTTAGTCTCTGTTAGCATTATCTGTTTTGTATATCTGGTGTACCGTATGTAAATCTGCAAATGTAAAGCACCATGGAATTAATGGTGCTATATAAATAAACAATAATAATAATAATAATAATAATAATATATTACATTCGTATGTGTTTTATAAGGGCCTGGGACTGCTCAAGGGTGGGATATTTTCTTCCTGTGAGCACTGAACCAGGCTCCCTGCTGTTTTAACACCCGGTCTGGCAGCAAGCTCTTTGAAGTAATAAAGACCAGGCCAGACTCACTCAGACCTAAGGGGGGAGGTCATAACCCTAGTTAACCTCAGAAGCCATCAGGGATCCAACTTTCGAAGGTGGAGATTCAATGCCCCAGCTTTCCCACATGAGTATGAGTTGGCTCATCCCCACCTCAGGGAGTAGGAGTAGGGGGGCACCCTGGCAGGGGGCATAGTTAAGCGCAAGCCAGGAGCTTCACCTTACTGTGAATACCTTGTGAATACCGTCATGCTTGTTTGTCATGTGTGGATATATATATATATATATATATATATATTGTTAAACTTAACGGTACTTTGTGTGTGATCTATGAAACCATTACCCTTGTAGGACTAGGACTGTGTTGGAGTGTGATTTATGCTCAATTTGCAGCCTGAGTGAAGGGTGAGTGCAAGATTGAGCGAGAGACCCCACGTCACGAGCTAGGATGGTCTGTATGTGACCTATAAAATGAATAATTAAGTCTTTGTCATTAAATTGTTGGGCCTTATTCTAAGTTAGGCTTATTACATTGATGTGTAGTTACTGATTTAATAACATATACTGTAATAATGTACACATGTTTGCAAATCAACCATATCAATAGGGAAAGACTAGGTGCTTGGTTGCTTCTGTCTTTTTCTATGACCCAGTAATACCCCTTATTCAAACATTTCCAGGAGGAATAACAAAGGCATGGCATAATGCAGAAATGTCCCAGAGTTGTTACTGTACGTGGAATTCAAATACAGTGAAACCTTTCCAAAAGACCATTGAAAAAGTCCACCCCTTTATGCAGACCAGTTCTCTCAGACAGATATTTAATTCGATCATATACTGTACATACTGACTATATTCTTTGATAAAACCACCACTATTCACCAATTTTGGGTTGTTGTTTTTAAAAAAAACAGGCTTGTCAGGAAAAAATATATGATCTGTTTGCTCCATTTTTCTTTATTTGTGATTGCGACACAATTTTTTGTGTGTCTATATTTGCCACATTATAAATTCCGGTCTTTCACATTTTCTGCTGTTTATTGAAATGCAGTAAAAAAAAATGGCCCTATCATGCACACATAGAAATTTAACACAAATTTGATACCAATGATGAAACTTTCTATCATTCTTAAATAATTTTATTGGTATGACTTTTCTTTCAGGATACATCTTAAATGTCTGATATTGTAGGTAGTCTCAGGAGAAAAGGAGAGTCGTGACTATTTGTCTTGCCCAGCAACAGATGGCAGGTGCCAAAACAAAGGATAAAAATAGAAGGTTCAACTTGCACATGACTCTCTCCAATAAAGGATTATTTCTGTGTTATAAAGTAATGGCGTATCACTGGAACCACCCACCCCCAATCCTGAGAAAGAAGAGGCCACAGAACTTCTTTAGCACCGTGATGATGCAGCTGAAGGCAGAAACCCATAGTGATAACTATGGATGATGGAACGGATGTGGAAAACTGAATGCACCTCAGTTACTTTACTTGGTCACCATAATGCCTGCATGTGACATTATAACTACCTTTTTGATATGCTGTGATGTCAGTCTACACAGTACTATGACATTGCTATGTGCATTATCACTGTACTGTAACATCACTGTGTGCATTATTGCAGATCTCTGACATCACTGAGTGCAGGATCTATACTCTAAAATCTGTATGTGCATTATCCCTCTGTGTAAAAGAAACCAATCCAATAATGCACTTTTCCTGTTCTGAACTTGTTGTTTAAGGTGGTCATAGTGAAGTGGGGCCCCATCACATGGTTTGCTATGGGGCCCCATGGTTACTTGCTATGCCCCTGAACATGCAGTTAATGAAATTACAATGGTAAAATGTGCTGCCAATATCAGACACTACAAACATAATATACTGTACAGAGCAGGAGTAGAAGTACATGCCATTATAGCACATTACACTATAAAGTGCTGAAATAGTTATACAGTGGTGGTTAATGCATAACATAATCTTAGAACATTGCTATACAATGTCTAAATACTGTAATAAAATTATTATTAATATTCATGGTGCCAAGTCTCGGTTGTTAGGCTATTTGAGGTGCTTCAGGGAGGGAGGCCAATGCAGACTCCTAGGGCCAGGGGGAAGGTGGGCAATTTTATAGTGGAATGCACTTGGATGACATCTGAGCGTCTTCCGTCCACCATTTATTTTAATGAGGGTTTTTGTTCCGATGTCATGGAGCATGATGGGACCTGCCCTATAATCATTGGAACGGAGCCCTGCCCGGACGGCACACTTGGTCATGTACATGGAATCTAAGACTATCCCTTGTCACCAGAGAATCATTAGTAACCATGTTCCTGACTTGTCCATTGGCAACCTTCATTGAAAACCCTGTACATGGAAAACTGGTGCATGTACAGTGTGAAGATGCTCATAGCCATGTCCCACCATCAGTGGCCAAAATGGAAACTCTGTGATGTCCAAGGAGATTACTTTGTCTGACAAAGATGTGGAGCTTACCAAAGTAAGAAATTGGCACATACAGCAATCCTGTTCCCTAGCCAACCCTTTAACTAACTCAACTACTCAATGCAAATACTCGAGGAGCTATGCTAAGAAACAGTCAATGTATACAGTTACCTAAAGATTTTTCTGTTCCTGGTTTTTGCTATGGAGTGTAAAGCCATGAGAAATAGATAAGGTGAATATCAAAAGCATTTTTTTCCAATGTTCTGTATAATTGTCCAGTGCTGTGGACCTGCGCTTTAACAAAACCATAAAAGATGCGTTTGATTTCAGTTAGCGTGCTTAATACCTGCAGGGGGCAACCTTTCCCTTTGTAGATTAGTTTGTCGCTTTTGCAAACATCTTTGTGTCTTGTGTCACTGCTGTGGATTTTATAAAAGCTTCATAAAGATTTAGTCTGCATCCTCATCTGCCTTTGTCAAGAAGTGTGGGAGGTGACGTGGCATTTCCATAGCTTTTAGCAGTTCAATAAAAGTGAAAAAAGTCATTATTATGTAAGATTTCAGACATCTTAAACTGAACAGAACATAGGATAATACCTACAGTATTACAAGGAAATAAAGTCAGAGTTGCAACCAAGGCAACAGATGTATTTTTTAATCTTTCTGAAATTATTTCTTTACCTATACACAATAGAAGAAAAGTCTGTGTCTCCGAATTATTATCTGTAACGCTAGTCACATTACAGAATGCATTAGAGATTTCATAAAAAGCAAAACCCTCAACTTGAGGAATAGTAATAAATGTATTGCTATCCTGGAAACTGGCTTATGTTTTTATTCATCTATTCTTCTTCCTCCTCTAATTTATCCAGCATTTCTCTGCAGAAAAAGCAGTATGCAGTCTGTGAACTGAAAGCCGTCTCCAAAACCAACAAACGTGATTGTGCGACCTAATATTACATAAAGAAAACTGCAACGCAAACTACTGTATATTTCAATAAAGTATATGGGCAAAGGTATGTGGGCACCCTTAAAGGGAGTCTGTCACCAGAATCCAGCATATCAACCCAGCTAGATAGACAGGTTTAGGCCAGCTGCATCATATGGTGTTTTCCCCTTGTGAATCGGTGCCTCAGTTTTTGAGATATTGCCATTTTTGTCAACATGCAAATGAGCTCCTTGGAAAAATGAGAGTTGTGATGCTTACTCCTTCAGAGCAATGACAACACCCTCATTGCTCCAAAGATTTCATTTGTCTGTTGACAAAAACAGAAGAAAAGATATCTCGGCAATGGAGGCACCAATTCTCATTTTGTCATCTTACTCATATCCCTTGCTAACTGATTCATAGCATTAAATATAAGGATGAGGAAACTCCCATGTCAAATCATCCGCCAATAAAAATGTGGGTGTCTGTAGTGCAAGTAGTATCGATAGTAGCTCTGTTGGCACCAGTTATCCAGCCAGTACTAGCAAGCCAGTGTTGACCACCAGCTCCAGCAGGCATATTATTGCAGAATAAGCAGATGACATTGTGGACTGGATGGCTTACTCATCATCTCAATCACAGCGGCTGGATAATGTTACCTCTGACAGTGATACTGTGACTTTGAGCCAGTGGTCAGCAAATTCCTCCTCCGATACGGTTAATTTTAGGCCTAATTTTCCTATTCCACAATCTCTATCTTCACTGACCCCTGGTGGGGCATGTTTTCTGCTAAGAGACGATAGCATTCCTGTTGATGCATTGCATAAGAACAGTCAGAGGTTGGTAGGTGGGAATCATGAGCGGAGCAAGGAGCTCATGTCATATTATAGTCTGGGAAAAGTGGCAGTGATGATGATTGTTTGATTGACAGGACCTGGAAACCAGACCAGGGTGACAAGGTGGAGGATGGTGGCAGTAATATAAAGCAGATTGTCCTGTAGCCAAAATATCAGAACCTGGCAGAAGTAGATCTGCTTCTACAGCGGTCAGCTTGGGAGCTGGTGACAGTGTAGTTTTAAAAGACAGACCTAGGACATATGTCGGTGGTGGTGGAAGAAATAGTTTGAGCATTGCTAATGGTGGCTTTGTATTGGCATCTACCATGCAGGAATTTTTTTCTATATTTTCGACAACAAAAATATTGCAGTGTGCAGGCCATGGCTGATCAGGCACTAAGGTAGAAGCTATATAATGTGGCATCCCTTGCTTCTGTGGGAAAAAAAAACATTCTCCTCCTCCTCCTCATTGTCATTCCAGTAGTCAGGCCACATCCATAAGTAGTAGCTTGGTCATTGTCATCATTATTGTCTGCTTCTCCTAGACCTCTTCCTCTGTGGGCCGGAAACAACAATATGCACCTTGACCCCATGGACTTCAGACTGAGCAGATTGGACCAGTGGCAGGAACTGGCCAAGTTTTCCATTGGTCTTGACCGCCCTTCAGTGTTCTGTCAGAGAATGGATTCAGTACTGCAGGTGGCGTCATCATGCTGGAGCAGACAAATCTGAACTCCACAAGTATTGAAAAAAATTGCAACTGTGAAATAGAATAAGACACCGACGGATCCATGAGGATTTTCATACAATTCTGCCTTACACCAATGAATAGATCTGCCAATGATGCCACTGCCGCTTTCCCGATGTCCAATACATTCCATACTGTACTGCTGCTACCTCTGCTGTCACTACTACTACCCCTACACCTGCACATTTCCTGCAGTATCATCATCATCATCATGTTGCCTATTCTACTGCTGCTGCGACTACTACTATTCCTACACAGTCACACATTTACTGCCTTGTCTATCATGTCTCATACTGTACTGCTGCTGTTGGGCACCCACCTTACCCTGCGCAGGGTAAAAAAAAATTATGACAGCTTAAGAAGCCATTGCTTCCTCCAATATTATCTTGAGCATGTAAACAACAGTAGGTATTTGCCCCAGAAAGGGATACTTTTTGGACTGTTTATTAAAGGGTTTATCCAGTTTCCAAAAATTATCTGCAAATAAATCCACAGCAGTACTATATCCTCACTGTTCTTTTTTGCAGCCTTTTCTTGGTTTTATTTTACTTACTGCTCCTTGTATCTCTGTTATCTACATGCAGTGAATCTGTGAACAAACTACAGTTCCCATGATGCATCTGCCTGCTCTTGCTCTCTGTGTTTGCTGCTCGGGGGAGGGGGGAGTGTGCTTGCAAACAAAACATCACAGCATCATGTGACCTCAGATGTGGGAGTGATTTATTATCTGTGATTTCATTGCAGGGGAGAGTAGAGAAGAGAGGGGTACAGAGAGAGCCAGAGCAAGCAGTGAGAGCAAAGTTTGTTGAAAGGTTAGGTATGATTTAAAGGTAGTGTATCATTCGCAAAAACACTTTTAAGGTAATGGCACATTGGAATGGCCATTCTTCTCCTACCTTTCTGGGAGAAGAAAACAAGGAAAGGTAGGAGAATAATGGCCTTTTTAAAGGCCATTCCAACGTGCCATTAGCTTAAAAGTGTCTTTGCGAATGATAGACTCCCTTTAATGAATGCAAACCTAGTGGAAATTATACCTTGGATTGCTGCTCTTGTTTTTTTAAATTGTATGTAGGTCCCCATTGTATATAGGTAGGTTACCATTAAATTCTTACATGAATCCTTAGACTACACCCAAACCCAGACAGTGATAACCAAGTGGGTGACTGACCTCTTCTCCCTGATGCTGTCCTCTCTGTTGAGGGCGCTTGAATGTAACATAAGATATTTTCCTTCTAGCCTTTACATGGAAATGGTCCTTCAATAGGCACCGCTCCACCTATTCCAGTGCAGTTGGAATTTTTTCTCCAGGCCTGATTGTTTCTGAGCCATAATTTCTGTTAGTTTCGGAACAATTGTGTTCTCTACTGACAGATTGGCGGTCCTGGGAAGCAGAAAGAGAGGGACCACCCACCTGACAGAGAGCATAAGTGTGTTGAAACTAACAGCAATTATTGCTAGGGAATTGTGGGGGCTACAAAAAATTCTTTACTGTGCCAGAATAAGTATAGCAGCTCCTATTGGAGGATGTAAAGAACTGGATTTGGTCGACATTGGTTTATAATCAGTATCTACCACAATAACAGATGTCAGATGTTTTTGTTGCTAGACAGAGAGTGCCGTCCTATTTCACTGCCTCTGGTTGTGTGCAAAAATGCAGGAATTTTGGTCTAGTGTCCACCTGTTTACCACCACTTACCTGACTACGACAGCCCCTCTTAACCCCACCTGGGCAATTTCTGGGTATATTGATAAAGATGAAACTCCCTGTACTCCCTGTACAAAATTACTGCACATGGTTACGGCTGAGGGGAACAAAACTATTCCACACATGTATACACCCACAACCTCTCCCCTTTAAGTTATTCTTGGAAAAACAGTCCTATGCTATGAAAGTGGATTGGGTGGAAGTTTCAGGGAGGAATCCCAGGGGGAAAAGTTTCAGCGATCTACTGCTCTCACGAACAAATAGATACATGACTGTTTCCAGCTGACATCTTGGTGTCAAGTCTGCCTATTGATGAATGAACCATCTATCCTATCATGGTTCCACAACTAGGGGATATTCCAAAAGGGCCAGGGGCAAATTCCCTCTGTTCCCCTCTCTTCCTTTTATGTGGGTTTCATGGTTGTTCCCTCTTCCCCTTTTTCATTGTGGGTGGTAGATGGAGGCAGATGGAGCATGTTGTCTACTTTATTATTATAATATATTGGCTGGTGTGACTAGCCATGTTGTGGAAGGAGATGACTCTCTCGGACCTCTGCTGCTTTTCTTTCCCATGTCCCTGTTTTCTAGTTATTATTTTCCTCTTTTTTTTCTAGGTGTCTGCTGTATTGGGAATGAACTATCCCCTTGATGTAGATTATACTGATGTATGCTTTTTCACTATGCTGCCTCACCCTGATTTTAATACCTGAATTTTTTATATATACATTGTATGTTCAAAAAGCACATATGGATGTGAAGTTTTGATATCCACAAATACATATTGTGTAAACTTAGACAGTGCTTGGGACTACCTATTGAATTTGTATAGGCACCTTATGCCATTACAAAAATGCCCTGTCTAATTTAAATACCAAGTTCTCTTAAAAAATTACCATCAAAAAGTTTGCAATGCATGGATTTTTGTATTTTTTTTAACATTTTAAGTATACCGTTTCTTAAGTTAATACTTTTATACCAATTTTCTTTTCACAAGAACAGATATTTTTTGTACTTTATGTTCTGATCAGTAATTATCTACAAGGAAAAAAAAGTCATTGCAGATTATCGTTGAATACATGAATAAGATTCAAATTCTGTCCCAGATGTATTTAGTGTTGAGATGAGATAATAGTTGGTATGTATTAAAATGTCATAGTACCTAATTTGAGTTCTTGACATTTCAGTGTATTCAATTGATTGTGATGTAACAAGGACAGCCACTTCTCCCTTAGAAATATCAACCTTTTATCTATACTTGCTTTTAAGTTATCTAAAGATGAAGATTACAACTTTGGAGGGTTTTAAAAATAATAGATTCTATTGAATTAAAAATGTATAAGGTTTTAGTATTAAAAATATAATTTAAAGGGGACCTGTGACTAGTATATTATTGAATTAACCCAGGCAAGCAGAAAAAGTGTCAAATTTATCACAGTGGTTTGGTGTACAGTATCTTGCTTGGCTTACTGTACAACCATATATACTACTTCACATCTGTAAAATACAGTTGAAACCAGAAGTTTACATACACTATATAAAAAGACACTTATGCACTTGGGTGGAAATGGGTCTTCTAAATGGACAATGACCCGAAGCATACTGCCAAACTGGTTACAAAGTCACTTAAGGATAACAAAGTCAATGTTTTGGAGTGGCCATCACAAAGCCCTGATCTCAATCCTATTGAAAATTTATGGGCAAAGCTGAAAAGGCAAGTGCGAGCAAGGTGGCCTAAAAACATGGCTCAGTTACATCAGTTCTGTCAGGAGGAATGGGCCCAAATTCCTACCAACTATTGTGAGAAGCTTGTGGAAGGATATCCAAAACGTTTGACCCAAGTCATACAGTTTAACGGCAATGGTACCAAATACTAATGAAATGTATGTAAAGTTTTGACTTTGGAGAAAGTAATAAAAATGCCTTAAAAAAATTTTCTCTCATTATTCTGGCATTTGGCAAATATAAATAATTTTGGTAATCCTAATTGACCTAAAACGGGAAAGGTTTATTCTAATTTCATGTCAGATAGTGAGAAAAACATTCATAAGTGTCTTTTTATAGAGTGTATGTAAATGTCTGGTTTCAACTGTAGTTGGCACCTTTTCAAATTTTGCTTCCTATTTTCTAGACAGTTTTGAGATGCAAAAAGTCTAGTGAGATACAAAAACTGTTCAATAGTTCGGATCACACATCATAGTAGTGTAATTCTGCCCCATTTTTTCTAGAACAGAATTCTATATGGTGCCTTAAAATAGCATCTTACTGTAGCAAGCAGAATACTTAAGACTATGTAATAGGGAATCGTAGGTGTCCCAATGTTCAGCACCCTATGAAAACAAGGTCAGATTACAGGAAGGGCAAACACGAAATTCCCTGAAGTCTTTTGCAAATACTCCTTCGCAGAGTCTGTCAAAAATCATGCAGCGTGTCAGTGGGGTCAGTCGGGCATCGGTGTCCATCATAAGTCAGATCCATCACTGCCGTTTTTTCATTCTACTGTTTTTATAGCCAGGGGTGTATGTGTGAATTTAGCCTTAGATGACATTTCAGTAAGATCTATGGACGGCATACATTTCAGGACACAATGCTCCACGTTTATACAGTAAACTACCAGATCATATTACTTGTCTAACCACAGGGCAAACCTGCAAATACTAAAAGAGCTGGCAGTAATGGCTGAAATCTCCCTCTCACTAAAATAAGGTAATATAATGTGTTTTGTCTGCTCATAATATTTTATGCAATCCCACTGCAGAAAGTGCTGGCTTATTACATAACCATTGTTCAGTTTATGCCAAAGGGAATTAGTCAGCACCATTCACGGGACGGGCAAAATGAAAAAGGATTTTAATCAGAAAATCAGCTTGGATCAAAATCTCATGTCGCCTTGGAGGTGACTTGGCGAGAGAATATGGATAGCTCAGCTATGTAAGTTTTCTGTGTACCTGGCAGCTGACTTATTATTTGTTCCTAGTAATCCTTTGTTTGCTCTGTTCCAGGTTAAAATATTTATTTTGATCTAAAAAGCTTTAGAAAAGTATAAAATCGTCAAGTAAATATGGCGTCCGTAACCTCGTGCTGTCTCAGAAGTAAGTAAAGATTATATTTAGAGAGGACTTGTCATCTCTCCTGACATGTCTGTTAAGAAATAATGGTTCTACTCTATTCTACCATTCCACTGTTATTCCTCTTACAAATTTATTAGTAAATTGACAACTGGCTGTTACCATTCCACTTATCAAAGGGAGGGGGGGTACTACACAGTCTGGTGCTGTCGGTCCTTATTGGACAATGTCACACCCCACAAATTTGTCAGTTTATTTGGAAAATTCTAAAAGGAATAACAAAGGAACAGCACAATGCTTTACAGTAGGATCTTACTGTAGTAGCAAGCAAAGTACTTGTGGCTATGTAATATAGAATTGTAGGGACTCAATGCTCAGCACTCTACGAAAGTAAGCTCAAATTATATGGAGGGTAAACACTAAGTTCCATCCAGCCCTTTCCACTGATCTATTTATAAGGGTCGCATTGGTCACAGTAGGAACTGGACCCATAAGGTCACCCTCAACACACTTAAGGCTGTTTGACGGGGCTATCTACTTTTTAAAAAATATTGGCCAAACAATAATAAAATGCATCAATACAAAACAGTTCCTAACATATATTGGCACCATTTATCTGATTTATCATTAGGTCATTGACCACAGCTGTGACATTTCGATTGCAAGCTTACTACCCCTCCCTGTGAGCAGTTCAGCCGGCAAATGAAACATCACAGCAGCAAGTGATCTCCTTGCCCCTTGAAGCCAGTGATAGGAACCTCTGTGGGAGTGATTTATTGGCTAGTGAGATATGCAGAGGAGAGCGGCTTCATGGACTGAAGAAGCGAGACACAAGACAGACACTGTGACACAAAAAAGACCCTGTAGCAAAGGGAATTTGCACACAGGGGGTAGTGGAGAAGGGAGGGGTACACAGAGTGAGAGCAGGCAGATGAATCATGGGAAATGTAATTTGTCCACAGATTCACTGCATGTACATAACAGTGATACAAGGAGCAGCAAGTAAAATAAAGCAAAGTGTTCACAAGGTAACAGTGAGTATTTAGCATTGCTGTGGATGTATTTCCAGATACTTTGTGATTTCCTTTGTTGGCTAGCAGTCTGTGCACCATAAATGTATTACTCTTGCTCTCTGGTGCACTAGAATGAGATAGTGGAAGATGATTTAAGATACAATATGAGCCTTTCACTATAAGAAAGGAGAAAATTAACTGTTTAATGTTAACATTAGCAGCTGGTCATCTCTGGGGCCCATGAATGTTTAATTATGTCCAATTTCTAAGACATGAGTAGAATTGACATTGGGTTCAATAACTGTTACTTTGCTCAAGCTGATAAGGGAATATTATTATTATGTATTTTTAGAGCCCCATTAATATAATAAGGTGCTGTACATTATTATATTAATAACATGGTGCTGTACATTATTATATTAATTCCATGGTGCTCTGTACATTATTATATTAATTCCATGGTGCTTTACATTATTATATTAATAACATGGTGCTGTACATTATTATATTAATTCCATGGTGCTGTACATTATTGTATTAATAACATGGTGCTTTACATTATTATATTAATTCCATGGTGCTATACATTATTATATTAATTCCATGGTGTTGTACATTATTATATTAATTTCATGGTGCTGTACATTATTATATTAATTCCATGGTGCTTTACATTATTATATTAATTCCATGGTGCTGTACATTATTATATTAATTCCATGGTGTTGTACATTATTATATTAATTCCATGGTGCTGTACATTATTATATTAATAACATGGTACTGTACATTATTATATTAATTCTATGGTGCTCTGTACATTATTATATTAATTCCATGTTGTTGTACATTATTATATTATTAACATGGTGCCGTACATTATCATATTAATTCCATGGTGTTGTACATTATTATATTAATTACATGTTGCTGTACATTATTATATTAATAACATGGTGCTGTACATTATCATATTAATTCCATGGTGCTGTACATTTGAGGGTTTACATACAGTGCACAAAATATACAAGACAAATACAATACTAACAGTGACCAAATGGAACAGCGAGATAGAGGGTTCTGCCTGCAATGGCTTACAATCTATGAGGGAAGAGACATAGAGACAGTAGGTCATTGGAGGTTGTAGGTCTTCCTGAAGAGGTAAGTCTTCAACGCCTTCTTGAAACTTATGATTGTGGGGGAAAGAAAGCAACGGGGCAGATAAATAAAGAATCTATGCCAGTTTTAATAAGTCGCAAACCTTGAGATTGCGACTTTTTAAGCAGCACTTGCAATGAAAATTGTCACATGGCAACCTCTTAAAAATGGACCCTTATTCTAAAATTAGGTGCAGGACCACAGTGAAATTATGTCATCGCAACACAACACCTCCAGGGTAAAGCTGCCCAACAACACATGCTGGCTAAGTCTTCCTCTGCATGGGGACCATAGCAAGAGTAAAACATATCAAGTATGGTACTTGGGACACAAAGGAGTGGACCATAAAATAATATACCAGGATGTGGCAAAGATCATGTTTTTCAGTATGGTCTTGGAGGAAAAAGTGTCCGCTAGAATTCTATTAGGTTCTGCTCCGCTGAAAACAGGTCTGACAGTCCTACAAAATGGTAACGAATACTGATAGTAAATGTCCTTGTCTCCAGACACAGTATATGTCCTTATCTCACCTTCCTGCTATAAAAGGATAACTAAAGATTGTTTTATATATTTATTTTTCAAGGTGTAAGAATGTATCCTATATATTGTGCATTATTTTTTCCATTTTATTACAATTCCATATTTTTGTCAGGATATTACACTGAGCCAGAAATGATCATTACTGTGAGATGATATGATTCATATGGACTTCAGCGTAACTCGCTCTACACAAATAAATTATAGACAATCCTAATTAAATTCCTTCATTAAGACACAATTTATATTAGTGCATAAATAAAAGACTTGGTAATTCTAAGAGGGCTCTGCAGAACCAAATGACACTGTAGTTGGATTTTCTAGAACATATGACATCTGAGGATGCTGATGTTTTCTAAGTCAAGCAAGGTTATTCAAAGTAAATAAAAGTCTGTGTCATTTGAATGAGACGTCTGCTGCTTGCAAGCTTCACTGGACATGTTATCTTACTGAAGTCCAGAAAGCTGACACTGTTTCCAAGTAAAAAGCTCAATGTCTCGTGAAAGTGTATTAAAAATGCATCCTCTTTTTCTGCATGATCTGGACCATGGGAATAAAAAAAATACACAATACTAAATTAAAAAGGAAATGGGTAACCGTCTCATTCCACACTGGCTCTATGCAAACTGAACACTTACCAGCAAAGAGACCAAGTTGATTCAAAGTATCCCCCCTACAGGGGCATGAATGGGGCTAAACATGTAACTGACTAGCTCTGTACCTCAGGTGGACAATCATTATCTGACCTATTCTGCACCTATAAGAACTTTGCTAAAGGAAAAGAGTAATGTAAAAAAAAACTGGAACAAAGCCTTCCCGAAAGGCCCAGGGTGAAATCTAAACCGTTGTTGATCTTGGCCAAACATCAGATAACAAGTATTTTTGTCTGATAATCGACAGAAGTTTAATATGGGGGTCATGGAAGTCTTATCCAAGCAGTGACAATGTTTGCCAAGCCTTTCTTGGAGATCCCCCTTTTACTTTTGTCGGTGTTTCTTGTCCTTAGTCTCTTTGTTACTTGTTTGACTTTCCAGTTTGAATAGAAATGTTACATTTCCTTTCATTCAGTTATATGTATTGTATAATGCCTTGTACATTCTATCTGTGTGCCATAATCTGATAATCTGCATTATCTGCTCAATATTTGGACAGTGTTAGGATAAGACCCCGCATAGCAGGCCGCAGCGAAAAAGTGCTGCAGGGAAAACTGTGGCAGAAATGCATTGCTGTTTTTCCCACAGTGCTTTTCACAGACTTTCTGCTTCAATTATATCTATAGGGAAACCACCAGCATTTCCGCTCTACGGATATTTCTGCAATGAGTGGATGTAAAACTGTGGCATATGCTCTGTGACTTGTACAGAGGTCATTGTGCAGAGAGGGGATTGAATAAGCTGTGAAATAGATACGATAAACTGACTTGTGGATTCTGTGTTTTATCTACATATACATGATAGTTGTGATCATCAGTGTGCTGATAAGAAAAAGTGCTGCAAAGAAATCTCCTACAGAAAACAGGAAGTGTTAGAATTTTATATGGCTTAGTGGCCAGAGTTAGAACTGCTGTATTTTTAGGAATTTTTTTTTTTAAATATAGATAATAATATGGATTTTTTTAACCCCTTCTAGACTGCCCATAGACTATATACATCGGTACGTCCTTGCAGTTTTAAGCAGAAACGGGTAGCTGGCTGTAACTACAGCCAGAACTCCCCTAGAGAAGGCAAGAAAGGTTTATTACCATGATGCGGCTCCCCTCTGACCCGGCGGTTACGTGATCTGCTGGAATCAGAGTCTGATAGAGCTGCTGGGTCGTAGAGGACCCAGATCTGCTCCATGGTTATGGGCAGGAGGCTGTATTCTTCCTGTAACTAGGGTTAAATATATCAGATCTATTATGACCTTATGGGGACATAATGAAAAAAAATAAAAATAAAATGAACAGAAAAGTAAAAAAAAATTAAAGTAAAATAATTAAAAAAAGATAATAATAATATGCCAATACCACGCCTTTATTACTGGTTCTAGCCCCACCCCTGATGACACAATACAAAATTAAAAGAGGAAAAACTATTTTATAAAGGTTTTTAGTAGCACTTTGTGATATTAAATAAAAAAAAAAATGAAAAGTGAAAAACAGACACGTTTTCCCTCGTCTTTTGTTTATATTTTCCCGGATATAAAAAAAAAATTAAAAAACATGCAAAAATAAAAGCAACATAAAAATAAAGCCCTATTTGTCACCGAAAAAAGATGCAGAAATTAGTTGAATAACGCAAATGATAAAAATGTTACAGCCCTCAAAAAACCGCACATACAAAAAAACCCGAAAATGTGTCTGGTCCTGAACCAGAAATTGGCCCAGTACTTAAGCGGTTAAAAATATTCATCAATCGTTATTTAAAAATATGTTTAGCATAAAATTTGATTTAAAAAAAATAAGTCATTTTCTGGTGACAGATTGCTTTTAAATGGCTCATTTCCTTGAAGTCAGTTGAATATGGGGCCACTTGGCAAATCAGACAAGTACAGAATACCCTATGGTTCTCAAATGTCTGTAACAGATAGTTCATTGAGTCGAATAGTCTTTGTGTGCACCTAGGATCAATGTCATGAATAGATTTCTTATTTATAATAATATAAATCAGCGATCAAAATGTCTTACAAGAGATGAAATGAGGAAAATATAAGTTCTAATAATAAGTAAATCCAAGCCACCTTGATGCGAATACACTGTAACAGCCAATAACTACTCAAAAAACTAAAACAGATTAAAGGCTAAAGCTAGGTATAATTGACATGCTGCGATTTACAAATACACAACGGTTTTTGAAATCGCAACATTTCCGTATTTTTCTTCAATGTGTGGATGGGATTAACCAGAATCCCATCCACTTTGCTGGAACTGTAAAATGCAGCAGTTTTTGCCACTGTGTTTTCGCAACCGAAAGCAGCGGAGAGTGCGCTGGAGCTCAGGAGAGGTAAGTAACATTGGTCTTTATGTGTCTCACCTTCCTGGATCTCCGATCATTATACTCTGGGGTCTGAAAAGATCCACTTAATGGGGCATAATACTGTGTGGAGGGGCCACTATGGGGCATAATCCTGTGTGGAGGGGTCAGTATGGGGAATAATACTGTCTGGAGGGGCCACTATGGGGCATAATACTGTGTGCAGGGACCACTGTGGGGTATAATACTGTTTGCAGAGACCACTGTGGGGTATAATACTGTGCGCAGTTGCCACTGTGGGACATAATACTGTGTGTAAGTGCTACTGTGGGTCATAATACTGTGTGCAAGGGCCACTGTGGGACATTATACTGTCTGGAGGCCACTTTGGGACATTATAGTGTGTGTAAATGGGGCATTATACTATGTGGGGGCAGTGTCGGACTGGGATGTCTAGGGCCCACCAGTGGAATTGTTTCTAGGGGCCCACCATCAGGACCCCTGCAGATCAGCAGTACCGAGACAGGGTGGCTAAAGGTAATAACATGCCGGGAGCCATGCTGCTCACCCACTATACCATGTGCACCACTGCACTACCTAAACCTGCTGCTACACCTTGTATGGCAAGTGAACAGCGTGGCTCCAAGAATTGTTATCTTTATCTGTAGCCGCACTGTCCTGGAAAAGCTGATCTGCAGAGGTCCTGGTTGTTGTATCATCGCAGATGTAATATTGATGGCCTATCCTAAGGACAGGTCATCAATATTAGAAAGATGGATAAATCCTTTAAAGAGGTTGTCCAGGAATTGGAGCAACCCATGTAGCTGGCGGGAGGTGTAAAGTAAAAAATAAGTAAATTGAAAAGCATACTTTCCTGTCCCCGGCACTCCGTTGTCCGCTGCCAGTGTCCATTCAGTCTCATTCCGGCGACTCCTTGCTGGGAGTCCTGCACCTCATGTAATCGCTAAGACCAATTAGGTACAGGATTTCCAAAAATGAGGCGCCGCCATGAGACCGAACAGACACAGGAAGGGACAACGAGGTGCTGGGGACAGGTAAGTATGCTTTTTTTTAAATTTTCTTATGTTTACACCTCCTTGGCGGCCGACACAGTGGTCGCTCCAGTTTATGGACAACCTCTTTTAAAGGGGTTGTCTGGCCCAAATTTTTCTATGGTCACTTCACTGGTTCCCTCACATTGTGGCCTCTTCACTGGTCCCCCATCCTGTATGGGGAACAGTGATGGGGTCATTATATTGTGTGGGAGCAGTGATGGAGGCTAACATCCTGTGGGGGGACATTAAACTGTGTGGGGAATATTAAAGGGGTTGTCCAGGGTTAATCTTTTTTATGGCCATAAATACTTGATTGGTAGTGGGTTGACACACGGCCCCATCAGCTGTTCGGAGCCACTTCCGGAGCCCGTTCTGTACACAACACAGGGCCGGAAGCAGAAAGCTCCATCCTGTATAGCAGCCCGGCGCCTTCACTGCAGCTCAGCTCCTACTGACTTCAATAAGTGCTGAGACAAAGTGAAGGTGACCGGCTAATACACAGTGAAGGTGCCCAGCCCCTATACAGTGGACAGAGCTTTCTGCTTCTGACCCTGTATTGTGTACAGTACGGGCATCAGAAGTGGCTCCATACAGCTGATCGGTCCGGGGTCAGCCCCCTACAGATCAGGTATCTATGGCCTATCCTGAGGATAAACCATAACAAATTATGCCTGGACAGCCCCTTTAATATACCCCACAGGGCCCCCCTAATGCGCCACACTTTAAAGAGGTTGTCCAGTATAATTTTTTTCTTTTTTATAATTAGTCCGGGGGAGGTGAATCCCCCCTACCCCCCCCCTCCAAAAAAAAAACCATACTCACCTGTCTCCGGTGCTCCGGAGTCCTCCCAGCATGGTCCGGTCCTGCAGCTCCGCTGTCTTCTTTTGCCGGAATTCCTCACTGGCTGTGACGTCCCAGGTCCCTTCCCTTAGGCCGCTGATTGGCCTCAGGGGTCACGTGGTAGTCACGTGCAGAGGGAACTTGCGCTGGAAGAAAACAACAGATCTGCAGGATCGAACTGCGCTAGGCACACTGGGGACAGGAAAGAAAGTTTGTTTTTTGTTTTTTTGTTTTGTTTTTTTCACTTGCCCCGGCATAATTAAAAAAAAAATGAAGGAGTCACTGTATGGAGTATAAGCTCTACAGTGACCCCCACACAGTATTATAAGCTCCACAGTGGCCCCCACACAGTATTATAAGCTCCACAGTGGCCCCCACACAGTATTATAAGCTCCACAGTGGCCCCCACCCACTATTATAAGCTCCACAGTGGACCCCACCCAGTATTATATGCGTCCAATAGCCCCCCCCTCCGCTTCAGTGCTATTATTATACTCTGGGGTCTCCTCAGACCCCAGAGTATAATAATCAGAAGCCCAGGGGAAGTGATTAGAAATAACAAACACTCATACTCACCTTGCTTTACCTTTCCTTGGCATCCTTGCTCCATCCTGTCGTCTTCAGCGTTTTCAGGCCCTTTTCCGACGTCGCTGCTGAGGCCTGTGATTGGGCCTCAGCGGTCACGTGGGGGCGCACTGATGTCATTACGCGCCCGCGCCCCATGTGACCGCTGGGGCCTAATCACAGGCCTCAGTCACATGACGGAGGAGCGCCGGAGAAAACGCTGCACCCAGGAGAGGTGAGAATATCTATTTATTATTTTCAGTCACCTCCCCTGGGCTGCCATCTATTGGAAAGGGGCCTGCAATATGCCAGGGTCCCTTTCCAATAACAGTGTGTATAGCGGTCGAGGAACCAGGCTTTCCCCGACCGCTATCATAGTGGTCCGGGTCCCCGGCCATCTCCAGCTACCCCGCCGAGCCCGCACACCCTGCGACCGTGATCGTTACGCCACTGGTCAGGGGCCCGATCGGGATGGTCAGGATCCCGATCGGGCCCCCATGACATGAGGACTAATAGTCGGGGCTCGGGGCCCACCGGTGGAATCACCGGTTCCCCGGTGGGCCAGTCCGACCCTGTGTGGGGGCCCGGAAAGAGGGCACTATGCCGTGGGGGGGCAAGTCAAAAGTTTGTTGGGGGGCCCAGTCTTTGCTAGTTACGCCCCTGACTTGTGGATTCTGTGCTTTATCTACATATACATGATAGTTGTGATCATCAGTGTGCTGATAAGAAAAAGTGCTGCAAAGAAATTTCCTACAGAAAACAGGAAGTGTCAGAATTTTATATGGCTTAGTGACCAGAGTTAGAACTGTTGTGTTTGAAATTGATGCGCAGCTCTATTGAAGTGAATAAGACTGAGTTGCTATACCAAAAACATCCTACGGACAGGTGTGGCACTGTATTTTGAACAAAGCAGACTTGTTTTTCTAATTCTTGACAATCCTATTCGACACTGAACAAAACGTCTTCAAATTTATTTTAGATGTTTTGGAGGGATAAAAAAATGGATATTGTTAAAGGATACCCTTCAAAGGAAGTCTGCCCCCAGAGCTCAACATATCAACTCAGCTCTTAAGGTTAGGGTCACTTGAATCAAACTGTGTTTCCCCTTGTGTAATGGTGACTCCGTTGTCAATATGCAAATCAGATTTTTGAAGCAATGAGGGTGTTGCCATTGTTTTAAGAGGTAAGTGGCAATGTCCTTGATGCTCCAAAGAACTCATTTGCAGATTGACAAAAATAGCGATATCTCAGCAAAGGAGGCAGCGATTCACAAGGGAAAAACAATGAAAGTGATCCTAACCTGTCTATCTACAGGACTGGGTTGGTATTCTGGGTTCTGGTGACAAAATCCCTTTAGTATTTTTTGTTTTAGCAGAAGAGGCGTAAATTGTAGCTCCTGGGCCCGAGTGCAAAATGTGTAATGGGGCCCCCACTTACCATGCACTATCTATAAAACTGGTGTCTTCTTATGCTATAGGGAGGCCTTTGGGACCCCTGAGGCTTCAGAGCCCAGCAGTGATTGTTACCTCTGCACCCCTATGCCCCTGTCCACAGCTATACTTTGTATACCCAATTCAAGGCAATTTCAAGGATTTAGGCCCTTTTCTTTCTCAGATATTTATCTAATATATCACAAAAGTCAGTCACCTTTTCTGAAAGCATCTGGCATCTGTCAAGTATTAATATTATTTCACTCATGAAGACTTTATTATTTTTGCTTTTTCATCACCATTTAAAATATCTGAAATGTGTTCGGCTGCCAAAGAAAACTTCAAATACACAATAATTTACTGACTTGGCAAAGAAAGTAAACAAGCAACATTTATTGGAAGTGTGATAGAAATGGTGATAAAAAGTTAGGAAAAGCAAGAGACCAATAATCTCCAGACCTGGTAGATATACAATGGCCATGAGTGAATAGAGGGCAGCAATCTTCATTACACACTGGGAGAGATTTATCAATAGTGTTGGAAGATAAACAAATTTAAGGGGTGGTCCAAATAAGAATTCTGGGAAAAGAATATTCAAATAATTTTTTCTCGGTTTAAAATAAGAACTTGCTCTAGTGCCGTCTTTTGGAAGGTAGCTCACTATACATCAATGTCTGTGTTTCCTGAAACCTATTGACCTAGTCTGGGAATAATAGCCAAGCCAGAATAACTCCTCCAAAAGGAAGAAAGACCCATCCACAGACAGTTGTTTCAAGATTATCACTTCTCAACAGTGCAAAGCAAGTTACTGGCTGGCTGGTTGAGAGGTCATAGATGTGAGTCTGAAGGGGTAATATATATACAGGCAACATCTTCTAAAGGAGACATAGTAGCCCCTCTGACCCAAGTCTATGATCTCTAAGACCTCTCCTTCAGCCAGAAAGTACACTGATGAGAGGGAATAATCTCAAAACAGCTGTCAGTGGATGGGTCCCTCTTCCTTGTGGATACGTTATTCTAGCTTGGATTTATTCCCAGATTATGCCACTAGATTCCTGGAGAACCAGGTATCGATGTATAAGGAGCTACTTTCCAAAAGGTGGTGTTAGAGAAAGTTTCTCTATTCAGCCAAGGAGGATTTATTTGCAAGTTCCTTTCCGAGAATTCTTAGCAGAGCATGCTTGGTCTAATAAGTCCCTGTACATTACAAAGCAGTCTCTTTGTGGCATGACTCCTTAAAGAGCACCTTTCATCACCTCCACCAATTCTAGTTCTTAGAATATGTTAATAGGTGCTGCTCCACTGATTCCAGCACAGTTGGAATTTTTTCTACAGCCCCCACCATTCCCAAGTAACAAGTGCAGTTAGTGTTCTATGTGCTATTTAAGCTCTGTATTGTTGGAAAGGTGGTGTCAGGCAGGGGGTGTGTGATTCAGAGCTCCAATCACAGGCAGCTAGTGTCAGAGCTCAGAATCAAACCCCTTGTCTGCCACTGCCTGACACTGCCCTCCAGACAGTACAGAGCCTAAATAGCATATCAGGCACCAAAACTAACAGCACTGATTGCTCAGGAACGGTGGGGACTAGAGAAAAAAATTCCAACTGTGCCAGAATCAGTGGGACAGAAACTATTAAATGATGTAAAGAGCTCCGACTCTATTGCACAGGCTTGGGCAGCCGGTAAGTATGATGGGCTGGGGGGGGGTGGAGTTAGTTAGGAAGGGCTAGTAGTTGGCGGGCTAGCTAGGGAAACAGATAGTGAGTGTGAGTGAGAAAGGGAGGGGAAGGGAGTGACCTCTGAGTGAAGCGCAAGGCATCATGGTAGTTGTAGAAAAACAGGACAGGAAGCTACCCATGTAAACAAATGCAGAAGATGCCAGGAGCTCACAGAGAAACCCAGGAAATCACTCAAAACACTGCTAAAGGTATTTGGTTGCCCTTATTAATCTATTAATAGCACTAACAAACCTTTTTGAAAAAATATTTTTTGCCAGGAAAACCCCTTTAAGTGAAAACTTTGCCTAGGAAGATGTTATTTATGTACAATGTACTGTATACTGATAGATAGATAGATAGATAGATAGATAGATAGATAGATAGCAGATAGAGATTGGCAGGATTGGCATACTATTATTAACAATTATTTGTAGATATATATTTTACAATTTTACAAGGGTAACCTCTAAAAGTCAAATATCCATAGAAATAGAGCTTTTAGTCTAAAATAAGGTGGCTCTATACAAAAAATGGCTCATAACCTCTGTGTAAACCAAATTCTACCATGGAGAAAATGTCCATTTAACTTATTACTGCCGACAGCGTGTGCACTGACACCTCTTATTTAACTACTTGGCACTGATGTTCTTTTACCTGATGTCTTCTGTACTCATAGGAAATAGATTCTGACATATTTTCAGTGCACTAAACTGCCATCTGCTTTCCAGGCTACTGCTTGTGAAGGTCTCTATGATAGCCTCCTGATTGGAATCATCTCAGACTAATACATTACCCCGGCACTTCTGTAGATTAGCTGTCATTACCATAGATGTGTATAGGGAATGGTAAATAGAGCTATGAATAGATAATTTAGTTCGCTGTCTTTTATATAATATATGATGCAAATATATGATGTTTAACAGTCAGCTCTAGCCTACAGCTTTTTGCATATTTAAGTGAATGCTCTATAGTCGTATCATGAATCTTCTTTACTTTAGCAAACCTTTAAATTATTTTTCCTCTGGAACCGTATAAAAGCAGGTGCCATACTTTGCCCAAAATATTGTTGTTTTTTTTTACCATAATTTATTGTTAACATCTGGTTTGAGTGGGTGGCAGAACTGCTAAATATATACAAGTGTAAACTGAGTTGTATCAGCAAGATCTGTCCCGAGAGTTTTTGTTGCATGGTCCAAACAGTTGCTGTAAAATATACTTGTACTTTATTCTTAAAGTAGCACTCTCACAAAAAAAGAAAATCTCTGGCCTGTTAGAAAGGAACATGATGCCAATTTGTAGTGTAAGTGATCTAATCTTATTACTGGGGGATGTATTTGTGAGTAGTTTACTCCCTTCTGGTCCTCAGCTGTGTCATGTGACCAGCAATAAGACTCTCCAAAATACACAGCATTCATCCTTATGAGAGGCATGATGTGAGCAATGTATAGAGAAACTGACTTCCTATCCACACATAAACTGTGTCAGTTGGAATGTCAGAGTAGCAGTCACATGACACAGTTGAGGACCAGAGAAAAATGGATAACTCACAAATCCAGCTGCTGATAAGAAGATGACTTTCACTACTCCTTACATCTGTACATACTGTACGTAATAGGTCAGAGAATGAAAAGTTTGTGGGAGTGATACTTTAAGATGTGTGACGAGACAAAATATGAATATACATCAAAAGTAGGTCAAGATAGTCTGCAAGATCTTGAACTCCCAATGATATGAGGATAGGTAGTGGTAGTTTTTCTGTATTATTTACTACCCTTGGCTAGTGTATGTCAGTATTTGGGTGGGGCGATCCTAAAACGCATTGTAAAGAGTCTCCTCAATAAAGTTCATCCTTCACTGATTCCATTTGTCTTGGTACGAACTGTTTCAGGGGTCAGGGCCAAGAGGACGTCCTTTGATGGGTTCTTTGTGCCCTAACTTTTTGTTAACATCTGGCACCAACCTATGAGAAGAGATCTGTGACCTAGATTTATCTTGCCTGTATTAGGGTTGTATCTAAATAGCTCAACTGTCTAAGGTGAGCATCTCATCTGTAGCCAGCATGGTTGTTTGCCTAATATATTAACATATCTATTAGCAGCATCTATACTTTTCTTTTGCATTCCATCATTTTTCATAACAAAGCGTTTTAGAAGGATTTATAGTTTTATTTTTTTAAGTATCTTTAAACATTTATTTATGATCTCATGCACTGCAGCAGGGGGTCTGCAGTATGTTAACCACTTACATACCCAGCTCCTTTATGGCATGGTGTATTAAGTTGACACTTGTCAAGCAGTAAATGAATAGTCTTTATTCTATAGTCTATTTGAGGCTAAGGCCCCACGTAGCGAGCTGCAGCCAAAAAATGCTGCAGAAAAGGCCATGGCGGAAACACATTGCATCTTTTTCTGCAGAATTTAATAGAGAAAGTATGCAGAGTTTTCCTCTGCGGACTTTCTGTCCCTATTATACCTATGCAGAAAACGCCAGTGTTTTAGTAGGTATAATTGTTATGCTGTGATTTCCAAAAACATGAGTGTTTTTGAAATTGCAGCTTTTCTGCTGCGGATTTTTTTCTGCAGTGTGTGGATGGGATTTGCCAGAATCCAATCCACTTTGCAGGTACTGTAAAACGCAGTGTTTTCACAACTTGGGGCCCAGCCTTAGTATAGTATATTATAGGATAGGATAGTATAGTATAGTTCTATAGGCTTTATATGCCGGGAGCTTTGTGCCCAGGGAAACAGATGACAATAGGGGTCCTGACAGTCAGACGATAGGCCATCAATTTTAAAAACCTGGATCACTCCTTTAAATAAAATATCCAAAAAGTGGAGATTTGAGCATGTAGGATGTTTATAAATGTGTATGCTATTTTATCCCTTTGCCTGCCAACCACGTATTTGTACGTCCTCCCAGGGTGGCACTTCTGTAGCCAAGGACGTATCTAATACATCCTTACTACTAATGCCGATATCTCAGGATTGGTTAGAGCTATGAAGATGATTTTGGATTCATTTTAAAGCTGAGAATATCATCTTCATGATAGCCCTTACAGATCCTAAGCAATTCACTGTTGAAAATGCTATTCGGCAATGAGATCCCATTGCAGCCATAACCAATCCTGAGATATAGGGCTCTAAAGTGTCCCCCCTCCAGCCTTAGGTAGCATCTTAAGACCTGCGGTAGGAGGGGTAAGGAGCAGCCCTGCAGACTGCATAGAGATGAAAAATCCATCATCATCATCTGTGCATAACCTGTATGTGACCCTGGGGGGGATAGCAGGGACTTCTGTCCATGTTATCCCCTCTCCTATCAATCAGAGAGCATACTATACTTTTGCTCTCTGATTGTCACATAGAGGGATAATGTAATACCCCACTGAGCCTTACTAGAGGGGTATTCTTATGTAATACCCCTCTGAACATAACCAGGAAGTTTATTGGCGCTGAGACCCATACGTTTACCATTGTACAGGTTGCAGCGCCAAAAGAATTGCACCAAACACTTACACAACACATGCACAAAGTCATCAATAAAGTTTACATTTCACCCAATCACTGTCCTGTCCGTACCTGATCTTTATAGAGTAAAATACGCCTCTAGCGATATCCGTTACACGCTAAAATAATAGCAATAACAATTATCACTGGAGATAAACATATAGATTGATACAATTTTTTATAGGGGAATAGAAAATTATATTTTTATGTAAACTTCTGTTTAATTTGCATGCACAAAATTGGTTGGAGCACTTCTGTGATTTTGGCGTTTCTTTAACACTCGCACCTGTAAATATATACATTTGTGGTATGTATGAATTCCTCACATATTGCAGTTTTTTGTAAAGTACATTTTGTTTGCAGAAAGGGATTGCTTTCAATGGAGACAGTAGGCTATTCAAGGGGCCTAGTTACTCTAGTTGCCCACCATCGTTGGGGCTCCCTTGCCAGGTGTACACCACCCTAGCCCCTGCTCTGACACTGTGCAGTCACTGTAGTTTGTATTTTTTTTGACTGCCACAAAAATTTTAGATTTGGTCAAATTCCCCATGAAAAACCCATTGGCCTGTGTGGACTTAACAAGAACCTTTCACGACCTCTATCAACTCCAACCCTGAATAGGTGCTGCTCCACTGATTAAGGCACTTTCTCTAGCCCCCAATGTTCCCAAGCAATCAGTATTATTAGTTAGGCTCTCTATTAGCAGGTGGGTGGTCCTGAGCTGAAGCAGAAAGACAGGGACCGCCCACTTGACTGCAGAGAGCATAATTGTGCTGAAACACAATTGGGCGGGGGGTCTAGAGAAAAAAATTGCAAGTGCGCCAGAATCAGCAACTATTGAAGGATGCAAAGAGTGGACAATTAAGCAACTGCACACAGACATTGCAAATTCACACAAGATCTTTATTTGGTATAAAACAGTGGTTTTCAAGGTGGCTTCAATATGCGTACCCCTGAGGGTATGTCTAACTATATTCAGGGGTATGCATGGTGAGAGCCCCCCCACCCCTAATGGTAGTTTGTGGGATTCGTCACTCACGAACTACAATTATGGGGTTTCTCCAGACCCCAGAGTATAATAAGCAGAGGCCCCGGGGAGCTGATCAAACACAACAAACAATGTTACTCACCTTTCCTGGGCTCCTCCGGCCACCAGAAATGACGTCATGGACCGCTGAAGCCCAATCACAGGTAGGTCACATGGCGTAATGACATTATGCGTCATTACACTATGTGACCAACGAGGCTGACATCATCTCTAATGGAAGGAAGAACCCCAAAGCAGCTGTTTACAGATGGGAGTCAATCTTCTATATGGAAAAGTAACTGCTTTGGATATAGATATGATACACAGTATAGTCCTATTGATTTCAATGCCACTGGCAGGGATGGTTCCATCGATTTCTCTACGATTATACAGTTCATCCATGTTAATTTTAATGACTCTTGCAGAAAGTTGATTACCACCAGTATTTCACAAAAACATGAATTAGTTAGTTTTATGGTAATCAAAGGGACTGTACTGCCTGTCAGCGGCATTAAAATCAATGGGGCTGTTCTGCGTGTCAGCAGCATTAAAATCAATGGGGCTGTACTGCCTGTCAGCAGCATTAAAATCAATGGGGCTGTACTGCCTGTCAGATTCATGTACTGTACCAATTGGCCCATGGGGACTAAGCCTTTGTGCTTTCTATTTTCTCTTTCTCCTGTGATTCTCGCCATGTTTAATGCTCCCACCTGCCCTTGGTGCATGGAATGGGCATAGTCACAACTAGTAATGGTTGAACCTTGCAAGATTTCTTTCGAAAATAATTGGGAAGTTCACCAACAAGTTTCCGTTTGGACGAGGTTCAAGCATCATGATGTCGGTGAGCTCAATGTGATTGGGCCTCAGTGGTGACCCCAGGGCATCTGACCTCAGAGAAGAGCCTGAAGGGCCTGCAATGATGACTGGACACCAAAGAGATGTGAGGACAGGTGTTTTTTAGTTTGTCCGGACCTCCAATGGGCCACCAATTATTATACTCTGGGGCCTGAAGAGAGCCTAGAGAATAATAATAATTCATGGATGGAGAACCTCCAATATGGCATTAGGGCGAGACTCCTTGCCAGTGATTGGTCGGAATTTGCACATATGTAGTTAGCGTTGTTGTGACACTGTCTGGGGGTGATTTTGCCACTGATTTGAAATATATATTTATGTATATTCCAGTGCAGGCTTTTTTTTTCCTGACACCAAGTGTTGTACTGTAGGTATCAGTAAAAGTAGGGGTGCAGTGTTGTTGATAAACATGGTGTTCATAATGCACAGGGGGCGCTATTGCAGAAACTTTGTTTTGAAAGCGAAGATAGTACTTTCTGGTATTTTGTCAGTATTTGACAGGAAGATTTAACTGAGGTGCGTATTGTGAGCAGTCATATATCCTCTACTGCCAGGGCCAGTTTTAGACAAAGTGTGGCCCTGGGCAAAATTAAAAGTGGGGCCCTAAATGTTGAAATATTGTACCTACTACATATTCTGTTAATTCGATGTGCTGCAGTGCCTATCACTGGTATTTACAGGGGTGTTCCTAAGGTCTTTAAGGCCGGGGCCCCACGTTGCGAAAATGCAGCGTTTTGGCCACAGCAGAAACGCCTCGTCAAGAAATGCCGCATTTTACAGTACCTGCAAAGTGGAGGGGATTCTGGCTAATCCCATCCACACATTGCAGAAAAAAAATCTGCAGCGGAAAAGCTGCGATTTCAAAAACACTATCATTTTTGTAAATTGCAGCATGTCAATTATACCTACGGAAACGCTGGTGTTTTCCGTATACGTATAATAAGGGCAGAAAGTCCGCAGAAGAAAACTCTGAGGTCGCAATGAAAAATGCTGCAGAAAAATAAAGGGGTTGTTTCATATGTATGTAAATTTTTTTGCACAGCCAAACTAGTTACTTGTGACCCTTTAAAAATCAGGTGCACAAGCAACAAGGCATATGTCTATCCCTACACACAATAAAATATTTATATACATACAGAATTATCAAATAGGACCGCTATACCAGGACTAAACACTGTCACGTCAGCCAATGACCACTATACCAGGACTAAATACTGTCATGTCACTCACTGACCGCTATACCAGGACTAAACACTGTCACGTCAGCCAATGACCGCTATACCAGGACTAAATACTGTCACGTCACCCGCTGACCGCTATACCAGGACTAAACACTGTCACGTCAGCCAATGACCACTATACCAGGACTAAATACTGTCACGTCACTCACTGACCGCTATACCAGGACTAAACACTGTCACGTCAGCCAATGAACACTATACCAGGACTAAATACTGTCACGTTACCTGCTGACCGCTATATACCAGGACTAAATACTGTCACGTCAGCCACTGACCGCTATAGCAGGACTAAATACTGTCACGTCAGCCAATGACCGCTATACCAGGACTAAATACTGTCACGTCACCTGCTGACCGCTATATCAGGACTCAATACTGTCACGTCAGCCAATGAACGCTATACCAGGACTAAATACTGTCACGTCACCTGCTGACCGCTATATCAGGACTCAATACTGTCACGTCAGCCAATGAACGCTATACCAGGACTAAATACTGTCACGTCACCTGCTGACCGCTATATCAGGACTCAATACTGTCACGTCAGCCAATGAACGCTATACCAGGACTAAATACTGTCACGTTACCTGCTAACCGCTATACCAGGACTAAACACTGTCACGTCAGCCAATGAACACTATACCAGGACTAAATACTGTCACGTTACCTGCTGACCGCTATATACCAGGACTAAATACTGTCAAGTCACCTGCTGACCGCTATATACCAGGACTAAATACTGTCACGTCATCCGCTGACCGCTATACCAGGACTAAACACTGTCACGTCAGCCAATGAACACTATACCAGGACTAAATACTGTCACGTTACCTGCTGACCGCTATATACCAGGACTAAATACTGTCACGTCACCCGCTGACCGCTATACCAGGACTAAATACTGTCACGTCAGCCACTGACCACTATACCAAGACTAAATACTGTCACGTCACCCGCTGACCGCTATACCAGGACTAAATACTGTCACGTCAGTCGCTGACCGCTATACCAGGACTAAATACTGTAACGTCACCCGCTGACCGCTATATCGGGACTAAATACTGTCACGTCACCCGCTGACCGCTATACCAGGACTAAATAATGTCACGTCAGCCACTGACCGCTATACCTGGAATAAATACTGTCACGTAATCCGTTGACCGCTATAGCAGGACTAAATACTGTCACGTCAGCCAATGACCGCTATACCAGGACTAAATACTGTTACGTCATCCGCTGACCGCTATAGCAGGACTAAATACTGTCACGTCAGCCAATGACCGCTATACCAGGACTAAATACTGTCACGTCACCCGCTGACCGCTATATCAGGACTCAATACTGTCACGTCAGCCACTGACCACTATACCAGGACTAAACACTGTCACGTCAGCCAATGAACGCTATACCAGGACTAAATACTGTCACGTCACCTGCTGACCGCTATATACCAGGACTAAATACTGTCACGTCAGCCACTGACCGCTATACCAGGACTAAATACTGTCACGTCACTCACTGACCGCTATACCAGGACTAAACACTGTCACGTCAGCCAATGAACACTATACCAGGACTAAATACTGTCATGTTACCTGCTGACCGCTATATACCAGGACTAAATACTGTCACGTCACCTGCTGACCGCTATATACCAGGACTAAATACTGTCACGTCATCCGCTGACCGCTATACCAGGACTAAATACTGTCACGTCACCCGCTGACCGCTTTACCAGGACTAAATACTGTCACGTCAGCCGCTGACCGCTATACCAGGACTAAATACTGTAAGGTCACCCGCTGACCGCTATACCAGGACTAAATACTGTCACGTCACCCGCTGACCGCTATACCAGGACTAAATACTGTCACATCACTCCGCTAACCGCTATACTAGGACTATATACTGTCACGTCACCCGCTGACCGCTATACCAGGACTAAATACTGTCACATCACCCGCTAACCGCTATAGCAGGACTAAATACTGTCATGTCAGCCACTGACCACTATACCAGGACTAAATACTGTCACGTCAGCCACTGACCGCTATACCTGGAATAAATACTGTCACGTAATCCGTTGACCGCTATAGCAGGACTAAATACTGTCACGTCAGCCAATGACCGCTATACCAGGACTAAATACTGTCACGTCACCTGCTGACCGCTATATACCAGGACTAAATACTGTCAAGTCACCCGCTGACCGCTATATCAGGACTCAATACTGTCACGTCAGCCAATGAACGCTATACCAGGACTAAATACTGTCACGTCACCTGCTGATCGCTATACCAGGACTAAATACTGTCACGTCACTCACTGACCGCTATACCAGGACTAAACACTGTCACGTCAGCCAATGAACACTATACCAGGACTAAATGCTGTCACGTTACCTGCTGACCGCTATATACCAGGACTAAATACTGTCACGTCACCTGCTGACCGCTATATACCAGGACTAAATACTGTCACGTCATCCGCTGACCGCTATACCAGGACTAAACACTGTCACGTCAGCCAATGAACACTATACCAGGACTAAATACTGTCACGTTACCTGCTGACCGCTATATACCAGGACTAAATACTGTCACGTCAGCCACTGACCGCTATAGCAGGACTAAATACTGTCACGTCAGCCAATGACCGCTATACCAGGACTAAATACTGTCACGTCACCTGCTGACCGCTATATACCAGGACTAAATACTGTCACGTCACCCGCTGACCGCTATATCAGGACTCAATACTGTCACGTCAGCCAATGAACGCTATACCAGGACTAAATACTGTCACGTTACCTGCTGACCGCTATACCAGGACTAAACACTGTCACGTCAGCCAATGAACACTATACCAGGACTAAATACTGTCACGTTACCTGCTGATCGCTATACCAGGACTAAACACTGTCACGTCAGCCAATGAACACTATACCAGGACTAAATACTGTCACGTTACCTGCTGACCGCTATATACCAGGACTAAATACTGTCAAGTCACCTGCTGACCGCTATATACCAGGACTAAATACTGTCACGTCATACGCTGACCGCTATACCAGGACTAAACACTGTCACGTCAGCCAATGAACACTATACCAGGACTAAATACTGTCACGTTACCTGCTGACCGCTATATACCAGGACTAAATACTGTCACGTCAGCCACTGACCGCTATACCAAGACTAAATACTGTCACGTCACCCGCTGACCGCTATACCAGGACTAAATACTGTCACGTCAGCCGCTGACCGCTATACCAGGACTACATACTGTAACGTCACCCGCTGACCGCTATATCGGGACTAAATACTGTCACGTCACCCGCTGACCGCTATACCAGGACTAAATACTGTCACGTCACCCGCTGACCGCTATACCAGGACTAAATACTGTCACATCACTCCGCTAACCGCTATACTAGGACTATATACTGTCACGTCACCCGCTGACCGCTATACCAGGACTAAATACTGTCACATCACCCGCTAACCGCTATAGCAGGACTAAATACTGTCATGTCAGCCACTGACCACTATACCAGGACTAAATACTGTCACGTCAGCCACTGACCGCTATACCTGGAATAAATACTGTCACGTAATCCGTTGACCGCTATAGCAGGACTAAATACTGTCACGTCAGCCAATGACCGCTATACCAGGACTAAATACTGTTACGTCATCCGCTGACCGCTATAGCAGGACTAAATACTGTCACGTCAGCCAATGACCGCTATACCAGGACTAAATACTGTCACGTCACCTGGTGACCGCTATATACCAGGACTAAATACTGTCACGTCACTCGCTGACCGCTATATCAGGACTCAATACTGTCACGTCAGCCGCTGACCGCTATACCAGGACTAAACACTGTCACGTCAGCCAATGAACGCTATACCAGGACTAAATACTGTCACGTCACCTGCTGACCGCTATATACCAGGACTAAATACTGTCACGTCAGCCACTGACCGCTATACCAGGACTAAATACTGTCACGTCACTCACTGACCGCTATACCAGGACTAAACACTGTCACGTCAGCCAATGAACACTATACCAGGACTAAATACTGTCATGTTACCTGCTGACCGCTATATACCAGGACTAAATACTGTCACGTCACCTGCTGACCGCTATATACCAGGACTAAATACTGTCACGTCATCCGCTGACCGCTATACCAGGACTAAATACTGTCACGTCACCCGCTGACCGCTTTTCCAGGACTAAATACTGTCACGTCAGCCGCTGACCGCTATACCAGGACTAAATACTGTAACGTCACCCGCTGACCGCTATATCGTGACTAAATACTGTCACGTCACCCGCTGACCGCTATACCAGGACTAAATACTGTCACGTCACCCGCTGACCGCTATACCAGGACTAAATACTGTCACATCACTCCGCTAACCGCTATACTAGGACTATATACTGTCACGTCACCTGCTGACCGCTATACCAGGACTAAATACTGTCACGTTACCTGCTGACCGCTATATACCAGGACTAAATACTGTCACGTCAGCCACTGACCGCTATACCAGGACTAAATACTGTCACGTCACCCGCTGACCGCTATACCAGGACTAAATACTGTCACGTCAGCCGCTGACCGCTATACCAGGACTAAATACTGTAACGTCACCCGCTGACCGCTATATCGGGACTAAATACTGTCACGTCACCCGCTGACCGCTATACCAGGACTAAATACTGTCACGTCACCCACTGACCGCTATACCAGGACTAAATACTGTCACATCACTCCGCTAACCGCTATACTAGGACTATATACTGTCACGTCACCCGCTGACCGCTATACCAGGACTAAATACTGTCACATCACCCGCTAACCGCTATAGCAGGACTAAATACTGTCATGTCAGCCACTGACCACTATACCAGGACTAAATACTGTCACGTCAGCCACTTACCGCTATACCAGGACTAAATACTGTCACATCACCAGCTGACCTCTATAGCAGGACTAAATACTGTCAGGTCACCTGCTGACCGCTAGTCCAGGACTAAATACTGTCATGTCACCCACTGACCGCTATACCAGGACTAAATACTGTCATGCCAGTCACTTTTGGCCAGATTCCCCTCTGACTTCATAGTATAATCCACAAATAGCTGTTTTTACTGTATAATGTTCCCCTCATAGCGCCAAACACTTCACTACTATCAGTTTTCTTCATTTCCCATATTGAGAACACAACCCGCACCCTTTTATTGGCAGATACACATAATGTCAGCCAGCAATTAACCTCTTCCTGCCCTGTACTGTAATAGGATGCTGCAGTAAGTGGGTTGTTCCTAGGAGCCATGTACTACTCACTTGTGAGTGACAGTGCCTTCCAATGACATACACTGCACCTCTGCAGGTTCCTGGCTAGACAATGGTCTTGGAATACCAGGAAACTGATGCAGGTGAAGTGCTTTATATAGGATGTGGCGGTGGGCGCTGCAGCATTACCCTTTGTTTGTGGCCATTTTCAGGCTACCAAGGGTTGGAATTTCACAATGGGATTCAACAAGACAACTTGTAGACAGAATATATTAGTAAACTGCCGACATGCCTGTGCCTAGTCTTCTGTTGCAGTTACTTCCACATAGGATAAGTGTCCGCTGCTGATATCCCATTGCAGGAAACCAGCAGAGGATTTTCCTGATCTACTCCCTAACAAACAATGCTCAGAAGTGGACATGAGGCTGCTGCGAGACATTCTGCACCTCAGATCAGATTATGCTGGGGGATTTATTTAGATCTCATCCACTTTGCTGCTACTGTACAATGCAGCAAATAAGTGGTCAACAAGTCTGCAGTGTCTAATCCTCTGCATGTACATCCCATGTAGACTTACTCTAAAAGGGGCTTTCCTATAACCATATCGTGTCATCTGTCCACAGAATTGGTGGCGTGTCTGATCAGTGGTGTCCTACAGTGGGTACAGAAAGTATTCAGACCGCTTTAAATTTTTCACTTTTTGTTTCATTACAGCCATTTGATAAAAGCAAAAAAAGTTCATTTTATTTCTCATTAATGTACACTCAGCTCCCCATCTTGACAGAAAAAAAAAACAGAAATGTAGATATTTTTGCAAATTTATTAAAAAAGAAAAACTGAAATATCACATGGTCATAAGTATTCAGACCCTTTGCTCAGTATTGAGTAGAAGCCCCCTTCCTTTTGAGCTAGTACAGCCATGAGTCTTCTTGGGAATGATGCAACAAGTTTTTCACATCTGGATTTTGGGATCCTCTGCCATTCTTCCTTGCAGATTCTCTCTAGTTCCGTCTGTTGGATGGTGAACATTGGTGGACAGCCATTTTCAGGTCTCTCCAGAGATGCTCAATTGGGTTGAGGTCAGGGCTCTGGCTGGGCTAGTCAAGAATGGTCAAAAAACACCCCCATAGCATGATGCTGCCACCACCATGTTTCACTGTTGGGATTGTATTGGGCAGGTGATGAGCCAGTGCCTGGTTTTCTCCACACATACCACTTAGAATTGATGCCAAAAAGTTCAATCCTCGTCTCATCAGACCAGAGAATCTTATTTCTCATAGTCTGGGAGTCCTTCATGTGTTTTTTTGGCAAACTCTATGCGGGCTTTCATATGTCATGCACTGAGGAGAGGCTTCCTTCGGGCCACTATGCCATAAAGCCCCGACTGGTGGAGGGCTGCAGTGATAGTTGACTTTGTGGAACTTTCTCCCATCTCCCTACTGCATCTCTGGAGCTCAGCCACAGTGATCTTTGGGTTCTTCTTTACATCTCTCACCAAGGCTCTTCTCCCACGATTGCTCAGTTTAGCTGGTTGGCCAGGTGTAGGAAGAGTTCTGGTCATCCCAAACTTCTTCCATTTAAGGATTATGGAGGCCACTGTGCTCCTAGGAACCTTGAGTGCTGCAGAAATTCTTTTGTAACCTTGGCCAGATCTGTGCCTTGCCAAAATTCTGTCTCTGAGCTCCTTGGGCAGTTCCTTTGACCTCATGATTCTCACTTGCTCTGACATGCACTGTGAGCTGTAAAAAACGTTTAAACGTGTTTGTGCGGCTTACGGCCTGCAGGCCTTACTTGCCGGTCCCCATTCCTGCTCACACCTGCCTCCACAGAAGGTGAAGCGCATGCGGCCATGAGCAGTAACAGCCTATTAAAAAAAAACAAAAAAACATCAGGGGCCCATCGGGACCCCTAATGTCCCGAGCCCTGTGGCAGCTGCTACCGCTGCTACCCTGGTATTTACGCCACTGACTAGACTGCCATACTGGATGTCAGCATTCTTATAAATTGAAACGTTTTTAAACTACTCATGCCCCATGCAGCAAAACGCATGGCTGTTGCTCTTGCTAATGAAAACTCTCAGCAGACCCAAGCCCGTCTCCAATCTGACAAGGTATGTCACAGACAACAGCGAGCTGCTGAAACAACCCATCAGACCCAAGCCCGTCTCCAATCTGACAAGGCATTGTCAGCCACATGCACACAGCTGCACTCCATGTTTCCATAACAACCCAGCCATTTTTCTTCACTGCTATAGGTCAGCTTTAAAGGGGCAAAGCGCTGTGGATGACAATGTTACACAAGGTCACATACACACAGCTTTACTCCAGGTTTTCCATAACAACTGATTGCAGATTTTTCACTGATATCCAAACTGAGATACACATGATCACATGACGCTTATGGACCAATGGAAAATCACCAGCAGGTAACGGGCCCTATTTACTTACCGATCCCCGCTCCTGCTCACGGCCACCTGCGCTTCACCTTCTGCGGAGGCAGCTGTGAGCAGGAGTGGGGATCGGTAAGTAAGGACTGCGGGCTGTAAGCCCCACAAACACTGCTATCATTATACTCTGGGGTCTTTTCATCAGGCTTCGGGCCTCCTTGGTGGCGTCCCAGATGTCGGTGGGCCAGTCCGACGTCATTGAAGAAGTAGCGGGAAGTGCACATAATACTATATGAAGGAGCCACTATGATACTGTGTGCAGAGGCCACTATGGGGCAGAATACTGTGTGCAAGGGCCACTATGGGGCATAATAGTGTGTGCAGGGGCCACTATGGGGCATAATAGTGTGTACAGGGGCCACTATGGGGCATAATAGTGTGTGCAGGAATGCAGTTTGTGTGTGGGGGGGGGGGGCCTTGGGGCCCAGCCATTCCTAGTTACGCCACTGAGTCTAGTATAGGTACAGTTGGAATACGAGTGAAAGACTTGCAGGCTTGTATTAGCTAATGCAGGTAATTTTTTGAGAATACTGTATCTCAGGAAAGGTACATCCTAGAGAGCTGAGACCTGATCTAAAATATTCCCAGACACCTGATGTACCTGTGTGCCAAATTTGGTGAGGATCGGTTCAGTTGTTTGGTTGCGCATAAAGAACAGACAGACAGACAGAAACTCATTTTTATATATATAAGAGACTAGAGGAAGGACCCGGCTTCGAACGGGTATATTTCATTTTTTGTTTGTGTAGTGACCCCATAAGAATTGGCCAGTTTTGCACTTGACATCCAGTATGGCAGTCCAGTATAGGTATAGTCTATTTATGGCTGTGTTGCTATGGAAACCTGGTAAATGAAATGTGAACTTACATTGGCTAATACACGTCATATAATAATAATAATAATAATAGTCCTTTAATAGTCCCACAATGGGGAAATTCAGTGTGTTACAGCAGCAAAGATAAGCAGATACAAATACAAATACAACATGTACAGAAATGTTCCAAGGTAAGAGGCATTACATTGATAGTAGACAGACAGATAGGAAGTAGCAGAGGGGGGGGGGATTTAACAGGCAGAAAGATATTTCAGTTCTCTGTGTGTAATGATCTCCGCTTAGGTCGGTGTTGGTTGTACAGCCTAACCGCGGTGGGGAGGAAAGACTTCCGATAGCGCTCCTTCTCACACCTAGGGTGTGACTGAATATTTAAGGACCTGCGAACTGCTATTGACTCATACAGGACATAAATAGCTTGGTTGCTATAGAAACCTGGTGTAAAGCTGTGTGTATGTCAAGACTGCAGAACCTGTGATTTTCCATTGGTTCATAAGTGTCATGTGATCATGTGTATCTCAGTTTGGATATCAGTGAAAAATCTGCGCTCAGTTGTTATGGTAAACCTGGAGTAAAGCTGTGTGTACTGTATGTGACCTTGTGTAACATTGTCATCCACAGCGCCCTGCCCCTTTAAAGCTGACCTACAGCAGTGAAGAAAAATGGCTGGGTTGTTATTGAAACCTGGAGTGCAGCTGTGTGCATGTGGCTGACAATGCTTTGTCAGATTGGAGACGGGCTTGGGTCTGCTGGGGAGTTTCAGCAGCTCGCTGTTGTCTGTAACATACCTTATCAGATTGGAGACAGGCTTGGGTCTGCTGAGAGTTTTCCTTAGCTCGAGCAGCAGCCATGCGTTTTGCTGCAGGGGACATGAGTAGTTTAAAAAATGTTTCAATTTATAAGAATGCTGAAATCCAGTATGGCAGTCCAGTCAGTGGCGTAAATACCGGTTTAGCAATGGTAGCAGCTACCACAGGGTCCGGGACATTAGGGGACCCGGCGGGCCTCTGATGTTTTTTTTTTTTTAACACCAGCAGGTATCGGGCCCTATTTACTTACCGATCCCCACTCCTGCTCACGGCTCGCGGCGGATTGGTAAGTAAGGCCTGTGGGCCGTGAACCCCACAAACACTGCTATCATTATACTCTGGGGTCTTTTCAGCAGGCTTCGGGCCTCCTTGGTGGTGTCCCAGATGTTGGTGGGCCAGTCCGACGTCATTATGCGTTGCGATACATGCCTGGCTCACGTGACATCTGGTCCAACATTGAAGAAGTAGCGGGAAGTGCGCATAATACAATATGAAGGAGCCACTATGATACTGTGTGCAGGGGCCACTATGGGGCAGAATACTGTGTGCAAGGGCCACTATGGGGCCTAATAGTGTGTGCAGGGGCCACTATGGGGCATAATAGTGTGTGCTGGAATGCAGTTTGTGAGGGGGGGGGGTTGCCGGGGGGGGGGGTCCCATGTCAAATGTTCGCCTTGGGGCCCTGCCATTGCTAGTTACGCCACTGAGTCCAGTATAGGTACAGTCTATTTATGGCTGTGTTGTTATGGAAACCTGGTAAATTAAATGTGAACTTATATTGGCTGATACACGTGATATGACTGAATATTTAAGGTCCTGTGAACTGCTATTCACCAATACAGGTCATACATAGCTTGGTTGCTATGGAAACCTGTGTGCCTGAGGAGAGTAAGCGCCTGCGAGCTGTTATTGGCTGATAAGGGACATGTGACCGTGTGTATGGCAGTTGGAATATGAGTGAAAGACTTGCAGGCTTGTATAGACTAATGCTGGTCATTTTTTGGGAATACTGTACCTCAGGAACGGTATGTCCAAGAGAGCTGAGACCCAGTCTATAATATTCCCGGACACCTGATGTACATGTGTGCCAAATTTGGTGAGGATCGGTCCAGTCGTTTGGTCGCACATAAAGAACAGACAGACAGACAGACAGACAGGAACTCATTTTTATATATATGAGAGAAAGAGATATGATGAACAGCTCAACAATTTTATGATCTTTTGTAAATTTAGCAGAATTGCTCTATAGAAAAATATATTTGGGCAGATTTACTATTGAAAATGCACCAGGGTGAGAACACAAGGAATCCATGCGAATAATCCAGAAACCTGTGGTAACCAGGGGCAACGGGTAGTGTAGTGTCACTTGGCTCGAGGGGTAGTCCCGGTGTAGTCCCTGATTCTCCACTCCCTTTCACTCATCTGTGTTACCCAGGTGCAGTGTGCAGGAACATCGACCACACAGAGTTAGGATAACCAGGTAAAGTCTTTACTTAGTGCAAAAGTCAGTTTACAACAATACAGTGCTTCAGCAGCTTGTCAAGTAGTGCAAAACCTTATGCAGTTCAAGGCACGTTCAAGTATGTGATTCACCAATGCACCAAGTCTATAATTCCCCTTAAGGTAGATGTTGGGGGCAGTAGTTGTACGGTTGCCAATAGCAACGACAGAGTTGAGAGTCTATTAGGAGATTGAAAATAGAAGAAAAACAGAGTTCCGGCCCTTGTGGGTTACAACAAGCGTGAGGCTTCGTGGTTTGGCTCGCCACGGGAAAATGGACTTACGGTTTTGCGCAGAGTCCTTGGGGTGCGGTAGCTGAGTGACTCATTAAAGGCTACCAGCTTGCAGGGAGGCCCAGAAGAAGTAGTGTAATCCTCTCTGTCTGCAGAAGGAAACCTTTGGAAGGCAGGTAGAAGGTTCTGGAAGAGATAATCCTCAGCTTGCGGGGCTAGAGTAGATACTTGGCTGGACAGGCCCTTGGTGGAGTGCAGGCACTTCAGTACGGTTGCCCTGGCGGGATACAGCTTCCTGGCCCAAGGTACAACTGGAAACCAGACCTCAACTGAGACCTGGAAGGGACCTGCAGCTTCTGGATTGAAGAAGAACGCTCAGAAAGGATGATGAGAGCAGTAGTAGTAGTTTTGGGGCCTGTACAGGCCTGAGAGCAGAGTACAGGATGTGTCCTCCTTGGACTCTAGGTCCACACACACTACAGGGGGAGACTAGCTCCTCCCTAGGGGTCGAGATAGACTGGTGATTGGTGGAACCAACTTAAGGTAGCAATGTACAATATCACATGTGAAATTCTTAAGGAGGAAAAGCAGTATCAACCATTTAGTACATGTAATACACAATATACTTCAGAACCCAGAAAATGACGGAGAAACATAGGGGAAGTGCTGTTGGCAGCGCCCAGGTGGAAGTCCATGGCCACAGGAGCAGGAGGGCCCTAGATTAACCCTCAGTGGCCGCTCTGGGTCACTGCACACCCCCACACTATGAAGGAAGCCGGCCTCGGCGCAGGGCGCGAGGGCGACTGGTGGACATGGGTAGTCCACAAACGACTATACAGGGGTTTCTGACATCATCTACACTCAGGGTTTGGTGAGAGCAGGCAATTAGAGAGGCCTGCAGGCAAGGCCCGAAATAACCTGAGGAGGAAAAATGTTATCAAACACAGATAAATACTTTAGTGTGAAAGAGGCAGGATATAAAACACATTTTTGTAAATGCAGCAGTAAATAAAACAGTGTACAACTGTAACAAAGATATAAAATACACAAAAGCAACAAGTGGGGCTCAGCAAATAAAGAGTCCATGTATCTGCTGTAGCAGCAGGGGCATTGTGGGCAACGTCCATATCCTGTGGTAGCAACAGGGGTACAAATTCACTTGTTGGGGGGTGCACGACAGCAGAGCTGCGGGGTCAAGGTGCACCACAGGGCAATATAAGAACACAGTCCATAAAACAGTCCATATATAAATAACCAGGGGGACAAAGTCCATAACGTGCTTTTAGGGGTAATATAACTTAGGAGAAGAAGGTGTAGAGAGTTCATGGCAGGGCCAGGCACAGTTCTTGAAACGTTGCGAACAGTAGCCAACAGGCTAAGGCACACACAACAGTCCCTTCAGGGGTAGGCCAACAGGGCCAAGTCCTTTGTGGCTCTGGTATGTGAGAGTCCATAAAATATGCTACAAGTTTCAGTCTCTATAGCGTGCAGGAGGCACGCCTTTAGTGCTCCTCTCAGATCTTCTGAGGGAGATATCTGCAGCGGGAGGAGGTACAGTCGAATCTGTAGCAAGTAGAGGTGGCTGAGTAGCCGGCATAGCTGGCAAGGCAGGAGGCATGGCTGCAGGTGGTGGAGCTGCTGGGTAGTACCCTGTCAGGAGGAAAGGAGTGTCCTGACGTAGCTCACTGATAGGAACGAGAGTCCTGAAGGGCGCGGGAATAGGCACTTCAGGAGCAGGTATGGCATACCTGATGGGGATGTCAGATGGCGGAAGTACCGGTGGAGTGAAGAGTTCTTCCCGGATACAGGGTTTGAGGCGGTTTCTGTGTACCACCTGAGGAGCTCTTCCCTCTTTGAAGACCTCACAAACATCCGGATACGGGATGGCCGTCAAGATGTAAGGCTCCGGTTCCCATAGCGGCTCCAGTTTGTGGCTCCGATGCTCCTTCTTGAGCCAGACCTTGTCTCCAATTTGGAGGGGGACAGCATGTGCACGGAGATTGAACTCCTCCTCCTGTCGCCTCCGAGCTTCGTCCATACGAAGATTAACTATCTCTTGTGCCTCTGTGATCCTCCTCTGGTGTTCTGACACCCAGTTATCCCTTGGCAGGGGATTGGTGGAGTCCGGCACTTGAATCCCTAAAGCCCGGTCTCTGGGCAGTTGGCCTTGTCGCCCAAACATCAGGTAGAAGGGCGTGAAGCCAGTGGAGCAGTGCACAGTATTATTATAGATCTCCACCAGCTCATCGAGGAGAGTAGGCCATTCTGCCTGTTTAGCCACTGAAGCAGTTCTCAACATATTTATGAACACTTGGTTGACTTTTTCGCATAGTCCATTGCCTTGAGGGTGGTAAGCAGTAGTCCGCAGCTTCTTGCACTCATGGTATTGACACAGTTCTTGGAATAGCTGGGACTCGAAAGCGGATCCGCGATCCGTGAGAACCTTCTCTGGACACCCATAATGCTTTACGTACTCCTGGTAAAAGACAATGGCTGTGGTGCGTGCGGTGAGGTCCTTGACAGGGACAACAGCAGTCCATTTAGAGAAATGATCAACCATAGTGAGGGCGTAGGCATAGCCAGAACGAGTGGGCGCAAGCTTTACATGATCTAAAGCTACAAGTTCGTTGGGTCTCTGTGTTTGGATAGGGTGAAGTGGTGCTCTCTGATCTCTTCTTCCTGCTTTAGTCAGATTGCAGGCTGTACACTCCTGACACCACTTCTCAACGTCGTTTCTCATCCCGATCCAATAGAACCTTCTGCGGATGGTGGCTTCGGTTTTGTAGACCCCAAAGTGACCGGACTGATCATGGTAGGCATCTAGCACCATTTTAGCATCTCTTCTAGGGATGATGATTTGATGTAGTCTCTGGTTGGACACGGGATCTAGCGTGTTCCTCAAGACCAGTCCCTTTTGCAGGAAGAGACGCTTGCGTTGTCGCCATAAGCGAAGAAGTTCGACGTCTGGGCAGGACTGGCGCAGACGGACAGGAACTCTCCCTGTGAGGAGAAAGTCGTGGATTTCGCCTAAGATGCGACTTTCTTGTTGCAGCAGCAGCCACTTGGAGTTTTCCTGTAGATGGTCAGCTGAGTCGTGTGGGGCTGTTTCAGCATCTATGGCGGCAGAGATGACATTTTGCTGGGCGAACCGATCATAGAAGGGAGGCATTTCAACTTCTTCCCATTCATCTGGGGCAGCAGACTCTTCTCCATTTTGGAGGCGTGACAGTGCATCTGCATTGATGTTAGTCTTTCCACTTCTGTATTTAATAGTGAAGGTGTAGTTTGCCAACCTAGAAGCCCACCTCTGTTCAAGAGCACCTAGCCGTGCTGTGTTCAGGTGCGCTAATGGATTGTTATCTGTGTAGACAACGAAGGACGAGGCAGCAAGATAGTCCTTGAATTTTTCCGTGATAGCCCACACGAGTGCCAGCAGTTCCAGCTTGAAGGAGCTATAATTGTTGTCGTTTTTCTCGGCTCCTCTGAGACTTCGACTGGCATAGGCAATTACTCGCTCACGGTTATCTTGTACTTGAGACAGGACAGCACCCAGTCCTTGAAAGCTGGCATCAGTATATAGCCGGAAGGGTTGACTGTAATCCGGATAGGCCAGGATAGGAGGTTGGGTGAGAAGTGCTTTTAGCGCTTGGAAGGCGGTTTCTTGTCGTTCAGACCACTCTACTGGCAATCTACGATTGTATTGTTCCTTAGGGCATCCCCGAAGCAGCTCTGTCAGAGGTTCAGCAATTTGTGCGAAGTGGGGAATGAATCGGCGGTAATAGCCTGCGAAGCCCAGGAAACTTCTTACTTCCTTCACAGTAGAGGGCGTCTTCCAATCTGCGACAGCGGACACTTTGTCTGGATCTGGTAACACACCTTCTGCACTGACAACATGCCCTAGGTAATTAACACGAGGTTTGAGGAGATGGCACTTGGAGGGTTTGATTTTAAGTCCATGCTCTGTCAGCACCTGGAACACTTCAGAGAGGTGGTGTAAGTGTTCTTTGTAGGATTTGGAGTAGATGATGACGTCATCGAGATATAACAGCACATGTTGAAAGTTCACGTGACCCAAGCACCTTTCCATAAGTCTCTGGAACGTAGCCGGTGCGTTGCAAAGTCCAAAGGGCATGCTGTTGAACTCATACAAGCCCATGGGGGTGGTAAAGGCCGTTTTCTCCCGGTCTTCATTTGCCATGGGGACCTGCCAGTAGCCGCTGGTCAAGTCCAGGGTAGAGAAGTAGGCAGCTGAGCCGAGAGCAGTTAAGGATTCTTCTATGCGTGGTAGAGGATAAGCATCTTTGTGGGTGACATCATTGAGCTTTCTATAGTCCACGCAAAACCGAATGGAACCATCTTTCTTTTTCACCAGGACCAGTGGTGCAGCCCAGGGACTTTGGCTTTCTCTAATGACGTTTGCATCCTTCATTTCCCTGAGTAACTGTTTAACAGGCTGATACATCGCAGGGGGAACAGGTCGATGTCGCTCTTTAATAGGCGGATGGTCACCAGTAATGATGCGGTGCTGGATCAGGGTGGTCTTTCCATAATCCAAGGGGTGCTTGCTGAAAGCGTGGTGATGACGCTTGGCCATATTGATAACACCGTTGATACATTCAGGAGGGGTGTTAGCGTCTCCCACATTAAGTTCAGTCCACCAGGGTGACGGGTTGGCCCTATCAGTGTGATGTGTGGTGGTAGCAGACCGTTGAGTTGCCGTAGCTGTGTCAGCAAGTACGTCTGCAGGGCACAGCTGGTGCAATTGGCCGACTGGTGTGAACTTGTAGAGGCTCACAGGTGTGTCACTCATGTTGATGAGGCGTACTGGTATCTTACCGTTGGAGACGGTCACGAGACTCCGTGCAGCTTTTACCAGGGGTTGTGCCTCCAGCTGGATAGGTTCCAGGAGAGCCTGATAGTCTTCATTCTTGACACCAGGGCGAGCGTGGCACCAGACGATCGTCTCTGAGTTGGCTGATAAGGTCACAGGATGAGTGTCCCGAATCCGGACACGGCAGATCTCTCCGTTGCGGTTAACGAACCTCTGATGCGCCACCAACACCTTGACATGGTGCTGAATAGCTTTCCTGTGGAAAGAAGAAGCGGTGGAGAGAGAAACATGCAGGGCACTGATTATGTCATCAAAACAATTTCGCAGGACATTCATGCCTAGCACCAGGGCAGCGGAGCTCTCCTCTTCTACCCCTGTGACAATTACGCCTTGTTTAGAGAGACGACAGTCGCCAATCTGGATGGTGGGTTCCCAGTAGCCCACTTGTGGGACAGGTTGGCCGTTACTAGCCAGGACACACAGTTTCCGGTCATCAAGGTCTCTGGATAAGTCTCTGATGTCCCAGTGCTGGAGAAAAACATGCTTTTTGAGGGTAGTGACTTGTGATCCGGTGTCTACAAGGGCTTCAATAGGGACACCGTTGATCCGCACAGTTATATACGGGCAGGGCGCGATGAATCTGGGCGCTTTGGAGGGACCTCTGCATATTCCTCCCGAGGGGTGGTCCTCTGCCTCGGGGGCATCCCGTTTAACTGAAAGCACTGGGATCGGTGATGGCCAAACTTTTTACAGTATGAACAGACAGTCCTACCGGCAGGTGGAGGCCTCTCAGGCGGAGGTCGTCTGGGACGTGGGTAATACTGTCGTGGCTCAGGTGAGGAGGAGCGTGACAAGGATGGCTCCCGGGAGGGAGGAGCGACTTGCAGGGTCAGTCCCTCTAATTTCTTAACAGCACTTTCAACAAATTTGTCCATACAGTCTTTTAGGCAAGCCACTAAGTCAGGAGCAGAGGCTTGGGCAGCCTGAGTGACAGTAGGAACAGTGGCAGCAGCAGGCACCAGAGGTGCAGGTGTGGCAGCAAGTCCACTCTCTAGGCTTGGAGGGTGAGGATACATAGTGGTGGAACCACAGGGTGACTCAGTCCCTAGTACTCGTATGGCTAGCGATTTAAAATCGGCAAAGGAAATGTTCTGGTTTTGGACAGCTAGCATACGTAACTGGCTCTGCACTAGCCGGGAGTCCACACCCTCAATAAATCTGTCCAGAATCATTTTATCGGCTTCAGCAGCACTAACAGAGTCTACTTGTTGGACGGCCCTGAAAGCTGTTTGGAGAGCTAAGGCATAGTCTCTGAGGGTCTCACCTGGATGCTGTCTTCGGTTGAAGAAGCCGAGTCTCACCTCTGTAGGGGATTGTGTTTCAAACTCCCGCTTTAGCCTGGCGAGGATCTTCTCCACTGACTCCTTGTCAGATGTGGGCCAGGAACGTACTTCTTGGAAGGCGACTCCTTCCAGCTGACCCAAAAGCACGTTCACCTGCTGCACAGGGGATAAAGGTAACAAGTGAAAAGCCCTGAGCAACTTCTCACGGAAATCTGCCAGTGTATGGGGGTCCCCTCTGTAGCTGGGTAGGTGTGGGGCCCCTAGAAGAATATTCACACCCGCTGCTGCGGCAACTGGAGCGGCTGCGGTTTCTGGAGCAGGCGCCGCTGCAGCTGGGGGAGGTATGGCAGCTTGTTGGGCTGAGTCCGTGTCAGACATGATGTTTTATAATAATGGTACTGTCCCTTTAAAGAATCTGGTATGCACTGTCTCTTTAAGTGCTCCTCTGAAGCGGTGCTGCGCCGGAGTGACAGTCTGCAATCACCACTACTTGTTGCCAGCACCGCTGGTGGTACTCACTGCGTTTCCCTTGAAGGGGAGTCTCTGTGTAGGGTCTGTCGCCGCTTCCCTGCGGTAGGGACGGCGTGTCCGGGTGTCGGTCGGCGGCTCCGTGCAGGGCCGTGGGACTTCCGGGTTCCCTCTTCGCTTCACTAGAGCCCTAGTCAGCAGGCTGGGCTACGGCAAGATGGCCGCCGGAGCTGCGGCTTCGGGGGGCGGAGCCTGCACGGAGGGATGAGCAGGGCCCAGGCAGTGGGCGTTCCCAGCAAAGCCCGGGGTTTTTTTGGCGCCCACAGGGGGGGCGGAGTCAGCGGCAGCAGTGCCAATATAGTTGTAATCCACAGAGGGGCCGTCCATGCGGTAATGGCGGCCAAATTAAAGCGACAGTACACAATTTCGCCAAACAGTCCTTAGTGTGGTTTTAAGTGGCTGACAGCCCAGGATGGGGACAACAAAGCCCAAAAACAATGTCCAGCAAAGAAAATTTTGTAAATGGTACACAGTATACAATCCTGTTCGTGACGCCAGAAAAGGGCCTTGTGGTAACCAGGGGCAACGGGTAGTGTAGTGTCACTTGGCTCGAGGGGTAGTCCCGGTGTAGTCCCTGATTCTCCACTCCCTTTCACTCATCTGTGTTACCCAGGTGCAGTGTGCAGGAACATCGACCACACAGAGTTAGGATAACCAGGTAAAGTCTTTACTTAGTGCAAAAGTCAGTTTACAACAATACAGTGCTTCAGCAGCTTGTCAAGTAGTGCAAAACCTTATGCAGTTCAAGGCACGTTCAAGTATGTGATTCACCAATGCACCAAGTCTATAATTCCCCTTAAGGTAGATGTTGGGGGCAGTAGTTGTACGGTTGCCAATAGCAACGACAGAGTTGAGAGTCTATTAGGAGATTGAAAATAGAAGAAAAACAGAGTTCCGGCCCTTGTGGGTTACAACAAGCGTGAGGCTTCGTGGTTTGGCTCGCCACGGGAAAATGGACTTACGGTTTTGCGCAGAGTCCTTGGGGTGCGGTAGCTGAGTGACTCATTAAAGGCTACCAGCTTGCAGGGAGGCCCAGAAGAAGTAGTGTAATCCTCTCTGTCTGCAGAAGGAAACCTTTGGAAGGCAGGTAGAAGGTTCTGGAAGAGATAATCCTCAGCTTGCGGGGCTAGAGTAGATACTTGGCTGGACAGGCCCTTGGTGGAGTGCAGGCACTTCAGTACGGTTGCCCTGGCGGGATACAGCTTCCTGGCCCAAGGTACAACTGGAAACCAGACCTCAACTGAGACCTGGAAGGGACCTGCAGCTTCTGGATTGAAGAAGAACGCTCAGAAAGGATGATGAGAGCAGTAGTAGTAGTTTTGGGGCCTGTACAGGCCTGAGAGCAGAGTACAGGATGTGTCCTCCTTGGACTCTAGGTCCACACACACTACAGGGGGAGACTAGCTCCTCCCTAGGGGTCGAGATAGACTGGTGATTGGTGGAACCAACTTAAGGTAGCAATGTACAATATCACATGTGAAATTCTTAAGGAGGAAAAGCAGTATCAACCATTTAGTACATGTAATACACAATATACTTCAGAACCCAGAAAATGACGGAGAAACATAGGGGAAGTGCTGTTGGCAGCGCCCAGGTGGAAGTCCATGGCCACAGGAGCAGGAGGGCCCTAGATTAACCCTCAGTGGCCGCTCTGGGGCCCACAAAAAAAACAAAAAAAAAAAAAAAAAAAAAAAAGAAAAAAAGAAAAAGGGGGGGGTTAAAATTTTTTGGGATATTAAAAAAAAAAAAAAAAGATTTAAAAAAGGGGGGGGGTAAAAATAAAAAAAAAAAAAAAATTTGGTTTAAAAAAGGGGGGGGGAAGACAAAAAAAATATTTTTTTTTTTAGGGGGGGTTTTTTTTTTAAAAAAGGGGGGGGAAAAAAACATACTCCTTCGCGGGGGGGGGAGAGGGGAAATACCCCGGGCCCCTCTGTGAAAAAAAAAAACAAACAACAACAACACACACCCCTCTCCTTTTGTTCCCCAAATTTTCCTCCCCCCTTCCCGGGGGGGGGGGGGGAAAGAGGGTGGGGGGGTTTTTTTATGTTTTTTTTTTTGGGCTTTTTTTGATTCCAGGGGTGGATCATAAAGGGGAGTGTATATAAGTATATAAATGCACATGCATACATTCCAGTACTAATACTCTGTATGGACCATAAGTGCTAAATGAGGGAGGCAAGGATTGTCATCGGGGAGAAGGATAATGGCATGAAATTATATTACTATTACATTATATTTATATGCGAAGCTCCATCTAAGACATTTATGATATATTCTTTGTAGGGTTTCCAACTCTGGGACCCCCATATGTTGGGATAATAGGGGTGCTCTGTGTCCCCTGTGGCACTCTATAGATGGAGAGATGGGGTATATAGGCAGTCGCACATGCAAGCAGCTCTTTTTATCATAGTTTATGAAGCTCTCTATTTCCATAACTAAAATAGACTACAATGGAGAAAGCCTTGCTCATATGTGGTATCTCCATCTCTGGAGTGCCAAATGTAGGATGTACCATATTTACAAGTTGTAAACTACAGGAGATCATGTAATTTACTATATATGAAAGGAACCATTACGATGGGGCACATGCACACACAAAACCAGACATTAAAGGGAGTCTACCACCTCCCCCAAGCATATTCAACTGCCATCACCTTGTCACAGAGCACATTACAGTGATAAACAACATACCTGTTATGTAGGTCACTTTTGAAGATTTACAGAAAAACATCTATGAAGTCTTATGTAAATTAGGTAGTTGGTGCACTGGCGGCGGGTCTCCAGTCTTGGGAGCATGGCTCTTGCTTCTCTAGTAGGATAAGTGGTCTCATAGCTGTGGCACGGGCAGGACATTGTAGGAGTTCTGCAGCGTACCAAAAGTCTCTGTGCTCTCCTCTGCTGACAACACGACTCTCTGTCCCATGACGAACCCTGCCTTATTCTTTGTACACATAGCAGTACTAGAGTGGAGTCAGTGATGTAACAGAGAGCCATAGACTTCTGGCACTCTAGTGCTCTCTGCAAATATGATTATCGGAGTGCCATCTATATGAGTAAGGATGCTTATGCATTGCAGTGAATGTACTATGACAACATCTTATCTCTGTACAGTTAATGATAGCTGTGGGTTAACAAAGTGGATGTACAAAACTGCATACACCTCTATTATTTTAATGGGACACCATAACGCTTCCATGTGACATCAGTGTAATTACTTTCTTAACAGGTTGTGATGTCACAGGGTACACAGTGATACCTTTGAATGTCCACTATCCCTTTCCTGTGATGTCATGGTGAGCATTATCCCTGTTTATTATGCCTGTACTGTGACATCATTGTTTATTTTCCATGTACTGTGATATCAATGTGTGCATTATCACTGAACTGTCACATTACTGTGTTTATTATCCTCATATTGTGACATAATTGTGTTTATTATCCCAAAGCTGTGACATTACTGTGTTTATTATCCCTGTACTGTGTTATCACTGTATGCATTATTCCTGTACTTTGGCATTACTGTGTTTATTATCCCAAAGCTGTGACATCACTGTGTGTATTATCTCTGTACTGTGATATCACTGTGTGCATTATCCCTGTACTGTCACATTACTGTGTTTATCATTCTAGTATTGTGACATCACTGTGTGTATTATCCCTATACTTTGACATTACTGTGTATATTATCCCTGTACTGTGTTATCACTGTGTGCATTATCCCTGTACTTTGACATTATTGTGTGCATTATCTTTACTGCAAAATCACAGTGTGCATTATCCCTATGTTTTCAAGCAGTGAGCAAAGCCCTGGCAGGAGAAGATACACTCCTAAAGCACTTTTCAGCTAATTTACATATGAATAAAATGCTGTTTTTCATGAAAAATGCAATGTGGAATAGGAAAGGCTTCTTTAGAAAGTGTAGAAGCCATCCTACAAGGTTCTGTCATTAGTCTTATACCGATTGTCCTGCTGACAGACTCCCTTTAAGTTACAGTAATCCAGATGAGAATGAATAAGAGAAACAATAAGCATTTTGGCTATTCCCATAGTGAGAAAAAGGTGATTTCCGAAGACATATTTCAGATACAAGTGACATACACATGTAAGTGATTGAATATGTAGAGTAAAGGACAGATCAGGGCTAAACATAACCCCAAGACAATGGCCATACTGTCTAGAAAACACAAGAATTCTAATTTAGTTTTAGATACAGATATTTATGTGATTTATGGTGCATATCCCTAGAATGTCATAAATGCAGATGTGTGAATAAGTAAGTCAGATTGGGCTAATAGTTTGCCTGGCCCATTAGACAGAGGTTAATGGTCACAATCTCTGTACTGCACTTCAGAATATGTTGCTGCTATACCAGTATTAGAAATATTGTCTTTGCTATACGTTATGATTTAATGATCCAGCATGCAGGCAGCGGTGGGCAGCCATTAGTGGCCTATTACTTATTATCTAGCATTGTAGATTTTAGCTTCATTTACAGCAGGTTTACAGTATATATCTCAGAATGCCTTCACTAACTCTTAGAAATAAACTGGATTGGAACATTACCATAGAAACCTGATATACTGTACAAGCGGTGACACCAATAGGAAGATCCATATCAATGTACACCAGTAAATTGGCTGTGTTTGATCAGTCTAGTGTACAAGATGATTTATGGAATGAAGCAGCTGAGACACACAGTGGGATAGCATTCGTTATATCATATTACCATTACTGGCTCCTGCTCCCTGAGCACCAGCTGCTGACAGCTGAGAAGCCAATGATACAAATCTCATAAAACAACTGCTGACGATTAAGAAAATCTGTACTGAATGACATAAATAAGCACATAAAGTATACAGCTCATCAAGGGGTTAACCAGCTCATCGCCAGCATGACCCCTCTAGACATAGTATCCTGTGTGTTCAATGGGCCTATTACAGCTACATGCACACAACAGTACAAAAAAACGGATCATTTTTTAATGTCTGTTTTCCATCAGTTTTCGTCAGTTTATGTCCGTATGTTTTTAACATCCGTTTTACATGACTTCATCATCTGGTTAAAGAAAAAGGATGACTTTCATTGGTCTTTTTTTTTTTTTTCACCCAAGCCACACATTGGTTTTTAACGTCAGTGAAATGGATACATTAGCAGAGTAATGGATGTTAATAACTGATCTATAGATTTGCATTTTGTCCATCAGGCCGGAAAAGCAGAAAGAAATAGGATATGTCCTATTTATAGTAGACATTATTATTTACTGTGAGTAAAAAAATGGCCATGTGTATGTACCCATTGTCCTCCATTGTTTTAAAAAGGGACATGTGACGTACATTCAAAAAATGGGGGCCTAAGGCTACATGCACATGACAGTGTATTGTGTCCAGTGGTGCTCCATTCTGATCAGATAGCAGGCCCTATCCTGCTCCGAGATATCAGATTGCAACGGGACAGAACTTCCCATAAGAATGAATGAAGCATGGAAACTTGGATATCATCTGAGTGTGATCTGAGAGCCTTTTGTTATAAAATCATATCCCCCCCCTCCTCGGCCTGCAGACTCATTCTTGAGCATGAGGTCTACGTCAAACAAGCAATCTCTATAAATATCAAATACTAATAGATTGCAAACTAATGGTCTAATGGAGTGAGTGATGTAAAAATGTAAAAAGTCACAACAGTTTGTGCACATAAGCTATAATAGTCACAAATCCCTATTAAGTCCTGAAGTGCAGGGCTTAATAAATTCCCCACTATTTTTAAGACGACCTTTCACCACCTCCACCAAGTTCATTTATTTGTATCCACTGATTCTGGCACAATTAGAATTTTTCTCTAACCCCCACCATTCCTGACCAATCAGTTCAACTAGTATTGGTGTCTGATATGATAATGCTCTCCACAGTCAGGTGGGTGGAGCCAGGATGATATCTAGCATTATCTGCTTCTTATGGCCCCCTTGTGTGCTCTGGCACAGTACCACCCAATTGAGAGTATAAGCCTAATAATCAGACACCAAAACTAACTGCTCTCATTGTTCAGTAACTGTAGGGGCTAGAAAATAAATCTAACTGTGCCAGAATCAGCGGAGCGGTGCAAACAACTGGAGTTGGTGGAGATGGTAAAAGGTCCTGTTTAAACACTTCTAAAAAATGTTGTCAATGGCATTTTTGTGGCATTTTATGTAAATGGTTTTTGAGCCCTATAGAGAAGACCTATAGAGGAAAACCTAGAAAAAAATGCCAGATACAGAACATTCTGTATTTTGACACAAATGCCACAAAAACACCATACAGTGTATGACCAGGAGTGCTGCTGCGAAGGGAAATACTGTGATGGACCATTTATTGCATATATAGTGCACATGGTCCATCTAGTCAGCCCTTATTTTAATATTAGGATAGATGTATGAAGATCTCAGACAGGTTTACCTTCACTTACTCTTCATTTTTCAACCACATCTGCTCAAAGTTTGTTCCCAGCATCTACTACAGTAAAATTTTCCGACGTTGCTTCTGACCTCGTCCCCCAATTCCAGCAAAGGTGGCTGCAATCGGACCTCCACCATATGCCATCCCTTTAATTGCGCTGAATTTAAAGTGAACCTGTCACATTGAAGGCAGAGGATTTGACCAGAATCCTATATGGTATTATGGGAAAAAGATTCAGTGTAACATTCTGTTTCTTCAGTTAAATCTCTGAGCCCTGTATGCTTGAAGAGTCCAGTGGGCTGTCCTATTAAGTGATTGACAGCTATTTCTGAAATCACTGTAATACAGGGGAAGCTGATGGGATGGATTAATTCTGATACTGATATCACTACACTGTCAGAGGGGTCCCCCTCATGCCGCCAATGTTAGAAGACATCAAAGGTCCTCTTTAACTCTATTGGCATGATAGTTACATTTTAGGAGAGGACAATCTAAATACTAAATAATATTTTATCACATTCACTGTTGGGACCATTTCTGCTCAGTTGCTGGAAGTTTTGAAGTAGCGATTTTTGGTACTACAGCACTTCTCTATAGAGTCCAATGGGGCAGGGCTGCAGTGCAAAAACTCACCATTACAAATTGTACAGGCACATAAACATTACTAGGAGCCGTGTTGTCCCCAATCAGAAGATCTTCGGGGGTCCTGATTGTAAGAACCTCACAGATCTAATATTAATGACCTATTCTATGGATAGTCCATCAATATTAGAAACTGGATAATCCCTTTAAGTGTGCAGCATCCCACTGGACACTGCAAAATGTTTCTGTTATATTGTATATATGCTGTGTCTTGTGCTGTTTGTCTTTATTTTGCTATAGTATTGCATTTGACAATCAATTCAACTCTATTATCATCTAGGCAAAGGTGTATTGTTAAAGGGGTTATCCAATTTTTCAGAATTGATGTTCTTTCCATATGGATAGGATGTCAATTTTGAAAAGCTGGATAACCCCTTTAAAGATACTAGATTGTTGTGCAAAATCCGTACCCGGGCTCCCCAACTTAGGGTGGATTCACACCTGCGTTTGAGTCCGTCCGCTGCCAATCCGAGTGAAAATCTCGGGGAACGGGATCGGCATCAGATACCGACAGGTTAGCGACGCATTGGTTAAAAACCTATTCATTTGAATGGGTTTTTAAAGCAATGCGCGGGTGTCCAATTGCACCCTCTGCGCTGCGAAGCCGTTTTTTTTCATCGGACACGAAGTCCTGCATGTCCAACTTTGTTTCCGATGAAAAAAAAAGGATTTGCAGCGCAGAGGGTGTAAGCGCACACCCGCGCATTGCTTTAAAAACCCATTCAAATGAATAGGTTTTTAACCAATGCGTCGCTAACCTGTCGGTATCCGATGCCGATCCCGTTCCCCGAGATTTTCACTTGGATTGGCAGCGGATGGACTCAAACGCAGGTGTGAACTCACCCTTACATGTATTAACTGCTTGGATCAAAGTCTTGCATTTATCAATGAATTTGTATATTTTTTCAGGCATATTTTACTCCAAACATCTTATCGTCTTTGGGACACATTTATTAACCATTTACACCAGACATTGCAGAAATTTTCACCATACACATCAGTATTTAAAAGTGGAGTAAAAAATGGCCTTAGATTGTGGCTTGGAAAGGATATGCAAATTTCTGCAAAATATCTCTATAATCTCACTATAAGAGGGTCTCGTATATAAAATTCTGCTCTCTGTTTCATTGCTATTATTATACTCCTTAGACCCCAGCGTATAATAAGAGAGGCCCAGGGGAGTGGATTACAAAGAACAAACACTTATACTCACCTTTCCTGGGAATACTTGCTCTGTCCGGCTTCCTTCAGCATCTCCTTCAGCCCTCTTCTGCCTCTATCCATTAACAATCTGTATAGCAGTCGGGATCAGACTTTCCCGTACCTCTATCATGGTGGCCCAGGGCCCTGTACACCTCCGGGCCCGGTCATACCCCCTGCAGCCACAATAGTTACTCCCCTGGATATAACATATACAGTACATTACAGCAATGGTAACCAGGTGTTTTCACTGCAACAGGGTCAATGGTAACTGGAAGTAACAATAAAGTAACAATAAAATGCAATAATTCAGTATTAAACAGTTAGGTCCGGGTGAATTTTGAGGGGCGGGGAGAGGATTTATCAGTCCCTGCACTACAGAATTCTGGTGAGGACGGTTAACTTGTCAGACAAATTCCAGATTTAGCAAATGTGACTTTTAATGTCACTCCAGTTGGGGGTGGTGTAAAAAAGTGGAGAAACATCTCTGGACAACTGTAATAGACTTAAAAGTGCGCCAAGGATATTAAAAATTGAGTGATATTTGATCAATTTGGGCAAATTACAGCAACACAAACTCCAGCAATTCCTACTTCAAAAATCCCAGCCGGAAGCATAGCTATAGGGGGTGCAGAGGAAGCAGTTGCTATTGGGCCCCAAAATCCCTCTACCACATAAAATATACCACTAATCTAAATTCCACAAGGTAGTTAGGGGTCTCATTACAGATTCTGCATTGGGGCCCAGGAACAAGTTGCACCTCAATTCCAGCCATGATAAATGGATACCTTATTGTCCTTCTGTATAAGGGTGATGGACCCATTTTTATCCATCTTCCAACTATAGACTAAAAATGTGATTTGTCACAATGGCTGATGCTGGATGATATATTTTGTGGATCTTTAGACTGTCAAGTCCAAGTCTTTGGTTTACTTTGAACCAAAATTTTGGCACAAATCTTAAGCCATACCCTTTCCTTGTTTAGCCAGGCCTCCTTTCTGGCAAGGCAAAAAAGTGGTGTTAGTCAAATATGCCTGTTTCAGTGCATATTGTGCCAGAATTCTGCCACATTTTGATTAGTCCCCCATCTTTAAAAATACTGCACATGACAAATTATCCCTGAAGTATCATCTAGACTTATAGTCACCCCATTTGTCTGTGTATCATATTAATCTATGAGTGGGTCCTTGGTGGCTTCTACTATACAGAGTTGGACCGGGAATAAAAGGAAGCCCTGGGGCACTCAGTATCACAGAAATATCATAGCATGAAATTTCTGCGTTACTTGGTCACACACCTCACCACTCCCATATATATATATATATATCTCTTATATATATAAAAATGAGTTCCTGTCTGTCTGTCTGTCTGTTCTTTATGCGCGACCAAACGACTGGACCGATCCTCACCAAATTTGGCACACATGTACATCAGGTGTCCGGGAATATTATAGACTGGGTCTCAGCTCTCTTGGACGTACCGTTCCTGAGGTACAGTATTCCCAAAAAATGACCAGCATTAGTCTATACAAGCCTGCAAGTCTTTCACTCATATTCCAACTGCCATACACACGGTCACATGTCCCTTATCAGCCAATAACAGCTCGCAGGCGCTTACTCTCCTCAGACACACAGGTTTCCATAGCAATCAAGCTATGTATGACCTGTATTAGTGAATAGCAGTTCACAGGACCTTAAATATTCAGTCATATCACGTGTATCAGCCAATATAAATTCACATTTAATTTACCAGGTTTCCTTAACAACACAGCCATAAATAGACTGTACCTATACTGGACTCAGTGGCGTAACTAGCAATGGCAGCGCCCCAAGGCGAACATTTGACATGGGAGCCCCACCCCCGGCAACCCCCCCACGCACAAACTGCATTTCTGCACACACTATTATGCCCCATAGTGGCCCCTGCATACACTATTAGGCCCCATAGTGGCCCTTGCACAAAGTATTCTGCCTCATAGTGGCCTCTGCACACAGTATCATAGTGGCTCCTTCATATAGTATTATGCGCACTTCCCGCTACTTCTTCAATGACGTCGGACTGGCCCACCGACATCTGGGACGCCACCAAGGAGGCCCGAAGCCTGATGAAAAGACCCCAGAGTATAATGATAGCAGTGTTTGTGGGGTTCACGGCCCACAGGCCTTACTTACCAATCCCCGCTCCTGCTCACAGCCGCCTCTGCAAAAGGTGAAGTGCGCAGGAGTGGGGGTCAGTAAGTAAATAGGGCCCGTTACCTGCTGGTGTTAAAAAAAATAAAAAAACATCAGAGGCCTGCCGGGTCCCCTAATGTCCCGGGCCCTGTGGCAGCTGCTACCACTGCTAAACCGGTATTTACGCCACTGACTGGACTGCCATACTGGATTTCAGCATTCTTATAAATTGAAACGTTTTTTAAACTACTCATGTCCCCTGCAGCAAAACGCATGGCTGCTGCTCAAGCTAAGGAAAACTCTCATCAGACCCAAGCCTGTCTCCAATCTGATAAGGTATGTTACAGGCAACAGCGAGCTGCTGAAACTCCCCAGCAGACCCAAGCCCGTCTCCAATCTGACAAAGCATTGTCAGCCACATGCACACAGCTGCACTCCAGGTTTCAATAACAACCCAGCCATTTTTCTTCACTGCTGTAGGTCAGCTTTAAAGGGGCAGGGCGCTGTGGATGACACTGTTACACAAGGTCACATACACACAGCTTTACTCCAGGTTTTCCCTAACAACCGGTTTTTCACTGATATCCAAACTGAGATGCACATGATCACATGACACTTATGGACCAATGGAAAATCGCAGGTTCAGTCTTGACATACACACAGCTTTACACCAGGTTTCCATAGCAACCAAGCTATTTATGTCCTGTATGAGTCAATAGCAGTTCGCAGGTCCTTAAATATTCAGTCATATGACGTGTATTAGCCAATGTAAGTTCACATTTCATTTACCAGGTTTCCATAGCAACACAGCCATATATAGACTGTACCTATACTGAACTGCCATACTGGATGTCAAGTGCAAAACTGGCCAATTCTCATGGGGTCATTACAGAAACAAAAAATGAAATATACCCGTGCGAAGCCGGGTCCTTCCTCTAGTCTCTTATATATATAAAAATGAGTTTCTGTCTGTCAGTCTGTTCTTTATGCGCAACCAAACAACTGAACCGATCCTCACCAAATTTGGCACACAGGTACATCAGGTGTCCGGGAATATTTTAGATCAGGTCTCAGCTATATATATATATATATATATATATATATATATATATATATATATAGTATAGACCAAAAGTTTGGACACACCTTCTCATTCCAAGAGTTTTCTGTATTTTCATGACTATAAAAATTGTAGATTCACACTGAAGGCATCAAAACTATGAATTAACACATGTGGAATTATATACTTAACAAAAAAAGTGTGAAACAACTGAAAATATGTCTTATATTCTAGGTTCTTCAAAGTAGCCACCTTTTGCTTTGATTACTGCTTTACTGTATATACACACACGTGGACAAAATTGTTGGTACCCCTCGTTTAATGAAAGAAAAACCCACAATGATCACAGAAATAACTTAAAAAAGCCAGACTGGAATTTGCCAAACTACATGTTGACAAGCCGCAAAGCTTCTGGGAAAAAGTCCTATGGACAGATGAGACAAAAATCGTAATTTTTGGCAAGGCACATCAGCTCTATGTTCACAGACGGAAAAATGAAGCATATCTTGAAAAGAACACTGTCCCTACTGTGAAACATGGAGGAGGCTCTGTTATGTTCTGGGATTGCTTTGCTGCATCTGGCACAGGGTGTCTTGAATCTGTGCAGGGTACAATGAAATCTCAAGACTATCAAGGGATTCTAGAGAAAAATGTGATGCCCAGTGTCAGAAAGCTTGGTCTCAGTCACAGATCATGGGTCTTTCAACAGGATAATGACCCAAAACACACAGTTAAAAACACCCAGGAATGGCTAAGAGGAAAACATTGGACTATTCTGAAGTGGCCTTCTATGACCCCTGACCTAAATCCTATTGAGCATCTTTGGAAGGAGCTGAAACATGCCGTCTGGAAAAGGCACCCTTCAAACCCAAGACAACTGGAGCAGTTTGCTCATGAGGAATAGGCCAAAATACCTGTTGAGAGGTGCAGAAGTCTCATTGACAGTTACAGGAATCGTTTGATTGCAGTGATTGCTTCAAAAGGTTGTGCAACAAAATATTAAGTTAAGGGAACCATCATTTCCAAGATGGCGCCGCTGGAGTGGCTGCCAGCTACAGCAGCTCTGAGACTCTCTATCTTATTTTTCTTTCTATGTCTCATTTTGTACCTCTCTACTTAAGGACTTTGCACTATGAAGAAACACACACAAAGACTTGGACCCTTGTGATACTTTTTTTTGTTTTTTATCTGTCTTTTTGTTCTGCTTGAAAATGGGATCTTTTGTGTATGCATACCATCTGGTCACACATCCCCCCGCGAGCTTTGGAGAAAGAAAAAGCGGGTGAGGGGATGCAGAGATGGTACTCTTCAGAGGATTAAAAAAAGGCATTACCGACCAGCTGTTCCCTCCATCATCATGGGCAATGTGAGATCTCTTGCAAACAAGATGGATGAACTAACAGCGCTCACCAGGCATCATCAGGAGTTTCGGGCGTGCAGCATGATGCTACTTACAGAGACTTGGCTCACTGAAGTTACTCCTGACTCTCTGGTCTCCTTGGATGGTTTTAAACTCCTTCGGGCAGACAGGACAAGGGAGAGCGGTAAGAGGAAAGGAGGAGGGCTGGCAATGTTTGTGAATAATAGATGGTGTAATCCTAGGCACATTGTGATTAAGGAGCAAACTTGCTGTAAGGACATTGAACTATTAGCTGTGAGCATGAGACCTTTCTACCTACCAAGGGAACTATCACATGTCATCGTGATAGCTGCATATGTCCCCCCTCTGCGAAAGCTGACACTGCCTGCGAGGTCCTACAAGCCACGCTGAGCCTTTTACAGTTAAAACATCCCCAGGCCCTCTTTCTTCTGTCGGGTGATTTCAACCATGCCTCTCCATCATCCACACTGCCCAGTTTCACACAGTATGTAACCTGCCACACAAGAGACAACAAAACACTGGACTTGTTCTTTGCCAACGTGAGGGAGGCATATACCTCATCAGCCCTACCGCCCCTGGGGAGATCGGATCACAACCTAGTACATCTCCGACCTGTGTACAAGCCACTTGTACATAGAGAACCAGCTGTCACCCGCACAGTGAGGATATGGTCCGAGGAGAGTGATGAGGCTCTGAGGGATTGTTTTGACACAACCGCATGGGAAGTGATGCAGGATTCTTATGGAGAAGATATAGAAGGACTCACACACTGCATAACGGACTACATTAATTTTTGTGTGGACAACACAGTACCCACAAAAGTGGTGAGGTGCTTCTCCAATAACAAACCATGGATTAACTCTGATATAAAAACACTACTTAAGGAGAAAAAGATGGCATTCAGGACAAGAGATAAGGAGGGGTTGAGGGAAGTACAAAAGGAGCTGAGGCATCAAATCAGGCAGGGAAAAGCCAGTTATAAAGAAAAAATGGAAAAGCAAATGGAAAGAAAAGACATAAGGGGGTCTGGGAGGGGCTTAAGTCAATTTCGGGTCATAAACAGTCTGTCTGCCAGATTGAGGCAGATGTTAATTGGCTTAATGAACTAAACCTATTCTTCAACAGATTTGATCACACACCAGCTCCTCCCACCCCAGCATGTCCTTCAGCTCCCCCCACCACAATGACTTCTCCCCATGCGGCCACTTCCCAACAGACCAGTAAATCCAGAAATCCGTCTTTATCTGGCCACAGTCTGACCTTCACACGGGCCCAGGTGAGGAAGGAGATGAAAAAGATCAAGGCGAGGAAAGCCACAGGGCCAGATGACATCAGTGCAAGGCTAATTAAGACTTGCGGGGACCAGCTGTGTGGTATAATTACATATATGTATAATATGAGCCTGAGGCAGGAAATAGTCCCTGAATTATGGAAATCTTCTTGTGTGGTACCAGTTCCAAAGAAACCCCACCCTATGGACCTCAACGACTACAGACCTGTAGCACTGACATCCCACCTGATGAAGATCTTGGAGAGATTGGTTCTCACACATCTCCGCCCTCTAGTGAGCCCCGCTATGGACCCCCTCCAGTTTGCTTATCGGCCGGGCATTGGGGTAGATGATGCCATTATCCATCTTCTGCACAGGGCTCTGTCTCACCTGGAGAAACCAGGGAACACAGTGAGAATAATGTTCTTTGACTTCTCCAGTGCTTTTAACACCATACAGCCCAGGTTATTGAGGGACAAGCTGGGCCTTGCTGGAGTGGACCACCACCTCTCCAACTGGATCCTAGACTACCTCACAAATCGACCTCAATACGTGAGAGCCCAAGACTGTGTGTCAGGTACCGTGATCTGTAATACGGGGGCACCTCAGGGTACGGTTCTCGTCCCTTTCCTCTTCACACTGTACACTGCAGATTTTAGGTGCAACTCATCCAGCTGCTACTTACAGAAGTATTCTGACGACTCTGCAATAGTGGGTCTCATCACAGATGATGATGACAGGGAGTACAGAGAACTGAACCAGGATTTTGTGGACTGGTGCCACCGGAACCACCTGAAGATTAATGCGGGGAAGACCAAGGAGATGGTGGTGGACTTCCGCAAAGGCAGAAGCCCTCCTAAACCAGTGGACATCCTGGGGACGGGCATCGAGATTGTGAACACCTATAAGTACCTGGGTTTGCTCCTTAATAATAAGCTGGACTGGGCAGATCATATGGAGGCCCTGTACAGGAAGGGCCACAGCAGGCTCTACCTGCTTAGGAAACTGAGAGCCTTTGGAATCCGGGGGGCACTTCTTAGAACTTTCTTCAACTCGGTAGTGGCATCAGCCATCTTCTTTGGAGTGGCCTGCTGGGGGAGCAGTATATCAACCAGGGACAGAAATAAACTTGACAAGCTGATTAGAAGGGCCAGCTCTGTCCTGGGGAGCCCACTGGACCCAGTGCAGGTGGTGGGTGACAGAAGGATACTGTCCGTGGTGAGCTCCATGCAGAAGAAGAAGTCCCATCCCATGCATGAGACTGTGATCGTGCTGAGCAGTACTGTCAGTGACCGACTGCTCCACCCTAAGTGTGAGAAGGAGCGCTATCGGAAGTCTTTCCTCCCCACCGCGGTTAGGCTGTACAACCAACACCGACCTAAGCGGAGATCATTACACACAGAGAACTGAAATATCTCTCTGCCTGTTAAATCCCCCCCCCCCTCCTCCTCTGCTACGTCCTATCTGTCTGTCTGCTATTAATGTAATGCCTCTCACCTTGGAACATTCCTGTACATGTTGTATTTGTATTTGTATCTGCTTATCTTATCTTATCTTTGCTGCTGTAACACACTGAATTTCCCCATTGTGGGACTATTAAAGGACTATTATTATTATTATTATTATTATTATTATTATTTCTGTCCAGGCCTGTTTCATGAGTTTTCTTTCTTAAAAATTCTGTTGAAGCATGGTTGAAAAGCAATGTCTGACTTTCATTTGTTCATTTTCATAGAATTTTTTATATATTATTACTTTTGTCAGATTCAAGTTATTTCTGTGACCATTGTGGGTTTTTCTTTCATTAAACAAGGGGTACCAACAATTTTGTCCGCGTGTATATATATATATATATATATATATATATATATATATTCACTGTAAACCTGACAATACGACAGTGCACCACAAAGTACCCCCCAAGAGCACAAATTCCAAAGTGTAGCTCAAACTATCCCCCCCAGCAAACAACATTCCCCCAAAGCAGCACCAAATACCATGGCATCGTATCCCAACAAATACCGAACAGAGTTCTATGGCATCTACTGTACCTCTGTTGGCCTCCCATGAGAATATGCAAGAAAAAAATATACCATGTCCGCATCAATACATGGATTATCAGAGAACCTTCTCCCCTAGAAGCACTGATATTTATACCTGGCCCAGTAGACCTGCTTTTTTGCAATTCCTATGACACCACCCTGGAAATATAAAATATAGTATCTAACACCTAAACCTTCTGCATTAGGAGAAATGATGTAATCCTATGGCATTCCTATAGTCTATTATCTTTTCCTAAAATGACAGCAAACGTCTGTATGGAATGAAAGAGACTTAAATTTCCTGTGCTTCTAACCCAAACCAAAGTCACCTAGTAATATACTTCCATGTTTGCTTTTACATGTAGTTTTTAAGATTGTTCCCCTAGATGGCGCTGTGTCACTTCTCTGCTTTTGTATAAAATTCCATGTTCCTAGGAAATGGTCATAATAATAAAAAAATTAGCAATTCACATGATTAGCAAGAAATAAATGATTATTATCTGCCTTTGCTCGCTCCTTTTAAATAATGAAAACCTTTATCTATTCTCTAATTCAAAGACTTTTCTCTCAAACTGGAAATTCATAGGAAGTGAACCAGATTAGCTCATCCGAAACTTAAATAGTCATGTGAATCTTATCTCAATAATGCACGAAGCCTATCTATTCATCTCTCTATCCATCATTTTATTGACTATCAGATATCATTCTGCCCATCCACCCATTTTGTCCTCCGACTGAGGTAGCAGAAGTGAATTAGTCATTTCATTCTGTGGGACTACATTGCTTGTGATATGTCACAGTGTAGCTTTCTAAATTAGGTTAACGCTAAATGTTGGCATGTGGTCCTATGATAAATCACCAATGACACATAGTGATATCATGATGTGTTGTAACAAATGACAGACCGAGCTCTGCTACATCTGACAATTTGATACATTTTGGTCTTCTACATCCCTATTATTCGTTAATCTGTTGTATGGATCTTGAAATCCATCAATGTATCTGTTTTGTGATAAGTGCAATTGTCTGATGTGAGGTGCATGATGAATGCGGGAGAGATATAGGAGTGTAGGGAAAGTAGGAATAGATTGAATATGTAGTGCCTATCAAAATACACTTGCTAAAATTCAACAATAGCATAAAATAACAGAAGAGAATATAGTTGTACAAAATTTCTGGAAAAATTTACAATCCAAAATAATAATAAAAAAAAATACCAGTGCAAGCAATATGGCTGCCATACCTGAGGTTCTTAAGCGACTTTTCTATATCTGTGTTTTTTTACGCTGGACAATGCTTGTAAATCACAGGTTAGTAGTTTAATGCCATGCAAGTGCTGGGTCCCCTAAATCAGGGGTCCCCAACCACCGATCCACAGACCAGGACTGGGATGTTGGGGGTTCTTTGCTGGTCCGCGGGGCAGTGGGCCGGCCTCAGTCTTAGCTGGATACTTCACGCTAGGCCACGTTGCTATGGTAATGTGTAAACTATCGGGTAATGCGGCATCCTGTAGCTGCTAAGAACGGCGCACTACCCGATAGTTTACACGTTACCATAGCAACGTGTCTTACCGTGAAGTATCCAGCCTGGGTGTCGCTTACCATAGCAACGTGGCCTAGCGTGAAGTATCCAGCCTGGGTGTCGCTTACCATAGCAACGTGGCCTAGCGTGAAGTATCCAGCCTGGGTGTCGCTTACCATAGCAATGTGGCCTAGCGTGAAGTATCCAGCCTGGGTGTCGCTTACCATAGCAACATGGCCTAGCGTGAAGTATCCAGCCTGGGTGTCGCTTACCATAGCAACGTGGCCTAGCGTGAAGTATCCAGTCTCGGCGTCTAGCGATTCTCCATGTCTGCTCAGATGTTCATGTCACGCCCACCTGCCCCGCAGAGCATCCCGACAGAGAGCCTTCCAGTCCACACGGTGGAGCTCGCCTATAAACCCGCCCCCATATGACCAGAGTCCCACCCCTGCCCCACCCCACCCCGCCCAGCTGGGCCATGGAAAAATGGTCTTGCTTGAAGCTGGTCCCTGGTGCAAAAAAGGTTGGGAACCACTGCCCTAAATAGTTGGGGTATAGATGTCATATGTTGAGTAGTGTGTATATAAACTATATCCCTCAATGACTGTCCCTAAGCTAGTCAAATATACACAATGTGCTCTGTGAAGGTAAAAAATGTAAAAAATGAAACAAAGAAGAAAAAAAATGAAACATTATCAGAATTATAAGAGTGCAACAATTTACAGAAACATATATATAAGATACCACAGCACTTATATAGGTGACTGTAACCAAACCAACAATTATTATGTGCACCTATATATTGTTAAATATAATACAACTTACATTAGGTGTAAAATACTTCTCCAATGATAGATACCCACATATAATCACAATGCAAAAAACCCTCTTCTAGCAATATGTGAGCCCAGTGAGTTATATACAAAAAGTATTAAAGTAAAATATAATGACCAGCTATGATGTTATGTCCTACCTATATCCGGCACCAATTCTCATTGTGGTAAATCTGTTGGACAGTCAAGCACAATAGATGGCAATAACGTATTTTAGGTTGGTATGGCAGTTTTGGGTGCCATTTATTAAAACTAAATACATATAAAATAGAAAAGAATACTTTTTTATACTTTCCTTACTTTTGGATTCACTACTGGCTTTAGCTAATTTTTTAATTGTTTCTCTGGGACATACAGTATGTGGTGAATGGCTGACATCTATAATATATCCATGCTGAAAGGAGTTGTCTATGATTTTTTAGTATTGTGACAGGAGGCTGGCGAAGGTGAGAAAAAAATATATATATACTCACCTCAGCGGTCTAAGGAAAGGACGCAGGTTGTCACTTGCTTATGTCACAGGTGACGTTGTCCTGGTTCCTTTCCTTTTCAAGTGCGGTGAGGACTTCTGTCGCCCTGGGATGCCGCGGGGACTGGATAGCGGCCTGGGACACTGGAGCACAGGGGACAGGTCAGTATGGTTTTTTAAAAAAAAAAATATTTTTCACCTTCCCCAGCCTCCTGCTGCAATACTAAAATATTGTGGACAACCCCTTTAAATTGCTCAAGGTAAGTTGAGTTACCCATATACATACTTTAAACACCAGCGCAAATGTGAATTTCAATTTATTGTGTATGAAGGTATCCCAACTTGGCAAATGTTGGTGGAGATAAGTTGTAACCAGCGGTGTTTGGCAGTGACTAATTCCCCACTCCATATTGAGAATACTTGCATTCTCAGCTGAGCCAAGGGTGCATTTGTATGGGCGACTCAAGAGGAACAGTTGTCGATCAAATGACATTAAGGTGACAGCTATAGGAGCTGTATTGCCACCTTTAGAGCAGGTGATAAAGCAGTTGCTGCAAGGATGGGACCAATGAGAGATATACTGAGAACTTGACGGGCAACAGGATGGGTCCACATTCCCTTAATCCTAGCCTTGACTCTTTATGACTATATAATGCACATAAATACACATGTGCTGACCATTCATTGTACAAGAGCTTGTGTCTTCCACCATGAATTACAGATGATGATTTCCCCAATGAAGATGAACATGGGCGAAGGTGTATAGCAGACCTTAAATTAACTAGGAGCAGTAAAAATTTAAAGGGGTTATCTAGAATTAGAAAATATGGATTTAAAAAAAGAATTCCACTTCTGCTTCTTAGACAGTGATATCACATCCATTGGTCACATGGCCAAACTGCTGAGCCCCATTCGAATGCCTGGGTTTCTCAAAGGTGGGAGTAGTTTAATGGTTGCTAGGAGTCACCAGCATTTAGCCAGTGTGTTACTTTCCTGTTTCAGGATGACCTTAGACAAAGAAATTAGATTCTGGAAGTGTACCTTCACCTCTTCAGGCTACTGTAGTTAGTGGCAAATAAGGTTAACAGGAATTCCCATGTCAACTGACCTTATTCTTTCAGAACCAAGATTTCTCAAACCTACTGGTTATTGAACATCTCCACGGCTGAAATCTGACCTACATTTCCCCAAGAGCGGTTGGAAAGGATGTCAAGGTCCCAGGGGTCACCCCAGATTGATCACACTGGTGTGACCACCTCATCACTGTGCCAGACCCAAGCCTCTTGTAGCCAAAAAACACCATGACCAGTGTATCTTCCATCTTGGGGTGACTCCAGACTGTAGACTGACATAAGCAGTACAATAGGTACTGACTGTATCCTCATAGTGCAAACTGCAAGGATTACAGTATAAATTTCTATACAGCTCTGAATGCTATTATTGGAGCTTACTCATGACTAAAGACAGTGTCACCGGCTCCAACTCCCACATGTGTAAATTAATACAATGATACCAACACATAAATAAATGAGTCAGACACTTCATCTGTGGATGTAATGGATGATCTTATTTATGGTGGATAACCAAGTAGCATTCATGCATATAAATAAGGAATACAGTATATACAATACAAATAGATGCGTCACAATAATGAAGGGCTGAAAATATATTAACAAACCTAAACTCTGAGACCTCATCTAATCCCCACAAGTCAATAAGCATCTATCTAGACCAAACACAGGAGACCTCATTACAACTTAGCTTTTAGGGTCTATATTGATAATATCCAAGCATTAATAATAAAAAAAACAAACCCTAACCTAATAACAATGACTATCTACATTAAACCACCAATATAAAAAAATTACATTTTACTAATATTATTGACTTAGTAGAATTTCTGCCCATTATCATATTTGCAACTTTCCAATATGAGCGTCAAGCATTAAATGCTCATTGTCATTGGCTGTAGTCTGTACTATTAAAAATTACCTTATTTGTATCCTGAATCTAGCACAGCATTAAAATGAGCAACTACTCAATTCTATTAATATACCAAATTGATTTTGTTGGATACCTTGATGGCCATCTTGTTTGACAAGATCTTGCATATAATCTACAAATAATAATAACTAATAATAATATGCATGCAGTTCATCTGGGTGAGAATCTGATAGTTACTATCCAAACTGTGCATATAGTAACTTTAGATGGGCCTGTTCTTCACTTACATCACCCATTGTATATTCCTGCATTATGTGAGTGTATATACAGTGGGTAAAAAAGTATTTAGTCAGCCACCAATTGTGCAATTTTTCCCACTTAAAAAGATGAGGCCGGCCTGTAATTGTCATCATAGGTAGACCTCAACTATGAGAGACAAAATGAGAAAACAAATCCAGAAAATCACATTGTCTGATTTTTAAAGAATTTATTTGCATATTATGGTGGAAAATAAGTATTTGGTCACCTACAAGCAAGCAAGATTTCTGGCTCTCACAGACCTGTAACTTCTTCTTTAAGAGGTTCCTCTGTCCTCCACTCATTACCTGTAGTAATGGCTCCTGTTTGACATTGTTATCAGTATAAAAGACACCTGTCCACAACCTCAAACAGTCACACTCCAAACTCCACTATGGTGAAGACCAAAGAGCTGTGGAAAGACACCAGAAACAAAATTGTAGACCTGTACCAGGCCGGGAAGACTGAATCTGCAATAGGCAAGCAGCTTGGTATGAAGAAATCACCTGTGGGAGCAATAATTAGAAAATGGAAGACATACAAGACCACTGATAATCTCCCTCGATCAGGGTCTCCACGCAAGATCTCACCCCGTGGGGTCAAAATGATCACAAGAACGGTGAGCAAAAACCCCAGAACTACACGGGGGGACCTAGTGAATGACCTGCAGAAAGCTGGGACTACAATAACAAAGGCTACCATCAGTAACACACTACGCCGCCAGGGACTCCTGTAGTGCCAGACGTGTCCCCCTGCTTAAGCCAGTACATATCCGGGCCCGTCTGAAGTTTGCTAGAGAGCATCTGGATGTTCCAGAAGAGTATTGGGAGAATGTCATATGGTCAGATGAAACCAAAGTAGAACTGTTTGGTAGAAACACAACTCGTCATGTTTGTAGGAGAGTGAATGCTGAGCTGCATCCAAAGAACACCATACCTACTGTGAAGCATGGGGGTGGCAACATCTTGCTTTGGGGCTGTTTCTCTGCAAAGGGACCAGGACGACTGATCCGTGCACATGAAAGAATGAATGGGGCCATGTATCGTGAGATTTTGATTGCAAAACTCCTTCCATCATCAAGGGCATTGAAGATGAAACAAAGATCCCGAGCACACCACCAAGGCAACGAAGGAGTGGCTTTTTAAGAAGCATTTCAAGGTCCTGGAGTGGCCTAGCCAGTCTCCAGATCTCAACCCCATAGAAAACCTTTGGAGGGAGTTGAAAGTCCATGTTGCCCAGCAACAGCCCCAAAACATCAGTGCTCTAGAGGAGATCTGCATGGAGGAATGGGCCAACATACCAGCAACAGTGTGTGCTAACCTTGTGTAGACTTACAGAAAACGTTTGACCTCTGTCATTGCCAACAAAGGATATATAACAAAGTATTGAGATGAACTTTTGTTATTGACCAAATACTTATTTTCTACCATAATTTGCAAATAAATTCTTTAAAAATCAGACAATGTGATTTTCTGGATTTGTTTTCTCATTTTGTCTCTCATAGTTGAGGTCTACCTATGATGTCAATTACAGGCCGGCCTCATCTTTTTAAGTGGGAGAATTTGCACAATTGGTGGCTGACTAAATACTTTTTTTTCCCCACTGTATATACAGTAGCAAAAGTATTCATACCCCTTGAACTTTTTCACATTTTGTCAACTTACAACCACAAACTTAAAGGTATTTTATTGAGATTTTAGGTGATAACCAACACAAAGTAGCAGATAATTGTGAAGTGGAAGGAAAATGATACATGGTTTTCAAAATTTTAATCAAATAAAAATCTGAAAAGTGTGACGTGCCAAAGTATTCGGCCCCCTGTACTCTGATATCCCTAAATAAAATCAAGTGCAATCAATTGCCTTCAGTCACTTAATTAGTTAATAGAGTCCAGAGTCCAGCTGTGTGTAATTTACTCTCATTATAAATACACCTGTTCTGTGAAGGCCTCAGTGGTTTGAAAGGGACACTAAACAAACAGCATCATCAAGACCTAGGAAGTCACCAGACAGGTAAGTATTAGTGCAGTACTTACCTCTCTGCCCTCACACTCTTTCCTGCTAGTCACACCATGTCACAGCAGTGCACCCTACACAGAAGATCACGACTGGGGTAATGAGGTAGTGAAGTAAGTGTGTGTTAGGGCACTGTTTGGGGATACTCATGGGGCTATGAAATTGGGGACACTCAGGAGGCCATTATATTGTATCTTGGGGTCAATGTATGGGGGCCACTAAACTGTATAAGGTGATTATACTGTTTGGGCACAGTGATGGGGGCAATTATACTGTATAGGTGAGTGATTGGGCCATTATACTGTGGGGAGCCATTTAACACTGAGGAACATTATGGGGGAATAATTTTGGCGCTAATTTTGAAGCATAGACTTGCTCAAAAGCAGACAGATATCGAAACCAGAAGCTGAAAAGAATAGGTTTATTCAGCAGCGTGAGACACTGCTCTAATTGGTCCCATTCAATAATAACACTATACACTGCCACATATTATCCACCTGATACACAGCCTACATAAAGTCATCTATTGCACCAATATTACCCACATGCAGAGATAAAATAACACAGCTATTATTTGCCAAAATCTGACAACTAAGCAGAGCTAGCTACAATTATTGTAGTTTTCATTCTGTTTTTTGCGTGAAAGCTTCTTCCAACTATGATTTGCTTGTCTAGTGTGTATACTTAGATACCCCTTGTGTTGTCTTGCAGCTTACTCCTCCTGGCAGCACATTCTCCATTCTCACCATTATCTTCTTTCTCTACTTTGTGGCAGCAGTTTTTCACCCTTCTGTCCTCCCTTCTGTCAGCAATTTTGTCCATGTTCTCTACCCTCACCAACAATTTCCAAAAGTATTCTACCCACCACCTCTGTCTGGCAGACATATTTCTCCCTTTCCTTTCCCCTTCCCTTGGTAAGCGTATTCTCCCATTTTCTCCATTCCCTACTCTCTTCCACAATCTCTTTTACTGCAGTATTGTCCATATTTACCTCTTTCCTATATTTCGACAACCCCCTGCAGGAGTGCACTATGTGCATATATATGAAATAGCAGTAATCTGAATCTAAATGTAGAAAATAGTAATGTTAATGTAGCCACAGAATGCAATGAGCTAAATAGGATAAAGAGATGTGCCCTGGTCAGACTATTTGACTTTGCAGAGTTGTGGAATTTCAGACAATCCCCCGAATTCTGAGTTCAGTAATAAAGAAAAACTGCCGAGACTGCATTGCACAATAAGGCTTGCAGCAAAGCAAGGAGAGCAATAAAAGTGAAAATTAAATATATGCTAACTGACTGGTGCAGTGCATGCTTCATAGTTGTGTGAGTGACTTTATGACTTGAAACAAAAATGTAGCTTCTAACAGAAAGAGGCAATTAAGGGCAATCTATTGGATCATCCCAAATTAACTCTCTTTATAAGCTTAAGCCTTATTATGCTGCAAGAACAGAATGTGCTGTTATTAAACTCTTGATCTCTTTAATGTGTCGAAATACACTATGCAAATCCAAAGCAGCGGTGCACAAATTGGGTTATATTGTCCAGAATTTTACATTGCATTGAAACCTTTATGTTTTGTTCTCAAGTCAAACATAATCAGAACTGTCAAGACTTCGGCTGCATCTGGTACCTGGTTTCAGTCCAAAGTGAACACAGGGCATGGGGTAGAAGCAAAAGTCTAGACATCACTTTGTTCTTCTCATATGGTTTGAAACCTTGATACAGCATATTTGTAATTTTTACACATATATTATAATATAATTGTAATTCTATATTTCAATGACCGCCTCTACAATGCATATATAATAATAGGCATGCCAATACACAGATTATTAGTTTGCACTTCCAATACCGTTCTTTTATGCCCTACCCCATTAAGTACCTGCACTTTTGATAATGTTGTGTATGCTGACCTTCTTATAACTAGAGATGAGGAAACTGATTTGTAACAAACCAGGTTCAACACAAATTTTTCAGTTTTAGATTTTGCCAAAATCATTTTACCAAATTTTTGATTTTTGCCAAATCTTTGGTGATTTGTTTTGGATAAATACCTTAAAATGGCTACCACCATATGAAAGCAAAGAAGCAGAGAGAGGAAGGACTCGATGACCTCTAGAGCCAGGTGGGTTTCCCCAAAATATATTGCAGGCAGCCCCCTCAGCTAGTCATGACGAACTGTGGGTGTCAGGGTATGTTCACAAAGTGGAATTTGGAGCTGATTTTGAGAAGGATTCTGCCCCAAATAAGCGCCTAATTCCTCCCTGAGTCTGCCTCCCTTTGTTTTCAATGGGATGTAGAAAGTGAAGCAGAATGCTGAAAAAAGCGTCTTGCTCAAACTTTCCGCAATTTCTATTTCTAATTCAGCCAAAAAACCCATGGTGTGAGACACTCCAATGATAAGGCCCATTCATCTCAGCCTAATCAGCCAATGAAAGCCAAAGCGGAAATTCCTCTTCCAATATTTTTGAAAACAATCTGTTTTTGTGTCACTACATTCAAAGCCCAATACCATTTTACTGTTCCATCCGCAGAGCTGTAAAACGGCCTGTTTTTTTGTGAGATGACTTTATCTCCGAGATAACTCCAAGCCTCATCCATCCTCCATGCTGGAGCCATCGCTATACCATAATAGTACAGTAACGAGCATTGGCTACCTTCTTACTACTATACACCATGTTCCAAATTATTATGCAAATTATATTTTTCTCTGATTTTCCTAAATGGTCGATGTAAATGACAGTCAGTATAACGTTGAAATCTTCACCCATTAGAGTATTAATCACATTTTATTGGACAAAACTCCCAATGATAACATTTATTTTTTTTCGCAAATTAAAAAAATCTAAATTTGCTGTTCCAAATTATTCTGCACAGCAGAGTTTCTAAACATTTTATAGATTGTAAAGAACTGAAAATGATCATTTGGTAAATTTGTAGCATTAAGAGGTCACATTTACTGAAATCAAAAGCTTTTTCAATCAAAAACAGGTTAACAGGCAAAGTTACATGTTAACAGTGGACCTCTTCTTTGTTATCACCTTCACAATTCTTACATCCATTGAACTTGTGAATTTTTGGATAGTTTCTGCTTGAATTTCTTTGCAGGATGTCAGAATATCTCCCAGAGCTGCCATTTTGATGAGAACTGCCTCCCATCCTCATAGATCATTTGCTTGAGGATACTCCAAAGGTCCTCAATAAGGTTGAAGTCAGAGGAGGGATGGCGGCTACACCATGGGTTTTTCTCCTTTTACGCCCATAGCAGCCAAGAAATATTCTTTGCTGCATGAGATGGTGCATTGTCATTCATGGAGATGATTTTGCTACGGAAGTCACTGTTCTTCTTTTTGTACCATGGAAGAAAGTGGTCTGTCAGAATCTTTATTTAATTTGCAGAGGTCATTTTCACACCTTTGGGGACCCTAAAGGAGTCTACCAGCTCTCTCCCCATGATTTTGACGCAAAACATGACTCTGTCATCTTCTTGCAGGCGTTGCAGCCTTGTTGAGACTTGGCACAATTGCAAGCCTCTAGAGGATTCTACATCTTGAGGTTCATGGGACTCCAGAGACACCAGTAGCTTCAAATATCTGTTTGCTGCTTTGTAATGGTATTTAGCAGCTTCTCTCTTAATCCAATGAATTTGTCTGTCAGAAAACTTCCCCATTATGCCTTTATCTGCACAAACCAGTCTGTGCTCTGAATCAGCTACAAATCTCTTCACAGTATGATGATCACGCTTACGTTTTCATGAAGCAGCTAAGGTTTTTATACCTTGTCCAAGGCATTGCAACATTTGACACTTTTCGGCAGCAGAGAGATCCTTTTTCTTTCCCATATTGCTTGAAACCTGTGGCCTGCTTAATAATGGGGAACGCCCTTCTTAGGCCGGGGCTCCACGTAGTATAAACACCGCGATTTGGCCGCAGGGGAAATGCTGCTGCAAAAACTGCCCCGTTTTACAGTCACTGCAAAGTGGATGGGATTCTAGTGAATCCCACCCACACATTGCAGAAAAATACGTGTAGCGGAAATGCAACATTTTTGGAAATCGCAGCATGTCCATTATACCTATGAAAACACCGGCGGTTTCCCTATAGATATAAAGGAAGTAGAAAGTCTGCAGAGGAAACCTCTATGGACTTTCTATTAGAAGTGCTGTGGGAAAAACTGTGATGCATTTCCGCCGCGGTTTTTCCCACATTGCTTTTTCGATGCGGCCTGCTATGTTGGGCTTTAGGCTTAAGCAGGTTTCCTTTAATTGGGCTCAGCTGGCAAACTAATTATCACACGTGTTTGAGATTGACACAATACCATCCATGAGTTTCATTGAAAAACAAAAAATTACATTTTTATGACACTTAAATCCGATTTGCATAATAATTTGGAACACAGTGTATACTATTATGGGGAAGGGGTTCATGACTGTTTATTTGTGGACTATATAGAAAGAAAATAGAAATCTCCGGATAGGAGAATATAGGATGTATTGTACTTGGACAAATGGTTTGATGGAAGCTCAGTTACTGAAAATGTGACTTATGGCTGATTCTATAGCTTTATATCTTTATATAGTGTTACATACTAATATTGTGGTTGTAACCTACGGCTTAGGTCTGACTTCCTATTCTACATTCTATCATGGTGTAGCTGACTGCCAGACTGTTTTAGTAACTTACTGTATTCTTTTATAAGTTTTGTCTCCTGCATGTTTCTAATTTTGTATATTATATTTTGCATAGAATAAATCCAACATCAAATAGATTTCTTTAACTGAGATACTGTACTAAATACATGGGTAGATTTAATGGGGATATTTTTGAGATACACCAATAAAAATATATTACGTTTTCCCATAGAAACAATGTGAACAATTTAGCATTTCTACAGTATTAATTTTACCCATACCAGGTAGCAAATTTGCAAGCAAGGCTTAACTGAAGATGTATATAAAAACCCTTTGAGACAATGATCCTTGGCATTGAGGTGGCTTCTACTAACTCCATACAATGAAGTCACAGTTAATTACTCCACATACAGAGAGTGAAGCATTGACAGACTGTAAGATTTAACATATTGTATAATGTAGCATTACCAGTAATAACATGAGACCAACCACCAGCACAGGAAGCGACTCTGACATTGTTCTCACACAGCAGTTTCATTGCCATGAACTAATCCGAAGGATTAATGATCCATAAGACTATACATGACAGCAAGCAACTAAAGCTGACAAATAAAAACTAATACACTTCTAGCAGTTACCAAGCTGGTGCCTCCAGAAACATTGAAGGTAAACATAGCAAAATTCAAATGACATTTCTAATACAGAATGTACCTAAAAGAAGACAGGAAACACACACATTTACACTTGTACGAAATTCAATATGATCTGGAAACGTGTGTAACTTAAAGTTCCTGGTCTCCTATGCAAAATCAGTAACAGAACCATTCAACTACCTTAAGCCATATATGATAGTAGTATTGTGACAGAGACTTCATTGGGTGCACTACTGTGACAGAGCCTGGGTGAAACGGGAACATCTGCACCCCCATGTGACTATGTATCAGCAGTAATTCAGAAATGTACCTAGCAGCATGGGCCTATACCCTTCATCTTTTGCCTGATGCCCTGAGTCTTTTGGCTACAGCATTCACCACAATCAATTGTACCTCATCCCCCCTCCGCCATGATATCACAAGAATCTTCAGAATTTACCAACACTTCTGACTTCTTCAGGGTCCTCAGAGTGCCTTCTCTTTGTATTATTGTATTATGGTTTGCTTCTCCCTCTATCTTCAAGGGTGTGCCCCAGCAATCTACACAGTAGTATAAGACTGACCTTACACTTTTTAGACTTCTATTGACGATCGGAATCATTTATAGGAACAATCCCACCATCAAAATTAGCAACTTAACTGCCCTATCAGGAGGCAGTTTAACTGAAGGAGGCTAGAGAGTCAGTGCAAGTTGGCTGATGATCATCGAAAAGTGGCCGCATATGCCAAACATTGGGATTTTCATCTGACTTCTGGACAAAATGATCCAGTATGGCAGATCTTTTTTCAGCAGACTAAGGTCTACCATCATCCAGCTGTAAATGACCATTCATGGCATTTACATGTCAGATAGCAAGCTGGTCATCAACCAAAAGAGCGAATCGTCCATTTCAGCCAAAGAAAATCTAACACATATGGCTGGCTTTAATGGCACTTTCCATAGATAATGCTTCAGACCATGTAAAATACTAATTTGTTGACTGATCGTATTTTTTTTTAATGCTACCTGAAAATTCATTGTTGCTGACATCACATAATAATTGTTTGTTGCCATACAGGTTTTCACTGGGCTATGAAAAGAACCTTTAAAGAAACACTGATCAGTTTGGTTTATTTTATTTGGCTAGGTTCACACCTGTACTGGGCTCTCCATCACTCAGGTCCTCCTGAGAGCTGGACCACTAAAACAGTGGCTACCTGCAGACCCCATAAACTATAATGGGGCCATCTGTCAGGTTTCCGATGTTTTTCTATGTTTTATATTGAAAACAGCAGAGAAAAAATCCTCTAGGCAGGACTTTTCTCTCTGACAATCTTCAGTGGTTTCTGTAGCGCAATAGTGAACCTAGTTTAGCTAAAGAGGGTATTGTTTCAACCTAAGAACCTAAGAGAGGGCCAAAAGATCGCATATGTCCCAACTGAGGACACTTTTTGAGAGGTCTGTGACCAGTCTACGTGTTATGCATCATACTATACATGAGAAAGCAACATGATGGCAGTGAATTGATCAACTAATATTGATTTGTCCAACACTCAGGAGGGCCAGGAATGATGTCACAGGTAGAATGTAGGATGTGGCCAGTGTGTCGAATGACCCTTGATTCCGAATGTGCACAAAGCCTTTTGATGTCCCCGAATACTGGCCCCCACGTGGTACCTGACAATGACGACAGACACCCAGGTCTCGGGAATAGTTGTTGCTCCTTTACTAGCAGGACGAGGTAATACAAATGGACAGATGAGGAAATAACTCTCCACATAAAATACCGTAATCCCTATAGATAGTGTCCAGTGAAGCAGGTGATAGGGCTTTGGGCAAAAGTGCTTTGGCTTAATTAACTTTTAGGTACTTGACTTGCGTAGCTTAACTTTGGTATACTTGGAAGGATGGCCTGTATCCAGGGGGTTATCCCTCAACGAACTGGGTACATGCATGTATAAGAGAAAACGGGGGTGTTGACAGCGGGAGACCCTCAAGTTCTGTCAGACTAGCTATGGGCTCTTTTAATATATCTTCATCCCAAAGACTTACTTGTAGAGAGAGATGTGCGCAGAGTTCCCAGATGTATGGATAACCAGGTCGGTAGGCATTTTAGTACTTGCAGACTTGAGATTTCAGAGGAAAACACTCTCTGAGGAGAAGCTTGAGCACAGAGGAAAAGACATCTCTGGTTGAAGTAGATTTACAGGTGCTGACTTGACTAACATGCCCTCCAACTTGCACCCACATGTGTAGACTGCCCACACAGCGACCAACAGGGTTTCCAACCCTCTCCAGAGAGGGCTGTAGCTTGACCTCTCCTCCAGGCCAATCAAGGGAGCCTGATTGGTTCTGGAGGTCAACTAATTATACTGGACACTCCCTACATTAACACAGCATGATGAGATAATCACAGACATAAATTACAATGAAAAGTATAGACAGTTGCAGTTTCCAAAACAGCCACAAAATGGCCTTGGTGAATTTACAGGAAAAGAACACAACGCCTAAATAGACTTCAATGTGTGTGCTGGCTTTTGTGAAATATGTATAAAGGAAGGAATGGGGAGATACCTTTTTACCTTGTACGTAAATGTCCATACTATCTCGGTCTGCAATGACTATTAAAGGGAATGGGACGAGCAGTAGCGGGACATTACATTTGCAAATGTTTCATTTGTAGACATACAGTATACAGTAACGCTAGTTATTTTTTTTCCCAAAACATGTTCAACGTGAATAGGGTATTAAATATACACGGCTTACTTTTTTTTTTAATATAATTGAATTATTTTGACAAATGATTTGTATGGATCAAAGTGAAGCAATTATTTTAATAGGTCTACAATTTAGAAGGAAGAAGAAAAGTATTTTGTCATTTCATACACAGCCCCTAAATTTCACCAATTATACCAAATTGTGTATTCATTTGTCCAGTTTGCTATTAGCTGCAGAACACGGCTTTATAGCCGTTCAATAACAAAAAAGTATTATTACTGTGTGTCTGGATAAGTTATTACTTGCTCTACACTTCAGTACACAGAACAGGAATAACCATAAAACTCACTGAAATAAGAAATGATCGGAAAGACCATGAGCTCACTGCTGCTTAGATTTATCAATGTTATCTAAGGGTACAAAGAATATCATTTAAATCTCTAAGTATCATAAGCAACTATGAAATATTCTGTACTCAAAAAGGAAGGCTACACAAGCCAGTCATCTTAAAAAATGGATTAAATTTTGCTCTACAATCAAGAACTACCATCATTAATATATCCTTGAACAATATATAAGTGAACCCTGGGCAAATGTCTAATGGCTAATTGCATTCCATATATATCTTCCTTAGCGTAAAGGGGTTGTCAGGGGACTTATATTTACTTTGATTTATTAAACATATTCTTCATTGTGGACCAGGGGGTTCCAATCCCTGGGTCACGTGATCTGAACCAGCCCCCAAGCCCCTGGTTGCTCAGTCCCTTCCCTACCTGTGCTATTGGGGCTGGCTGCAAGGTAAGAAATGTACTGGTCTTCAGGAGAGCAGCAGCAAAAATGGGCTGACAACTGCGAGCAGTAGAAAATGCTACTTGAAGGTAATACACCACTGCGAGCCAAGACCGGCCCCAGACACCTTCACCAGAGCTCCTCGCAAGAAGCGATGGATTTTCACTGAATCTGAAGACCAGAATTGTCACCAAAACAAATGAGTGTACTACAAATAAATGCACTGCAGCAGAAACTAAACACCAAATCCACTTACAGGGACAGAGATAACAGAATGGTCATCAAATCACGGGTCAGCAGCTGAAGAGGGCAACGAGAAAACAAAGCACGAGACGAAGACAGGTCCGGAAAACAAAGCCAATAGTCAAATCCAATTGAGAATGCCAAAGTCAAATCGCTAGGCAGAGAGGTATCAAAGAGCGAAGCCAAGGGTCAGTATTAGAGCAGTCAAATCAATGTCAGGAGCTAAGCAGGAAGTTGCAAACTAATTAGCCAGCTGGGTGATAAGGGAATGGTTTATAAAGGGCCTGCTTCCCTATATTGTCAAGGCAACCTTAAAGAAGCAACAACAGATGTAACATTCCTGACACTGGCTTTACTATAGTCAGCCAGCACCCATAGCACAGGTAAATTACCAGTATGATCAAGAGAGGAAAGAGCGGGAGGAACAACCGTGGGTCGGGGGCTGATTCCAATCATGTGGCCAGACCAGAATTTCTGGGATCATTATGAACAATAAATAAATTCCCCCCCAGTGGCTCACATTTACTAATAGTGTAAACTTAGACAAACATTCAGAAAATATTCCAGATTTATCACAGAGACTGATTCTGGATTATAAATGTGGTGCATCTTTAGATTTTCTAGTCCAGCGGTCCCCAACCTTTAGTTTTCCACGGCCCGGCAGGGGCGTGGGGGCAGGGAGCGGGGGTGGGGCTTTGATCATATGGGGGCAGGGTTATATAGTAAACGGCGCTTTAGATGAGACAGGTCAGCGACCTGGCCACAGTGTTATGGCTCCTAGCATAGCTAATGGCAGGGACCTGGTCTACAACATTGTACACCGAGGTCCCGTGCCATTAGCTATGCTAGGAGCCACAACACTGTGGCCAGATCGCCGACACGTCCCACATAATGTGTCGGGAGCCACCTTTACTGAGGCCAGCCTACCGCCCCGCGGACCGGCAGAAGACCCCGGTCTGTGGACCAGTGGTTGGGGACCCTTGGTCTAGTCTATGGTTTACTTTGGTTCAGAATTTTACCTAAAAATGTTAGCATGCATTGATGCCACTCTCTAACTAACCATACCCCTTTCAAACCAGTGAGAAAGATTTGGTCTCAAAGAAAATGCGTCTAAAACAAAATTTGGTCTAAAACAGGAAAATAGTACATTTTCCCAAGTGTATAAGATTAGATAGAGTCTGCTTTTATTCAAAAGTAGTGTTTCTTTATTGCATTGACTGTGTCTAGTACAGCAGCTTAGCCTCATGCATCATGGGACTGAGTTGCAATACCAAACATGACTTACGTACAACAGGGGTGTTGTTACCGGGGGAAATAAAATCAAGTGCAATTCACTTTAATGTGAAGTCTACAATGTTATTTTCTTCCTTTCCCACTTACAATCTCCACTATTTATATCATGGTTGCCATAATCCATATTTATGTTAGAAAATTGGTGTCTTAATTTTCATCTTTCTGTAAGAATTCTGCATAATAAACACATTAGATAGAAAAAGATTTATTAAACGTCCTGCTCGGGTTGTATCATCTCTGTTGTTAATGTTCTCACTCTTTATGTCGCTTGTCTTCATCTTGCAATTTACATCACAATTATTCATACACGACTCACAGAGCCAAAATGTACCACAGCTACTTTTCATCACTATCTTTGTCATTATCAAATGAGCTGCTCCGGTATACAATAGACTTTCACTGCTCTTGTAATGGCAAGACAAATCTATATGGAGTCTGTTTGCGATGGGCAGAGAGACAATCCGTCAAGGTATATGGTGAACAATAAGTAACCATTATTCCGTAATGAATACAGTCAATCAAATTTGCATGTTTTGAAAAACTAATAAGCCTTTTCAGAAACGCAGATAAAAGTGTAGCAAAGTATTGTAGTTACGAGTAAATTCTCTCCATAATAACAATCCATTGTAGTCATGAATCAATGTAACGTGTTATACCATCTCAATAGAGTTAAAATTGCATAAGTCAGGCTAAGCCTTTAAGATTATCCCTGTAGTACATCGGAATAAAATCATATCAAATGAGGACAGAATATTCCGTATAAATATTATATTTTTCAAATGCGTTTTTTTTTCTTTTAAAACTTTTTATGGTACGGTACATTAAGATGGTATTCTTTGTACAGAACTTGAATTGGCCATCCATATCTTCTTTCCTTAAAATGCCGCTGAAATGATGTTGCTTACAGTCCCATTACTGCTCCATTTTCAAGAAAGCCTTAGAGAAAGAGCTTGTCAAAAGCTTTCTGAAAATCTAATTATAGCTCATCAGCCGGCCCAGTTCCTCATAAAGTTAGGAAATTTTTTTTCTCAAAGATTTCCAGCAGAATTAATCATAAGCAAAGTAGAAATAGACAGTGTTAAATGTTCAGCTTACTATCTTTTGTAGAACACCTATGTAAAGTGAAGGTATACCCTTACAACCACACTTTGTTACATCTCATCTGAAATTTAATATAATTCATAAATTTAATTCAGGCACATTGCCATCTATTTGCCTGAGCTAACAAAGCATACTAGGGGGCAGATGGAAGGGAGTATAACTGCAGAACCAAACTACACATTTTATTTGTAGTCTGTTACCAGGGAGACACATAGATCTGCATAGAAACTGTAGACAGGGACCAGAGTTGCAAAGTCCTCATGGCAGGAGGGTGGTATCAAAAATAAAAGAACCAAAACAAAACATTATACACCTCCGTTCCTCGGTGTTCAACAGGGTACTACACCAAACAGAGTACTCTGCAGAGTATAACTCAGCAATTAATTAAACCAAACAAAATAGTGGTTAGAAAATGTCGCCACATCCCCGCCGTCCAGTGAAAGGGAGGTGGTGTGGCGTCTTCATGCAGGTCTCTTCTTCTTATGTGTGAGGGTATGCCTTTCTTTGGTTGCATGAGGTGGAGCAGGCACTTTTAGGTTGGAGATGAAGCATCTGAATCACCTCCTCTGGGGTAGATGTGATGATATTTGTTACATTTTGGTAATTATTATCTTCATGGGGAAGACCTATTTATACTGTATACCATGCTCTTGAAATATTCTGGGGCTGGTTGCAAATGCTCAGTGGTGAGACAAGGTCACTGTGCATAAGTCTGTATATATTGAGATGGTTTTAAACCTGTCATGCAGTAAGGGATCTGCTGGATAATGTCCAGAATATTTTCTTTTGTATGGCCAAAATGTATTCCAGTGATAATGCCTCTTGGTCGGGTGGATACAAGGATTTTAGGCTTAGGTAGGGGATGCGCACTAGCACTTATTAGGTCAGATTAAGAAATGTCTGGGAGGAGACTAGCAAACTAATCCATCAGGAATAAGTTGGTCAGACTTAACATTCTCTGGAATATTGCGGAATCACAAATTATCTCTCCTCAACCTATCTGTTATATGGGTTTTTAGAGCCTCTATTTTTTCTTCCATATTTGTGGATAAGTTCTCCACATCATTATGGGATGAGCTCTGTCATTTTACTCCCAATGTTGGATGTGCGTCCTCCCAAAGAGGTAACCTTAGTCTCAATAGTGACAAAAAACTTTTACAAAATGTCCTCCTTCTTAATGGAGCTATACAAGGTGGTTAGCAGTTTTTCATGGTGGCTTCTGTTATGGGGGAGTTGGAGATATTAGGGGGTGTCACTAGATCAACAGGCAGAATAGAGAGACATAGTTGGTGCTGTTGTGTCTCTCATCCTTGTTGTATTGCACAAAGCAGGCTGCAATGGCATTCTGGGATGGTGTGGGCCTCATGGCTGTGCTAACTTGATGTGCCTGGGGAGTTAGTATGGACAGGAGTGTCCAGAGAAGTATGGACGTCTCCATCCAGAAAATCCAGGAAGAAGAGAAGCACATAAAGCAGCAGGTCTCTGAGTCGTTATTCTGTCGGGGAATGCTCCTAAGATGAATATATAGTTGTAGGGTCTTTCCTGTGATGTGCGGAGCAATTTTGAGAGGTTTATGTTGCTGGAAAAGAACTTGGTCAGTTTCAGTGGGCTATTATTCTTTTTCCCCTCACCATTTTGGAAAATGTTAGATGGAGGCTTCATAAGGCAATGATAGTAATTTAAGGGCTGTTTGAACTGGTATGAGCCACAGAAAAGCCATTAAGAGCATGAGCTGGAGAACTACACGTCTGCCTCCATGCACTGCCGAGCATGCCCCAAGATAATTTATTTTTATGCATGTAGGAAATTGTGCCCACATGATGTAGGGAACACCCGGCAGGGGATAAAAATGCACATGTGCATATACCAATATTTTAACTATCATACATAGTGATCAATCAGAATTCCTGCCAAAAAAAAAATCTATATTGCATAATCTATACTATCTGCATGTAAATACACAGATTCAAGAGGGGGTTGAGTCAGGGGCGTAACTATCGGGGTAGCAGTGGTAGCAGCTGCCACAGGGCCCGGGACATTAGGGGGCCCCGCGGGCCCCCGATGCTTTCTATTTTTAATAGGCCGTTACCTGCAGGAGTAATATACTTACCAATCCCCGGGGTCCTGCTCACGACCCCGGAGTATAATAATCGGAGGCCCAGGGGAGGTGAGGGAACATAAAAACACTGTACTTACCTCTCCTGCGCTTCTCCAGGCTTCGGGCCTGTTTGGTGACGTCCCCGATGTCATTTTGCGTCTCGACGCCTTGCCCACATCACGTGACGCCGGCCTGGTCCAACGTTGAAGGCGGCCGAAGCAGCAGGGAGTGGACTGGAGCGAGGAACAGGTAAGCAACGTTGTTTTTTTATGTTTCTATCCTCCCCTGGGTCTCCGATCATTATACTCTGGGGTCTGAAAAGATAATAAAAAATTATAATACTGTGTGCAGGGGCCACTATGGGACATTATACTGTGTGCAGGGGCCACTATGGGACATGATACTGTGTACAGGGGTCACTATGGGACATGATACTGTGTGCAGGGGCCACTATGGGACATTATACTGTGTGCTGGGGCCACTATGGGACATGATACTGTGTGCAGGGGCCACTATGGGACATGATACTGTGTGCAGGGGCCACTATGGGACATGATACTGTGTGCAGGGGCCACTATGGGACATGATACTGTGTGCAGGGGCCACTATGGGACATGATACTGTGTGCAGGGGCCACTATGGGGCATGACACTGAGTGCAGGGGCCACTATGGGGCATGATACTGTGTGCAAGGGCCACTATGGCACATAATAGTGTGCGCAGGAATGCGTTTTTTTTGGGGGGGGGGGTTGGAGGGGGCGGTCGGGGGGGGCGATTGGGGGCAGCGCTTCGGGGGGGGCCCCATGTCAAATGTTTGCCTTGGGGCCCAGCCATTCCTAGTTACGCCACTGGGTTGAGTAGAATTAGTTTAAACTCTCTTGAAGCCTCTTTGGAAAGTCATTTACAGATTTGGGTTTTCTGCCAATTTTATGAAATGGGTTAGACTTCTTCCTTAAAGTCTAACTGCAAGAGTGAAAGTTAAGATCAATGCCTGGTTTCCTAAGAAATTGGCTGGGATTAAAGTTAAAACAGATTGAAAAGAATCCATGTACAGGTAGCTGTTTTGGGGTTATTGCCACTGATCAATGTGAATCAGGGTACTGGTTTGCATAAGTGAGAGGTAATAGATGTGAGTGACATTATGTCTGAGGACACCTCCCTACCCTAAACTCCACAAGGTGGTGTGCATAGGCAACGGCACCCTAAGAAGACATAGTACCCCTTCTGACCCATATCTATAACCACTCACTTGGGAAAACCACCATCCTGATGAAGGGCAAGAATGCCAGAACAGTTATCCATGGATGAGTCTTTCTTCCTTTTGGAAGTGATGTTCTGGTTTGGCCTAAATCCAAGTCAATGTTAATAGTTTTCTTATAAAACCAGACAAGTTGCTATTTTTACATGAACGAGAACTTATTTATATATATTTCCCAGAGTTCAGGTTTAGCTTATATTAAACCATGAAGCCACTTAAAATACTTGGGAGCCATAGATGATTTTTGTTCCTCTTAATATATTGCCTTTTTTAGCAAATTGAGGAAGAATATTAAGATGTGGAATAAAATGGCATTAAATATGACTAGTAGGATAGCATTAACAAGAATGGTCCTCTTGCCGTAGATACTTCATCTAATATCTAACATCTTGAAAACATTGGCAATTTTATAAAAGCACTTATATGGAAGGGCAAGTCAGGTAGGATTAGTCTAAAATATCTCTGCTTGGAAACAATCATATGGCAATTATATTATGTTTTCGGTAAAATGAGACCAAACACTTTTATGAAAATATCTCCATGTTCTAATTTTCAACTTTCAGATCTGGTTATTTTGGAAAGGCTCCTTATTCTTCTAATAATAATTATAGAATATTACACAAAGAGTGAATAAATGTAAGAAAAATAGTAGAGATAATTATTTGCGTTATTTTTACGAATTTTCTCTTAAAGGAGCCTATTACCACCTCCAAGCATACTCAACTGTTAACCCTATATTACAGAGAACATTACATAAACAATTATATAAACAATATAACTCTATATGTATGTCATTTTTGCAGATTTGGAGAAAAACAACTTTGAAGTCTTCCAAGTGAGGCAGTCGATGTACTGACTGACTCCTGCTCTACCATCAACCTGACCCTGCTCCAGCCCACCCAGCACCAAAGCCCCACCTCCATCTGAGCCCCATTCAAGCCCCATTTTTTAATGTGGTAAATATCTATAGGTAACATGTTTGGTTGTTTTCTAATAGTTAGGGAAAGATAGTGTAGGTGTTCTATGTAAGTTGTAACCTTACACAATTTGTTTTTTAAATAGTTGCCCAAACTAAGCCCATTTTTCACAAATGTGTCACTTTTCTTGCAGACAAGTCTGGGAGTCTTCATTACAGTGCAGACCTGGCAGATTTGGCAGCCATATTCAAATACCTGACATCCGCCATAACATTACATTAGATGCTGGGAAAGGGTTAAACCAGCCTAGTCCAAAAATTACCCCAAATAAATATGGTCTTAAACTAACACTAAGCCCCTCAGTAAATGTAATGCATAGACATAAAACAATTGTAAAATATTACCTACAAAGTTGCTCTACCTATTGACCCCTCCTAACAATAAACCGTGAATGTAAATGGTTCAACAATGTGGGACTATATGATATATGTCAGAGCGGGGATAGTTACATAGAGTGGAATTAGAGGGACACATTCCCCAATAAAATTGTGTTTCCCTTTGCATGCCATTCTTGCTGCACACGCTACTTTGCTTTTTGTGGTATTTTTTTATATTCAATAGCAGGCACAATGTGTACAAAATGATATTCCATGAGGTGTTGGACATTTTCTTCCCTACAGCTGAGGTTGGAGCCAGGAGAGTGAAATAAAAGGTTGGCAATAATGATTTCCTGGGAGATTATTATTATTTTTTTTATTTTGTACAACACAAAAGTCGTGTATGCTGCCACTTGTAGCAGCTGGATGACCATCTTTAAGTACTAGGCACAGAATATTCTTTGCGCCAGGTATATCTGTAAAGCCTGGTCAGATACATTAATTGACCTCATTAGTTTATTGTAGTCTGTGATACAGACTGGCTTTCCTTTATCAGAGATGGCACCAGTGGTGTAACTAGGAATGGCTGGGCCCCAAGGCGAACATTTGACATGGGCCCCCCCGAAGCGCCACCCCCAACCGTCCCCCTGGACCGCCCCCTCCAACCCCGCCTCCAAAAAACGCATTCCTGTGCACACTATTATGTGCCATAGTGACCCCTGCACACAGTATTATGCCCCATAGTGGCCCCTGCACACAGTATTATGCCCCATAGTGGCCCCTGCACACAGTATTATGCCCCATTGTGGACCACCCATGAACAATTATTATACTCTGGGTTCTTTTCAGACTCCAGAGTATAATGATCGGAGACCCAGGGGAGGTGACAAACATAAAAAAACAATGCTACTTACCTGTTCCTTACTCCGGTCCACTCCCTGCTACTTCGGCCTTCTTCAATGTTGGACCAGGCCTGCGTCACGTGATCTGGGCCGGCGTCGTAACGCAAAATGACGTCGTTTGACATCTTGGACGTCACCAAACAGGCCCGAAGCCTGGAGAAGCGTAGGAGAGGTAAGTACATTGTTTTTTATGTTCCCTCACGTCCCCTGGGCCTCCGATTATTATATGCAGAATGGGAATCGGAGGCGGCCGTGAGCAGGAGCCCAGGGATCAGTAAGTAAATAGGGCCCATTACCTGCTGGGGTTACTCCTGCAGGTAACGGACTATTAAAAAAAAAAAAAGCATCGTAATGTCCCAGGCCCTGTGGCAGCCGCTACCACTGCTACACCGGTAGTTACGCCCCTGGCTGGATCCACGTTCTCTCACTGTTGTTAACATCTTGGTTTTTGCCTTCATGAATTATAATTGTAAAGGTATAGATTGTACCACTGTAGCAAATTTTGTAAGATTTAACCCTATATTTTGCTCCTTTTGGTCGGATGAACTGGCAGAATGAGTGTCTGCCTTTGAAACTCATGAGAGATTCATCTACCAAAATTGTTATTAGTGAATTACTTTATACATACGGTCACAGCCAGGGTCATTCCTTGGGGTCTTCTCATTGTCATTAAAATGGAGGTAGCGCATTAGCACTTCCAACCGACTTCTTGAAATTATTGTTTCGGTTTACCACTATTTGTGGGGATCCAAATTTTGGGATAGGAACTTGCAAGTGTACAGATTTGTTTGATGAACAATGTTCATATTTAGAGATGGGAGAACCTCAACAGATTTTGTTTCGTTTCAGGGCTGTGAGTGAGAATTGTGGTGGAAAAAGTCACAAACTTTGTTACACATCTCATTTACACAAATTTGTTTTTAACAAAATTAAAATCCATGCTTGCCACTTTGTGGGAGCAGGGCCACAGCAACATTGCATTAGAGGTGGAAGAGTGACAATTACAGAATTTCAAGAAAACATTAACAATGTCCGTATGCCTGGCCTGCAGTTGAAAAGCCATTCACCAAATGTTATTCCTTCATGGGAGCAAATGACACAGCATTGGGGGTATTGGAGTGACCATTACAGAATTTCATAATAACAACGTGCCCCATGTGACTTGTCATTGGCCTTAGCGTTGACCCTGGGGCGCTGGGAGGCCATAAAAGGCCAGAGGAGGACCCAGAGAGAGGGCCAGATGCCATTAGGAGGTCCAGAATAGGAGAGGGAAGGTGAGTATAACTAATTGTTATTTTTTACACCTCCCCTGGGCCTCCACCAATCGCATTCTACGATTTGAAGAGATTCCAGAGTATAATTATTTCACTTCTGGTTATCAGGTGATCAATCCCCAAAGTTGTGGGTTTACATTGAACCAGAAACTTTTGGAAAATTAAGGTTTGATCCAAACTGGTTCGCTCATCTCTACCTGTTACCATGTGCCAAATACCCATATTCTTGCCTGTTCACAATGCTATTCTTCGGTTTCATGTTCTCACTAGGATGCAGCAAAGTGGATAGGACCAACTAAGGACACATGGCAGCCCATGGTCTTCCTTTATGGTATATATGTCATTTCTACTTATCAAAAGCAACATCTCATACTTTGCAAATTTTAAGTGATATGCCACACACATACTTAAAGCTAATTTGTGAATAATTTTTTTACTACTATATTTTTTAAATATTTTTACTCTTTTGAGATGTAATCAGATGTTGTTAGATATATATTATAAGATTTCTTTATTGTGTTTCACCAAGTATAATTTGTGTATATTATGTGACCCTTTCTGCTTGACAATGTCTCTTAATATTTCACCCCAGATTAATTGGATTTATGTGATTCTGGTTTAATGAATAGTGAAGTTAGTGTTACCTAACCGATTGCCTGACACTTTTATATGTAGCTATCTTCTAAATTAATATCTTCTTGGTTTCGGATGCTGTAAGACCTCAAACAAAGGAAAGTTTAATAAAAAGGACTTTGGCAATTCAAGTCCTATGTAATAAAATAATAATTTCCTTCTTTGCGAAGATTATCATTTTGTTCCCACAGGATCCATTATCTTTACGATTGCTCTGCACAAGTTACTTTACAAGTTATGAGATGTAGTAAATGCTCGGGTGCCCACATCGAGAGAGTGAAGTTTAAGGTCTATATATAGGATTTAGCTAAACAATGTGAATATCAACCTAGTAGTACCCAGTGTGTGTCGAAGGTGCCTTGTGGATGGTTTCTAAGCTAGTCAATCTACATAGTGTCCTCCTGCTGAAGCTGCTGATTGGCCTCAGCGACATCAGGAAGAGACCCCGGGACGTCACAGGTCTCCACAGTCACGTATGGCGGGGACTTGCGCTATACTGAATCTATACTAGAGTATATATGAAAACTATACACCAATCTACTCAGCTCCTCCTGCTCTACAACATGCTATCTGTATATTTCACAGCATTCATGGTGACAGGTTCCCCTTTATGTGCTGATGACAATGTACTCACAAGTACTTTACAGCTTGACCAAATGTCCGCCACATTGCCCCAATGGGACCAGTCACATTGCCCACATAAATACCAACTATAGTAGTTAGCTGACCTCTGATATGCTCATTCTGATGAACAAGAATAAGAGAAAGGTGACCTCTAGCGGCTTTATAATGCTGGGGATCATTGTAATATGAAGACATTTATCCTTTTTATTTTTTGTTATATATCTTGAGTTTTTGAAGGAAGTTGCTTTGTAGGCATTTTATGAAATGTCAAATGTAGTTATTTCTGGTTTATTCTTGTACGGCCTTGGCATTGTTTTTATATAGTTGTGGGCATGCTTTTGTGAAGGTTGCACATGGATGTTTGCTTGACTATGAAAGGTACGTCTCTGTAGGTGATGATTATCTGCTTTTTTTCCCGCAGAGCATGCTCCTTGGCTCAGGTCCATTAGGGTAGAGGTGATCTATGACTACAGTGTCTACATGGGGTCTGAAGTAGTCTGAAACACACCTCCTGTCTCATGATTGGCTGAGGCTGCTGTTCCCTCCCTCCACCCTTCAGCTCTGCCTCTTCAGGTTGGTAGCTGTGTATAAACACAAGTCAACAACTGGTTTGCCTGGAAATCAGTGCATGGAAAACTCATTATACACGGCAGATACATATACCATTTATACTGTGTGTACTATGGCAAATGAACCTTTGTATGGGAACCACTTTGGTAAATACTACAGTATCTGCAGTATAACAGCAACTCTTTTGAATAAAATGAAGTCATATTATAAAGAACACACAAAACGGAAAATGCAGAGCTCCAGGCCAGTAAGTAATGGAGGATGATCATGATGGATGGAGGTTAATAAATAATGAAGAGATCAATCTGCAAGATTTTAAATAATGAAGAATCCAAATAATGAAGAATGGTATATGCCCCACCTGTAACTTTAAATAATATACAGTATATAATGTAGAGCACTATATTGCAGAGCATGTCTTATCTCATGAGCAGTAAACAGAGTTATATATAGATATAGACCCACCTTTAGGCATCTCTAGCAATGTACTAGTATTTGGTAGCTATGAAATTCAAGACCTCAGCCCATTATATGCAATCTAATAGGAGGTAGGTAGCTGTTTAGGGTGACAATGGACTCCTTAGCCTCCTCGGCCCCTGTGCAGCTACACAGATGGCACCAATGGTATGTTCATCCTCGCTATATTAGGCCAACAGTATCAAATGAATTGGGGTTCAGCTGTTTGAAGGGGCAGCAGCACTTATATAAGTGATGCAACTTCTGCAATATTTACATTGCTACAGGGCTATGCCACCTGCATAGTAACACCAGGCCCCTGGATATCAGTGCTTTGCAAGTCAGTTGGACCTGACCAGTGCGGTTTCTCTCAGTTGGTGGTGAGGTGCAGCTGGAGAACATATGGTAGGTTGCTTTATGTGCCTTCACTACTTTCTGGTTTACCCACAGAGTGAATTCCTTCTACGTTTACTTTAATCACATTTTTAGTTTAGGAGAAAAGTTAGATAAGTTAAAATAAATGATTCATTTCTGATGTAAATGGGCCAGACATCATATTCTTATGAAAGGTTAGAAATCAGGAGAAATCATTCAAGAAGCTCTGATCTAAATAATGGTACTGACTATCTTTACCCTTATTCTAAGTTGGTATTTAGGGGTTCTAGATGTGTCCTCCCTTACCTGTGCTCTTAGTTCCAAATATGTACAGATGCATCTCAATAAATTAGAATATCTTTGAAACGTTCATTCATTTCACTAATTCAGTAATACAATCCATAATCAGCGTCTTCCATGATTGTGTGTTCTACTGAACCAGACTAAGGGACCATTTAAAGGCTTAGGAAACCTTGGCAGGTGACACACTGAATTTACAATACTGAACTTTTTTACAATATTCAAATTTTCTTAGATTTTGGTTTTCGTTACCTGTAATCCATAATCAACATTTACAGAAATAAAACAGTTGAAATAGAGCACTCTGTGTGTAAAGAATCTAGAAAATATAGGAGGTCACTTTTTTAATTTAATTACTGAAAGAAATAAACGTTTCAAAGATATTCTAATTTATTGAGATGCATCTGTATATCACAAATTAAGTTGCCTTTCTAAACACAACATGGTTTCATGACAAGTTCATGACAAAGTGATCTGCTAACTATCCTATAGTGCAGGGGTACTCAACTACTTTTAGTAAAGGTCCATTGTCCGCTGTCCTAATGACAGAACCGAGAGGCAGGGGTCTGGACAACAGTCTGCCAGTTGAGTATCCCTGCTATAGTGTCTGTATGTTGTGGGTCAATTACAACTTTTCAATGCCTTTGTTATGTCATGATAATGTGTTGAATTGATTTCAAGACAAACTGTAATCCTTAACCAAATTGAAGATCAAATATGTGTGAACACATTGGGTGGTCATCTTTCCTGAGATTTTCCTCTGCTCAGCATTTAGTGAATTACTTACATTTACATACAATTACAGCATAGTTATGAAAATAGGCAGCAATAAGCTGGAGCCTATGGGAAAGTTTTCTAGACATGCTCTGTGAAGCGATGGGAGTAGATAAGCTGTGACATTATCTATGGTCAGTAGTGGATGCATTGATGACTCTATTTTGAAAATATAAATAGTGACGTGGAAATTTCCCTTTAAATTTGCGGGAACCTCAGCAGAAATGTACTAGTCGAGCTGGCATGCATGTCAGTCTAATAAGCAAGTCTTTTTGCCAAGTAATGGAGTAAAATTCCACACATGTCAAGTAGAGGTGAGATATCTGTCTACCTAAGAGTTCTGTAATTCTAATTTACTTAACCAGTGGGAAAAATTTTGGGTTGACCCTATAAACAGTAACAAGCAGAGGATCTGTGTTTTAGTCTTTGTATTACTAATCTATGGATTTTTTTTTATTGGGAGGGACTTTCTTTAGTGAAGCAAGAATATAACGGTGTATAATATAACGTTTTTATCTCAAATTTTTTTTATTCAATTTTTTTTAATTCCAAAATACAATGCAACAACATACTATTTATTTTCCCATTTCAATAACTCTGTAACTTTTGAGGTCTATGACAGCTTTTGATACTGAGACATGAAAAAGACATTGGTGATTTTATTTTAAATTAAGTTGGATTGTCATGGCTCTATCAGTTCACGGTTACAACAGCTGTAAAGTGAATTGGTGTTGCAGTGATTGCTGATAAAGTTTTATTGCCGCTGTTGTCAATAACATTCTACATTGTGTCGGGCTGCCGTCTCCTCTCATCATCAGCTGTAAAGTAATGTCATGGTAGCCCCTATCAGCTGAATGAGCAATTCACATTTTTTTTTCACGACATATGTATATCAGGATTATTAGAAAAACCATGAAGAATAGAATAGAGAGCTGATAATAGGTTATTGAGTAAAGCCAAGACTAGGTAAAACGAGGACAGATTTACATCTCTCCAAGGAACTTGTGTCAGGATTTATTGCATGTAATAGAACTAGGAGAGTGGGTTGAAGAGTGAATGATGTAAAAATGCAAAAAAAAACATTTGAGTTAGGAAACCCGAGAGTTTGGGATGAACAGAAATTCTACAAAAATATTTTATACATGGATGTAGTCATCACCCACTCAGTAGTATAACATTATAGATGTAGATAGGATGACGTTTGATATATTCTACTGTATATGTCAAGCATGCCCACATTTTTCTCCGAGACTCAAACATATCCAACATAATATGCAGAGACATTTAACCCATCCACTCTCCCTCCACATGTGAACAGAACTGCAGAGATCAGGGGGAAAAAACAATCTTCCTTCATTACCCATAGTCCATTTACCCATGTAGCCACAACTTCCCCCCCGCCCAGTTTCCCTATTGTAATAAGATTTTTAACATAAAAATAAGCCTGAGCTGTACAGTGTCTAGCTTTCTACTTTTTGCCATTGCACTGTGGTCGCTGTAGTCCTGATATTTGAACAGCAAACCTCAAATGACCCGGATTTTAAGACGTTTTCTGGGACTAAAACATGAGTGGTCTATTTCTTAGAACCGCTGGTGATCATTTATGTGTTAGAATTTGATTATGATCCTAAAACTAGGGATCTCACCATATTGTCTGTAAGCTTCCAATTTTTAAAGAGAAAGTGTCAGCCAGACGTGACCTATTGTTTAAATCTTGTTTTTATATTAAACATATTTTTAGCAAATTATCTACATATACATGATAGCCGTGACAATCGATGTGCTGATAAGAGAGTCATTTTTAGGAATTTTTCTAAATATAGGTAATAAAATGGAATATTTTTAAAAACCTCACCAAAAATTCTTGAAAAATATGTTTAGCATAAAACTTGATTTGAAAAAATAGGTAATTTTACTGCAACACACTCGCTTTAAGTACTCCTTTGTGCAAATAAATATCAACATATATACAGTACTCTGTTGAACGTGTGAAGTCACCTAAATGATCACTCAACAATCTGTTGATTTTATAGTAACAAGCCTTACAATTGAAACCTGGTTTCATCCAATGGGAATAGTGCCTTTAGGGCATTGCTTTCAATCAGAATTGCCATAGTATATGATACAGTCAAACATTTAAATAGCTAGTGTTGAATGGACAAAGCATCTTAGTAGATCAAAGGAATTTCTGTATATATTATCCTGGTCGGACATAGAAATTTATGTGTATATTATTTTACATGGTGTGACCGTATGCAGTGGGTATAGCCATGTGTAGTGGGAGAGGAAGTTTCCATATGCCAAGGACCATCTGGCATCTATGAGAAAGTGATCAACAAAAGTACTAAAGTATGGCATTATGTTTACCGTATACATACTCCTTAAACTACCGTATCATCAAAATTGATGGACTGTCCTTAAAATGATATAACCATATTAAACTTTTATGACATATTCGCAAAATGAAAATATTTTATCTACTAATCTAAACTATATGCTTAGTATTTTTCCTACTTCAATTTACTTATACTTAGGCCCGGTTCACATCTGCGTTCAGGTTTTTCCGTTTGGGAAGTCCACTTGGGGACCCCCCAAATGGAAACCTATACGCATAAAAAAAGCGGAAACCTGTGGACCCCATAGACTATAATGGGTCCGTGTGGTTTCCGCTCGGTTTCCGCACGAAACATGCGGACTCCCCGAACGGAAACACAAACGCAGATGTGAATCGGGCCTAACCTCCTACAATTTTTATTGCTTTGTTAATTCATATATCATTTATTATTAATATTATTATTATTTTTATGTCACAATTATAATACGTACTTCATCACATATAAAAGCAGCCACACGTTCCCTAATTTGAAATTCAATTTAGCCTTTGTAAAGGCAGAAAATATATCATAAATGTCTTGTACAATTGACTGTCAGTCAGATAGAAAATCTCACAAATTACTGTCATTTTCATTATTTCACATTGCATAAAGGTAATGCTAACGTGCCATACACAGGATATCATTTCTATGTAAAAATCCACAATGATGGATGGGAAGCCATTTCTTTTATCATGCAAAGTATGTTAAACAGAATCTATGATGACAAATATAAAATTAACTCATTCATTTTGATAAAGTTGTAATAATCATGGCAGTTGTTTTGTGTTCTCTCTGTAATATATGATCATGTAAGAATATTTAGTCATCAACTTGGTTCTACATGTTTGGATTTAGGGGATATTACTTGGTGTATCATACTACTGAAAAAGAAGAAAAAATAAAAAGCCACATATACCAGACGAATCCATGGTTCTCTGCACTTATCTGCAGGAAAGAAGTTTCACTAATGTACTGTGAATGTCATGTTCAAGATATTTAAAGTGTACCTCCGGTTTTAAACAACTGTTCATAAATGAATAGTGAATATGAATATAAGTAACTTTGTAATAAATCTTAATAAAGAAATATTCACTTTTCTACCTCTTAGACTGTTTTCTTCAAGCAGAAGGTTTGTACACATAGGATACCATCTCTGCATTTTCCTCACACACAGAACTCTACGGAGAGGGCAGGGGAAAGAAGCAGCTGCTACCGACTGGTTAATTAAGTTATTGCCTCATTCAGTGCAATGTAGCATCTTATCTGGAAGATACAGCAGTGTTAAAAGAGCTATCCATCACTCAAGGAGCAACAGAGTGTAGCAGCAGCAATTATTAGCCTGCCACAACATTGTATCATATGTACTTTGTGATGGACACACTTCTCTCAAATAAAGATAAGGTATTTTTCACCTGATGCAAACGTCTGTGTTGCTGTGCCCTTTGTGTATAATATTTGGATTTTGGATTGGCAATCTCTGTGGTCACGGGCACATTGGGACCTCATTTTGCTGCTGTTCCACTCTAAATACATTAGATAGATAGATACATAGATAGATAGATAGATAGATAGATAGATAGATAGATAGATAGATAGATAAATAGATAGATTTCTACATGTGTATGGTGTGCTTTCATTTCCAGATGTTGTTAAAAATGAAGAAAGTGTCTTTTTCCATAGGCTTCCTCCCCCTCCCCTCTCTATAGACTTGTATGTAGAAAGTAACTCAGCCTGAAAAGTGGAGAAGGAACGTATTTCTTTGATTAAATATAATACAACGTTTCTTATATTCACATCTGGTTGTTGAGGGGCCCAGGTGTTTCACTTCCATCGATATCAAATTAAAGAGCTTTTTTTGTTAATTGATGACCTATCTGATCTATCCTTGGAATAGGACGCTAATTAAAGATCAGTGGGGGTCAACACTTAGGACCCCAGCAGATTAGCTTTTTGAAGCTCCCTGAGCTCAGCTTCCACTTCATAGGCCATGTGAAGTCATGTTCATTGGTCACATGGCCTGTTAGTAGCTCAGTCCCATTCAAGTAAAGCCAAGCTCTGGCACTTGTCAGAAACCCAGCTAAGAGTTCCTTATTGTTGCCCAGTTATCTTCTAGTAGGTTCTGTATAAGGAATAAGGAAATCATGCTAGGTCTCTAACAAGTGCAGAGCTTAGAAAGTTCCTGTATTCATGGTCATATTCAATGGTAACTGATCAAGACAAATACTGTCATCGCTAAGATAGTCATTTAAATTCTGCAAAACGTAATTTTTTATTTGCAAAAAATGTTTACTTTTTAATTTTCCACAAATTTGAATATGGTTTTGTTCTTTTGGGAAGGGTACAATCTGACAATGTGACATTTAGACCAGAAAATGATGTGACTCCCTACGGTAATTTTTGCACTTTCTTCATTTTTCATACCAGTGGGAAATACATACACACACACATATATTATCTATCTATCTATCTATCTATCTATCTATCTATCTATCTATCTATCTTTTTTAGAGAGGACTAGCACCATGTTTAGGTCCCAGTATACCCATGGCCACACAGATTGCCAATCCAAAATCCAAATATGGTACAGAAAGGGCACAGCACCACAGACAGGTCATGTGACAAAATACCTTTTCTTTATTGGATCAAAGTCCATCACAAAGTGCATATGATACAATGTATTGGCAGGCAATGCTTGATAAAGCCAGGTGTACCTGCTGAAATGTTCCACGATATATAGTATTGTGATGTACCCGTTTTGATCCCATAAAGACAAACAGTTTTTTCACCTGATGCAAGCCTCTGCGGTGCTGTGACCTTCTTGTATGATACAGTATCTATAGAACAGAATATTGTATTGCAATCTCCTTTCATTACTCTGTTTTTCTATATTGCTATTCTTTCCCCCATATTATAACAGTATCTAGGTATTATGGTTATGGTTTTGCTTTGGCGTAGGAAGATATTCTCATACACGAAGCAATAAAAAAGCTTCTTCCTCCATCTACCCAAATATCACAATAATAAAGTAATGTATTGTGAGTTAGCTGCAACTTTGTGTTTAATGTCTGAGCACAACCTTTCGTTGCATAGCCTTTATGTGTAATTAGTTACTATCATAGGACTGGTATTTAATTGATTTATGGCATAGCATGGCGTTATTACAGTAAACAGCTGCAACATACAATTTTCTGTTTTCCTCTGGAAGAAGTAATCCACCCCCACATTTCCTCCTAGGATTCAGTCCATTAATCTTCTGTGTGTGTACAATCTCTTATGTGCATTAACTATTTATTATTCGTGTAGGAAAGAAAGACTTTCTACAGGATAAAAAGCTTAGGAGACATCCTACAGAACTCCTACTCATTTTATGTTTTTACTAAATTCTTCATATCAATTTACATTTTATTTTTAACCTAATAAACCCTCTGCATTACAAATCTTCTTAGAGGGAATATGTTATGTTGAAAATGCAGTTTGATCTGCAAGCAGCATGTCACAGAGCTAAGTTAAGCAGATTGATGATCATTTTAAAGTAAAATATTAGATATTACATTAATTTTATTAGTCTGAGTCCCTGCTGATTCTAAGGGACAGTCCTATTTAGTGATCGACAGCTTTTACTGGATGAATGCACACATGAAATAGATGCCAGTCATTGTTTGGACATTTAATTTTGACCATGAAACTCGGTCCGTGTGTGCAGCGGATTTACCGGCCTGAACACTATGCGGGAGATAGACTCCTACTATCTATGATGCTAGGAATTCCTGTTTCCCCATGAAATACTGTCCCACAGTGATTACAGTATGGGACAATATTTCACGTGAAGGACTCCTATCATCATACTGTAGATAACTACAATGTTAGGAGTCCATCTTCCTGCATAGTGTTCAGGCCGGTAAATACGGCCTGAACACAGACCAATTTTCACGGCTGAAACTCAGTCTTGTGAGCGCAGCCTTAGGGCAATAAATTACTTCTCTGAGTTATTGTTAACCTTAATTCCTACTGGTTTGATATTGCTTTGACTTTGGCTTTGAGGATCTTTCATTGCTGTCACTTGGCACTAACCTCTGGCTACATTTGGTTGCACTCTCTGTTTGTTCATTTGTAGGCAACTACTCTGTAGATGCACCCTGAGACCAGATCACTGTACAGGGGTTAAAAGGTAAAAATCTGGGGTCCCTAAGGCCTTATTCACATGACAGTGAAAAGTGAGGTGGGTTGGGGATGTCTCAGCCTGACATATTAATTATAACTCACATCAGTTTTCTGAAGTGAGGTTTACAGGTTTAATAACTAAACTTTCCTACAAAACTATACAAAAACTTCCACTTTTTGTTTATGTGAGTATTATGTATTATTAACAAATTTATATATTTGTACTATTTTTTTTGCTCTATATGTTTTCTTGTGTTAATTACAAAACTATACATCAATGAATTACCCCCGCAGATCTAATATTGATAACGTATCCCAAGGATATGCCATCAATAGCAGAAACTGGATAACCTCTTTAAAGGGGTATTCCCACCTAAGGAACTTATCTATACTGGTAGTTTATGTAAATTGAAGAGTTTTCCTAAATATATTGTTTTAGCAATGCTGTTTTGTTTTCCTGCTATGAGAAATTATTCCTCCCATTGTTTACACAGCATTTCCATAGAGCCGGACCTGTGTGATAAGATGGGACAAGTGATGTCACTCACTGCTCTCTCTGTTAACTACAGCTCTGCTGTTCAGCTAATTGCAGTTTGCTGATAAAGCCTTGTCTGTTATCTCTCTATGTAAACACACAGATAACTCTAGAACTTCTCTAGAAGCATGGGCATATTATTTGATCTGCATTTGTATTAGATTTCTAGTAATCATAATAAGTATTGTGATACTTCATAGTGTCCTGTTCAGCAAGCAGGGGGGAGGTGGCTTTGACTGTTTGATAAGGAATACAGGAAGTGAGAAGAAGGGACAGCAGGCAAAGCTGCTGAAACAGGGAGATGGGAAAGCCCCTTTAAGGCTATGTTCACATTTGCAGTGTCTGTCCAGTGCAGTCCATCAGAAATCACCAGATGAAAAAGTGATGCAAGTTCTGACTTTTTCGCCCGCTGATTTCAGTTAAAAAAAAAAAAAAAAGGATATCCAATGGATCCCATTATTGTCAAGGGGTCCCTTGGGCTCCATTCATTTCCGCTATTTTCTCATTTCTGATTTACTGATTCCATCCCCAAATCCGTAGCAGATTCTGACCTGAATCAATGGGAGGCAGAAATCGCAGCAGGACGCAGAAAATATCTGTGTCTTGCTCGATTTTGCGGCAGAAGATTCCCACAACTCGGGAGTCCCTGCCGTTTATGCCCATTCATCAGGAATTTCTCTTCATTTTCCACTGTGTGAACCTAGCCTTGGTGTGATGCATCAGCTACATGTGATGTAGCAGTAACAGTGAATAACAAAACGAACATGCTGCCATTTTATTTTCATGGACCTATGGTCAGTTAAAAAGAACGGGTGTCTGAATAAGTACATTAAAATGTATGGGTACGTACAGTGGGGGAAAAAAGTATTTAATCAGCCACCAATTGTGCAAGTTCTCCCACTTAAAAAGATGAGGCCGGCCTGTAATTGACATCATAGGTAGACCTCAACTATGAGAGACAAAATGAGAAAACAAATCCAGAAAATCACATTGTCTGATTTTTAAAGAATTTATTTGCAAATTATGGTGGAAAATAAGTATTTGGTCAATAACAAAAGTTCATCTCAATACTTTGTTAAATATCCTTTGTTGGCAATGACAGAGGTCAAACGTTTTCTGTAAGTCTTCACAAGGTTGGCACACACTGTTGCTGGTATGTTGGCCCATTCCTCCATGCAGATCTCCTCTAGAGCAGTGATGTTTTGGGGCTGTCGCTGGGCAACACGGACTTTCAACTCCCTCCAAAGTTTTTCTATGGAGTTGAGATCTTGATACAGACTAGGCCACTCCAGGACCTTGAAATGCTTCTTACGAAGCCACTTCTTCGTTGCCCTGGAGGTGTGCTTGGAATCTTTGACATACTGAAAGACCCAGACACGTTTCATCTTCAATGCCTTTGCTGATGGAAGGAGGTTTGCACTCAAAATCTCACGATACATGGCCCCATTCATTCTGTCATGTACACGGATCAGTCGTCTGGGTCCCTTTGCAGAGAAAATGCCCCAAAGCATGATGTTACCACCCCCATGCTTCACAGTAGGTATGGTGTTCTTTGGATACAACTCAGCATTTACTCTCCTCCAAACACGACGAGTTGTGTTTCTACCAAACAGTTCTACTTTGGTTTCATCTGACCATATGACATTCTCCCAATACTCTTCTGGAACATCCAAATGCTCTCTAGCAAACTTCAGACGGGCCCGGATATGTACTGGCTTAAGCAGGGGGACACGTCTGGCACTGCAGGATCTGAGTCCCTGGCGACGTAGTGTGTTACTGACGGTAGCCTTTGTTACGTTAGTCCCAGCTTTCTGCAGGTCATTCACTAGGTCCCCCCGTGTGGTTCTGGGATTTTTGCTCACCATTCTTGTGATCATTTTGACCCCACGGGGTGAGATCTTGCGTGGAGACCCTGATCGAGGGAGATTATCAGTGGTCTTGTATGTCTTCCATTTTCTAATTATTACTCCCCCAGCTGATTCCTTCACACCAAGCTGCTTGCCTATTGCAGATTCAGTCTTCCCAGCCTGGTGCAGGTCTACAATTTTGTTTCTGGTGTCCTTCCACATCTCTTTGGTCTTCACCATAGTGGAGTTTGGAGTGTGACTGTTTGAGGTTGTGGACAGGTGTCTTTTATACTGATAACAATGTCAAACAGGAGCCATTACTACAGGTAATGAGTGGAGGACAGAGGAGCCTCTTAAAGAAGACGTTACAGGTCTGTGAGAGCCAGAAATCTTGCTTGTTTGTAGGTGACCAAATTCTTATTTTCCACCATAATTTGCAAATAAATTCTTAAAAAATCAGACAATGTGATTTTCTGGATTTGTTTTCTCATTTTGTCTCTCATAGTTGAGGTCTACCTATGATGACAATTACAGGCCGGCCTCATCTTTTTAAGAGGGAGAACTTGCACAATTGGTGGCTGACTAAATACATTTTTTCCCCACTGTATGCCATCAATGGTAAAAGTGGACAGCATACGTACGTGAAATGCGAATGTGTGAATAAGGCGTTACTCTATTAGTAAAGTTATTTAAGCAATATTTCTATTTAACAAAACCACCACAGTAAAAGTGATAACAAAACTCTTGCCACAGTGAAAATAGGGGGTCAGATTTGTACCCAGTTGCATCAGGTTTGCCCATGTCTCCCTCTGCCAAACAGATACTCACTGAATATGATATTTTTCTGTCTGGCTATTTACACAGGACTGATGTTATCAGGCCTGACACAAGTGTGGTATTGTGTGTGAACATAGCCTTACCAGTCGTAGACAAAAGTACCAAACAACAAAAAAATTTACTTATAATTAAAAAAAAAAATTCTTAAGGTTTAATAAGAAAATGCTTAGACATTAATCTTGACTAAAGTAAAATAACCTTTATCTTCTATATTCTGTCCTAACTCCTTGATAAATTCTGGAAATCACACTGACCGGGGTAATGAATGGTAGGAGAATAAGAAAACTGCTCAGTTGTGAAAATGGCAAATTAAACACTTTCTGATCTGCAAATGAAAGAGACAATGTGATCATTATTATATCACCTCGCACAAAGAAAATGTGCAATTAACTTATACAAAAAGACTCTTCTATCTGGAGACCTGACCTGGTGCACTGGAAGTATGTCTAAAATGTAAAAAAATTCTGAATACAAAATGGTAGAACTGGTTTACTTACAGTCTGTAAATATATAGATTTATTAAATAAAACAATATATCTCCCTCCTTGAATCACAAAAACATAAACTAAAGGGGTTATTCTGGAGGACAAATAAGGGGGATCCTTGTTCAAGACTCCAGAGAAGGTCTCACTCTGGAGAACTCAGTACAATTATGTATTTATTACATGATCACCCATTCACATACATAGTTACATAGTTATGGTTAAAAACAAACATGTCCTATAGTTTAACCAGTGGAAGGGAGAAGTTGTAGATGAAATAAAAGGGGAGTGTTAAATCAAAAACCTTTTTCCCTCATATTAATTCAGGGAATGAAAAAAAGACATTGTTTTTTGCACTGAAAGAAAAAAAAAATCCTTCCTGATCTCAAGGCTGTACAATCAAACAAGAATGCCCTACATTTACATAACCATTGATTTGATTCTAAGACATCATCCAGGTAATTCTTTAAGCCATTAAGTGTTTCCGCTAAATCCAGCTTCTGAGGTAGGCTATTCCACAGATATGAATATTCCAATAACATACATTATCTTATAGTTGCTGCCACCCTGAGCATTTTGCCCCAGGAAGACGGCACCTTTCAATATTAGGAAATGTGAGTTGGGCTGTGTGATCTGTATTTTTTTTTATTCCAAAGATATAAGCCCTTATAGCCGAATGGGCTGTAATAGCCAAGTGGGCGGTAACACTGTGGTTTCTCTAGGGGCGAGTCTCTCTGTACTGTATTTCATGATGTTACTATCCACTTGGCTAGTATACCATTTGCAAAAGGCCTTATATCTTTGGAATGACGGTCATTGGGCTTTTAGGACCTGTTGAAATCCCAAAAGTAACCCAAAATTCTAGCGCAACATAATTGAAACCTGAACTTTATTTCATCAATAAAATCTACTTGGCATAGTGTAGCTTGCAGATTACATATTTCAAATTGAGTCTGATAAGAGTAAGAGCCAACTCAGCCTAGAGACTGGTAAGCATAAAGCTACGCTGAGTAGGTTTTAAATTAAGTTCAAGTAAATGCAGCATAACCATGACATTTTTACTGTGCTTTACAGGTAAAGATCATTGCTTGGTCAGATAGAGTACTATTCTTTCAGTTGAGAAGAACCATTCTTTTTATTTGTGTTATTATAGTTATTATTATTAGCATTTGATTAAAGGGGATATCCAGAGAAAGTAAAACTTCTCTTGGCAGAGGCAGTCATAACATTACAAGCCCAGCCATACTCACCCCTCCATGCTGCACCATTACAGAGCAGTAGCTCCCATTCTTCTTGCGGGTCCATGTTGCTAGTCCTGAAAAAATGACGTCACTGACTCCAGCTTCAACCAATCACTATACCCTGTGACTGGCCAAAGATAGAGTCATTGCCATCATCCTGCAGAACCTGCAACACAGACCAGTGAGGAGAGTGGAAGATGCTGCTCTGCAACAGAGAAGTGAGGACTGGTAAGTATGACTGCATTTGTTTTGTTATGACTGCCCCTGGGAAATTTTACTTTCTCTGGAAAATCCCTTTAAGAGCTTCTGGTGACTTTTGGTTGGATCTCCAAGATCATGATTTTTAAGATGGTGTACATCCATCTTATTCTACTAGTTTCCCTTTTAAGGGATTCTACCACCTTCCTATGCATATTCAACAGTAATAAATAATAAAATGATAAATAATATGTATGTCACTTTTGTATATCTGGCAAAAAACAACTTTGAAGTCTTATGCAAATGAGTTGGTGCACTAGGGGAGGACCTTCAATTCCCTGGAACACTGCTTTTGCTACTCAGACCTCTACTTGTACCATTCCATGCAGTGAGATGATCCTCCCACTGTTATGACATCACCCATCCTACTTGAGGGGCAAGAGCAGTGCTCCCAGGGCTGAAGTCCCGCCCCCAGTGCACAAACTGACTTATTCACATAAGACTTCAAAGTTGTTTTTCTCAAAAGTGACATAACAGGTATTTTGTATATCAGTGTAATGTGTTCTGTCACATGGTGATGGCCGGTGAATATGCTTGGGGGAGGTTTTATATTACTTTTAAAGCACAAAAACCAGAAGAAAGAAGGCAAATACAATACCTATTATGATGAATTAAATATTTACAGTACTTGCATGAAATAATGTATTGTCTAACCATATCATAAAATATATGTACTGTACCTCAAAAGGTCCAAAAGTCATTAACCTTCATCCCATCTCCCATAGCAATTAATCTACTGCAAGTCTGACTGTTTCTATCAAGGAAATCAATTCATGAATTATGAAGGGTTCTGCTTGAGTTCAATAATCTCATTTGTTGTATAGCTTCATTAGTATCATCTGGTGTCCCCTATGTAGAGAAATCCACTGCCAAAGTAACATTTCTGCATTGTAATTTGTTCACTTTCCTGTATGTTCCATTTGTTTAGAAGTTTTATCTTTGATAATCACAGAAATAAAATTTAACCCCTTCCCTTCTTCCACCTTCTTCCAAATGCTTTTTTATTTTTCCATTTAGAGCCATACAAGAACTTAATTTTTGTAGGGTAAATTGTACTTCTTAATGGTACCATTTAATATTCCATATGATGTGCGGGAAAGCTGGAAAAAAAATTAAGAATGCATTTGAGCGACTTTCTTACGGGCTTCGTTTTTGCACCATCACTATGCAGTCAAAATGACATGTCACCAGTATTTTGTAGGTCGATATAATTACAAAGATACCAAAGTTCTATAGTTTATTTTACGTTTTAACCTCTTAAAAGAAATCCAAAACTTTGCAAAAAAATTACTTGTAGTTACCTTTTTCACCTGGAACACGTGGAACGTTTTTTTTTATATATTTCTCTGTACGTGGATGCATAAGGTGAATTTTATGCAGGGTAACATGTACTTTTTATTTATACCATCTCTGGGAATGTCTATTTGTTTTGAACGCCTTTTGTTCACATTTTTATGGGTATGTGAAGTTTTTGTAGAACAGGGGTTTTCAGACACAGGGATACCTAATGTGTGTGTTCTTTTATTTATTTTTATACTGTATATTCATATTGATAAAGAAAATAACCATTATAGTCTTTACCAAAAACTAATTGCTATTATAGTCTAATCCCATGGTATTTATTTGTATACTGCTAATTCCTTGCTGACATTTTCACATGTGGCTTTGTATTGTAAAGAAGAATGTTCACCTATGAGCTAGTTACTTGAATGTAGCATGTCCAGAAACATTGTTTTAGGTAGTTGAGTCAAAACAGTTGATAAGGGCCACCTTGAAGGAGACAGCTCTGATGTTTAGGCCACATAATGTTGTTTAGAGTTAACCTTAAAGGGGTTTCCAGGAAAAAATACTTTTTTTTTTTAAGTTCTATTAGTGCTATTAATGGGTTAATAAGTACACCCATATACCTTTAGCAGTGTTTTGATTGATTTCTGGGTGTCTCTGGGAGCTCCTGGCATCTTCTGCATTTATTTACATGGTTTAGCTTCTTTCTGTGTAGCTTTCCACACTATTTCCCTGTCACTGCCACCCCCTCCTCTCTCCTTCTGTTATACCCCCTCCCTGTCTCCCTAGCTATCCTGCCCACTACTAGCCCTTCCCAACTAACTAACTAAGCCTGCCCCACCACTGCATCATACTTACCTGTCTTCCTCTCTGGGAGATGGACTCTCCTTTTTGTTCACTGTGCACAGGCTGGAGACACTTCTCTTCCTCTCTGCCAGTGCGTACAGAGACCAGAGGTTCCTCTGACGCCTGCACAGTAGAGATGGAGTTCCATCTCTACTGCGCATGTGTCGCAGGCACCTCCAGATTGCCCAAACACTTGCAGAGAGGAAGAGGGGAGGAGCTGTTCTCGGAGAGGAAGGTATGTAAGTATGATGGGTTTGGGGGGGAGTAATGGTGACGTTCCGTTTCGGAAACGGGGATATGGAACGTCACCAGATTATCAGAAAGTGTGCCTGGTGTGGTCACATGACCGCTCCAGGGATATGGGTGGGTAATTATAGATTTTTTTTACTATAAGTAAATTAGAAGTTAGGCGGAGGGACGGGGTTTAGTTTAGGGGTTAATTTTTGTTTCATCCCGGACAACTTCTTTAAGTTAACAAGTAGTCACATGTATAATTATGCTAACTCTCCTAAGAGAGTGAGATTGTAAGGGGATGTTCAGAAATTTGGCTTAAGAACCCTTGTTTTGCCAGACTTCTCTGCCCTATCAGAGGTGTATATAGCTATGTGTCTTTGTTCTGTTTATTATCTTGCTTATTATCTCTATCTATAATACTGTTTTTTACTGTTACCACACTTCTAAATAATCTTCCATCTGCTTTATCCACATGAACTTTCCCCCTCATTTGCATAATATTATTTATTTATAATTTATTTCGGACAGACTCCCTAGGTACAACAGAACTAAATTTTAGGAAACTTGTACCAGGTTGGCATTAATTGTACACTAGCGTTCGGTGACTCCATCCCCCATTCCGCTTAAAATAGGTGGAGAGAAAAGTCCTGCAAGTCTATTTCAGTATAAAATCGGCGGAAACCGCGAGAGTAACTGCTTTTTAAGTGAATATGGTTTCCATTTTTCAGGTCCCCAAGCGGACCTGAAGAACGGTAACCTGAACGCCAGTGTGAAACTAGTGTAAGTTGATTATAGGTTCAAGTCATGATGGCCCAGGGCAGTCCAAGGTATGTTAAAAATTATGGTCTGAGGCCATTGTAATTTGTGAGCCCACTGTATATGTATTGCAGATATCATACTTGTCACTCCAAACCAAGTCACACAGTCTAGTACTGACAGTCTTTAGTATTGTCAATATATAGGATCCTACAAAAACCACCATTTCCTCAAAAGCTCCAGATTATGAGCCCTCTAGGGAGTTAAAATATTGCCCCAGAGTCACTGTAGAGTTTTAGATGCTGGTAAGAGCAGCTGCCAATAAAATCCCTACATAATAGGGAGTTTTTATGAAAACATACTGCAGCGTTGTGCTTACATCCAGGTATATCTTTTGTAATGTACTGTGTCTATTATTCCTCTTATTATCCTTCTACTTGGACTATGATCTGAGCAGTCTTATGCTTGCTGCTGGACCCTCACAGTTATTCATTGTCTTTAATTCACAGTATATTATATATAAAATCTCATAATCTGTGACCCTGAAGGAATTCCCAAATTTTGTTTGAACATTGCAGTCTTGAAGAAGTCACCGTGAGTAGAGTTAATTAAGCCAGAAAATAAGATGTGAACCTCCGCAGTGTACTCGGCTGGAACATTTGTTATGAAACAGTAAATTGTAAGTTCACAGAGGGAGAAAGAGGTGAACCCTGCTGCTGCAGTAGATACTTCCAGCGGGGTGCTGACGGTGATTGATCATTCTGCGCTGCAACTAAACATACAATATTTAACCATCAAAACAGTTTGTATTGATGTTGCCTGATCCATTATAATTAATGTCTCATCCTTATGTTTGTAGCACCAGCCAACATCAAAACAAAGACATTACATTTAATTGGAGAGTGAAACTCTACAAAAGTTTATAAAAAATATGTGTTATTTCATGTTCTGGAAAATGATCGCATGACAATTACGACTATCCTGCAGCTTAAAAAATAAACCTCCCAATAAGTGTCCCAGATGTGCACGACAGTTCAGGGGTTGGCGGTTTCTGTAACTAACTAGTATTTAATTAGGGGGAGAAGGCGGTATTGCGATGCTGTTTTCGTTTCTATTACATAACCTTCATGAGCTAAAATATAAATTATTATGAAAAACAGGAGAATAACTGCAAATCTCAAGCTGCTGGTTTTAGCAGGTGTACATGCAACGTTTAGTCATTTAAAGGGCTTCTCCAGGATAAAAATATTAATGACCTATCCTAAGGATAGGTCATAAATACCAGATTGATGGGAGTCTGACACCGGACACCCCACCGATCATCTGTTCTTAGCAGCAGAAACACAGAGAATGGAGCAGGAAGCAGACAGCGCTGTTCTCTGTCTAGTGGCCAGATCAGGTACTTGACATTTATTTGAATGGGAGCTAAACTGCAGTGACTCAGTCTAGCCACAACACAGAGAACAGCGCTGTCTGCTTCCTGCTGCATTATCTGTCTATCAGGCTGTGGGTCACACTAGCGTCTGGTGACCGTTTGGGTACGGAGTCCCCCATTTCATTTAAAATATGTGGAAAGAATTACAAATTATAGTCTATGGGGTCTGCAGGTTTCAGCGGGTAACCGGTTTTTAAGTGGGAAGCGGTTTTTGTTTTTTGGGTCCCCAAGCGGACCCGAAGAGCATAAACCCGAACGCTAGTTTGAAACAAGAGTCAGTTGCTGAGAACAGGTGATCGGTGGGGTGTCAGACTCCAACATATGTGAGATAAGTTACTTATCTTTAGGATAGGGGATCAATATTTGTAGTCTGGAAAAAAACTTTAATGCTCAGTGCATTTTCTGTTGTGCTACCCGATGATCATGACATAACAGTGCTTATATATTGCTATGTACTTTATATATTATATGCTATGCTTTGGGCACCTGAGCAATAGGTTCTATGATTCTCTATCAATGCAAAAGTATTTTTTATACTGTCTTGATGTCTTAAGTTGACTTGATGTTGATGTTGATGCTGATGTTGATGTCTACCTGCCCTGTTCTCTGTCTGTAAAGTCTGGGTGTAGTGGGTATATGCATTGACACAATGTGCAGTTAACGCAATCTTTTGTACTGAAGTGGTTTGAAGAATTTTCAACAATGACAGCTAGGATCTGGTCTCAAAAAATCTTGCACTTTTACAGCAAACAGTATCCGTGTCTCTTACACATGGCTGGTGAAAGGGTTAAGTAAATGCATATAAAGGCATATAAAGATTACATCCACAGTGACCAATATTGGAAGAAAATATTTAATATTCATGTCATATAAACAGCAGTAGTACTTCTCTGTACTACTATGACTCCTGGGTAGCAGTAAAATATGTTCTCTGATCTTTCCGTATGCATAATCTGCATGGTTTCCCAACTCCTATGACTACACAGTTCAGTAACATTATCTGTGGAGAATAAATAATATACCAACATCAAAGACTCTCACAGTTATGTTGTCATGAAATGTGTGGTTGATGCTAGGGGTCTAAATTTACAGAAGTATTTCACCATGAATGTCACTGAAGAATTGCATTTCTTACTTACAGTGATGTTATTCGTTGAAGTTCTTTTCAAGCATAAAATGTGGCATATTCACCATTCATTAGCCCAGCCAAGACACATGCAATCCCTTCAAGTGCACCGGCCTTGGAACTTCAACTTCCATAGATAATGACATCTTTACATACAGTATGGACTAGATACTTTATTGCTATGCATGTCATTCACATTTTATGTATTCATAGAGAATTCTTTTAGAAACCAAAAATGCAATGCTTTTTTTTTTTTAGGTCTGCACGCTTTTGTGCCAGAGATGCGTCAGGATAATCTAGCCATCGGAAACCATTTGGAACTCAATTGAGAATCGTCACCAAGTCATAGTCATAGAATGAAGACATTCCCCCTGTTCTTTTCTATGATTCAGTTAAATGTCAGTCGTTCCTGAAAATGTTAGCAATATAAACTAAACCTTACCTCACGCAACTTACACAGCTATGGAAATATAAAATGTTGTGATATTGTTACGGTTGTCGCATTCTAAATGAATGAAAGTAGGAAAAAAGATATGTTTGAATTTGCTGTGATCAAAGTGACCCACAGAATATAGGTAACCTGTCATTTTTACCTCATGATGAAATTATTATTAGGCTTAGGGGCCAGAATGGATTTTTAATTACTATTATTATTATTTGTTAGTCTTATAAATTTTTTTTAAAAAATATATAGAGACATGGAAGGTTTAAAAAAACACAATCTTATATACAGTGGGAAAAAAAGTATTTAGTCAGCCACCAATTGTGCAACTTCTCCCACTTAAAAAGATGAGGCCGGCCTGTAATTGTCATCATAGGTAGACCTCAACTATGAGAGACAAAATGAGAAAACAAATCCAGAAAATCACATTGTCTGATTTTTAAAGAATTTATTTGTAAATGATGGTGGAAAATAAGTATTTGGTCAATTAGAAAAGTTCATCTCAGTACTTTGCTATATATCCTTTGTTGGCAATGACAGAGATCAAACGTTTTCTGTAAGTCTTCACAAGGTTGGCACACACTGTTGCTGGTATGTTGGCCCATTCCTCCATGCAGATCTCCTCTAGAGCAGGGATGTTTTGGGGCTGTCGCTTGGCAACACGGACTTTCAACTCCCTCCAAAGGTTTTCTATGGGGTTGAGATCTGGAGACTGGCTAGGCCACTTCAGGACCTTGAAATTCTTCTTACGAAGCCACTCCTTCGTTGCCCTGGCGGTGTGCTTGGGATCATTGTCATGCTGAAAGACCCAGCCATGTTTCATCTTCAATGCTCTTGCTGATGGAAGGAGGTTTGCACTCAAAATCTCACGATACATGGCCCCATTCATTCTTTCATGTACACGGATCAGTCGTCCTGGTTCCTTTGCAGAGAAACAGCCCCAAAGCATGATGTTGCCACCCCCATGCTTCACAGTAGGTATGGTGTTCTTTGGATGCAACTCAGCATTCACTCTCCTCCAAACACGACGAGTTGTGTTTCTACCAAACAGTTCTACTTTGGTTTCATCTGACCATATGACATTCTCCCAATACTCTTCTGGAACATCCAAATGCTCTCTAGCAAACTTCAGACAGGCCTGGATATGTACTGGCTTAAGCAGGGGGACACGTCTGGCACTGCAGGATCTGAGTCCCTGGCGGCGTAGTGTGTTACTGACGGTAGCCTTTGTTACGTTAATCCCAGCTTTCTGCAGGTCATTCGCTAGGTCCCCCCGTGTGGTTCTGGGATTTTTGCTCACCGTTCTTGTGATCATTTTGACCCGACGGGGTGAGATCTTGTGTGGAGCCCCTGATCGAGGGAGATTATCAGTGGTCTTGTATGTCTTCCATATTGCTCCCACAGTTGATTTCTTCACACCAAGCTGCTTGCCTATTGCAGATTCAGTCTTCCCAGCCTGGTGCAGGTCTACAATTTTGTTTCTGGTGTCCTTCCACAGCTCTTTGGTCTTCACCATAGTGGAGTTTGGAGTGTGACTGTTTGAGGTTGTGGACAGGTGTCTTTTATACTGATAACAATGTCAAACAGGAGCCATTACTACAGGTAATGAGTGGAGGACAGAGGAGCCTCTTAAAGAAGAAGTTACAGGTCTGTGAGAGCCAGAAATCTTGCTTGTTTGTAGGAACCAAATACTTATTTTCCACCATAATTTGCAAATAAATTCTTAAAAAATCAGACAATGTGATTTTCTAGATATGTTTTCTCAGTTTGTCTCTCATAGTTGAGGTCTACCTATGATGTCAATTACAGGCCGGCCTCATCTTTTTAAGTGGGAGAAATTGGTGGCTGACTAAATACTTTTTTTCCCCACTGTATATATATTTGGTATTAATGATTTTGCAATGACAAGTATTATGAATATAAAGCATTATTTTTCTACATGATTAATACCATCAAATAACTAAAATAAAACAACAGAAATCCTGTTTTTTTTCTAACTTGACTTCAAAAAATCAAATAAAAAGTGATCAAAAAAATCATAAGGACTTCAGAATAGTACTTATGAGAATATGAGAAGCACATATTATCATCTTATCATGCAAAATAATAAGCCTTAACTTACCCTGTTGATGGAAAAATCAAATAGTTATGGCTTGTAGAAGATGGCGATGCAATACAATATATACATTTTTACATATTTTTATTGTATAACAATGGCAAAACATAAAACAATATATAAATTGATCATCACTGTAATCATACTGACCTACAAAATAAAGGTATGTATGCCTTCTGTGAGGGCAAAATAAGTTAAGATTAAAAATTATACAGCAGAATTGGTGTTTTTTTCACCCCTCCTAAAAGAGTTAATAAAATGTAGTCAATGGGTCACATTTATTATTGTTGTATGACACTTTTGTGGTGTAAAAAAAGTTGTACGCCTTGAGTTTGTAACTTTTTAAGTGCCACCTGCAACAATTTTTGTCACAAGTGGTGTTTTTATTATGCCCTTACTATTTTCCTGAAAGGGGGTGTGGTAAAGGCATGATGTGGGAGGCCCCTGCAGATTTATGATGATATACGCCAGTTTACTATACACCTCCCATTCTAAATTGCTTTATCTTGTAGATCTCTGAATAATAAAATATCAAGAAAAATGTACCTGACATCTTACATAGCAACAACGCAGGAATTTACTGGATGACAACTGCAATTCTGCTTAGTCCTGTGTGATCTGCTGTTGTCACTGATACTTCTTGTTTCCTGTAGATGATGCAAGGCTATTGCCAAGCAGTTATTTTTTACAGCAAGATCATGTTTGCACAATGCTTGAGACATGCAAGCTGTTGTACAGCCTGCCGCCTGTATGGTATTTGTATGTTAAAGCGTACCTCCAATTATACACAGCTTGTCATAAATGAATAATACAGCAAATATTGAACTTTGTAATAAATCTTATTATATATCTTATTATATATTATAATCTTATTAAGGAAATCTGTTTCCTTCTTCACTTACGCTCGGTTCACACTCACGTCCGGGTTTCCATCCTTAGGGTTCCCATGGGGACTCGAACAATGGAGACCCTGTCCGTCTTTTCTCTCTGCCAATTTTAGGCGGATTCCTACAGAGACTTCAGCGCAAGTGTGAATCCAGCCTTATTAAACTGTTCTCTTGCTCCTTATTTTCAGTCTCTTGGTTACATTATATCAATCTCTGTTTTCAGCCTTACAGTACAACTCTAAAGAGCAGAGAGGGGATGACCAGAATTCTCCTGCCAGTTGGTTAATTGATTTATTGCCTCATTCTGTGTATTATCAGCTTCTTATCTACAACTTAGCAATATTAAAAGAAGCAAGGATAGTGTAACAGCAGCAATTATTATTAGAATCTTTGATGACAGCTTTTAACGCTCTTGGAATTCCCTTAACCAGTTTCTTGAGGTAGTCATCTGGAATCATTTTTCAACAGTCTTGAATGAGTTCCCAGAGGTGCTGAACATGTGTTGGCTGCTCTTCTTTCACTCTGTGGTCCAACTCCTCCCAAACCATCCCAATTGGGTTTAGATGTGGTGATTGTGGAGGTCAAGTCATTTGACTCTGCACTCCTTCAATTTCCTTCTTGTTCAATTAACCCTGGAGATGTGTTTGAGATCATTGTCCTGTTGAAAAATAAATGATGGTCCCACTATGCGCAGACCACATGGGATGGCATGTAGAATGCTGCGGTAGGCATACTGGCTAAGTGTGCCTTGAATTTTTACTAAATCACCAACAGTGTCACCAGCAAAGCACCCCCACATCATCATACCTCCTTTTTCATGCTTAATGGTGGGAACCAAAAATGAAAAAAACATATGCTCACTTTTTCTGCATATCACGACATCGCGGTTGGTACCAAAAATCTCAAATGCAGACTCATCAGACCAAAGTACAGATCTCCACTAATCTAACATTGCTTGCTTGTGTTTCTTAGCCCAACTAGTTCTTTTCTTATTCTTAATCCTCAGTAGTGGCTTCATTGTAGCAATTTGACCATAAAGGCCCAATTCTCGCAGTCTTCTCTGAGCAGTTGATGGTAAGATCTGTCTCATACTTGATCTCTATGAAGCATTTATGTGAACTCTAATTTGAGTTGCTGCTAATTTCGCAGTTTCTGAGTCTGGTACCTGTAATTAACTTATCCTCTGCAGCAGACATAACTCTTAGTCTACCTTTTCTTGGATAGTCCTTATGAGAGCTAGTTTTCAGCATAGTGTTGGTTGATAGTTTTTGTTCCTGCACTTGAGGATACTGTCAAAGTTCTTGACATTTTACAGATTACTGACCTTTATGTCTCAAAGTGATAGTGGACTTCTATTTTCTTACTTGAGAGGTTCTTATCATAATGTGGATTAGACTAGTAGCTGAATATGGCTAAATCCTGTATGGAACCCTACCACTGCACAACACATGGTGTATGCAAGAAATTCCACAAAGTAACTATTGACAATACCTGCTAACTGACTCCATTTCAGGAGACTACCTCATGAAGCTGATGCCAAGAGTGTGAAAAGCTGCCAACAAAGTAAAAGGGGGCCACTTTGAAGAATATAAAATGTAAAATATATTCATATTTGTTTAATACTATTTGTTTACTACTTAATTCCATACGTGTTCATAGTTTTCATGTATTCAATATGAATCTACAGTAAATACCAACAAAAAAAGAAAAAAAAAAGAAAAACCATGGAATGAAAAGTTCTGTCCAAACTTTTGACTGGTGCCTAAGCCGCTACATAAAAATATGGTTGAAGTGATGAATAACGTTTTTGAAAGGATACAATGTCTAAGAACACCTTTGTAAATTATTTTTCACATATAACCAGGAATAACTTTTTTAGGCAGTGAAAACATCTTACTTTTATTTTACTTACAGTCTTATATTGATATTAGTTTGCCTTTTTAGCTTAAATACCATTTGACAGCAATTTCCAACACTGTACCATCTGTCTCATTCAGTCCTATTTCTTATCTACATAAGTAAGGCTTTTTGTGGAGAGAATATATAACATTTTGAAGATTCAAGGGAAATCCATTTATTCTATTCCCATGCTTACACATACAGAAATATAGAGTAATGAGATTGAAACAGAGAGGAGAAAGTGTCTAGACAAAATTATGTAATGCTGACGACAGCGTCATCAGCTTTTCTTGCATCAACAAAGGTCAGTTCCAGGAGGGCTTTTAAGATGTGATATATTGTTTATGGCAGCCTACAGAGAGCAGTATAATTTACTGAAACATTGGAAACATGCAGTGGGAAATGCATCAAGGCATGGAGGTGCAAAAAAGTTAATTGCATACAAAATGTAATAAATCACATAGCAATGTGTGTTAAAATGCTGTGACGGCAAATCTAGAATGCTACATAACATATAATGTAAGTTGTATACTCAAACTTCACACAGCTAACAATAAAAACAATAATGTACAAACTATTGAAATCACATACCGTTCCTATAATGTTGTTGCCATAGACAGGGGTGTGGGCCTTAAGGAGCTTTTTGTTCTACTGAAGACAGGGCACAGCAGGGAGGCTCCTGTAGCAGGGAAGCTCCTGATTTCTAAATCACTCCAGGACAGGGCTCAGTTTGTCATTTGCTTTTGACATAACATTTCTATTTTCTACTGAGGTAGCTGTGGGAGGGTTAATTTTTGTGAGATTAGTTGTATTTTTTACAATGGTGCCATTTTAGGATACAAATAACTTATTGATTAGCTTTTTTTTTCATGAAAAATGTGATACTGCCTTCTTTTCATTTTATTGCAGTTTACCATGTGGTTTAAATAATGTGTTTATATGTACTATATATGTCATTACGATTGTGACCATGTATGTGTAATATTTAACACTTTTCAAAATGAATCATAAATTTTTTTTACTGAGAATTTTTTTTTTTAAATGTACTTTTTAAAAAATATATTTAATTATATCTAATCCCACTAAGAGATTTCCCAATCCAAATAATTGCTTATATAATACTTTAGTATACTTTATATAACCTGAGAGGGAATTTATTAATCTGTGCCTTTGGCCTAGTTTAATAGAATAGTTACCAACATTTAAGCAGCCAAAATAAGAAAGAATCAAATTGGTGGCTGCTACTGGAGTGACAGAGGAAGCTCCCTTCCTTTTTCTAAAGATCTAAATCTTCAGTGGAGACTGAAAAACTACTTATTTTATATTCATGCCACTTGGATATAATTTTGCGTGGTTTTGTATATGTAACTTATATTAACCCTTTATGGGCTGCTTCACTAGGGACGGGGAGTACAGAGCCCATGATTTAGACCAGCTTTTTGTGGGTTGTAAGAGTCTTCACTGAGCTTCAAGGGTGAGAGGTTGTGTGGGAGCAGAGCTAGTGAGAGAATCTGCTACTACCTGGAGACAGGGAGATGTATGCTGTCGATAACTGCTAAGAGGCGTTTCAAGGCTTTAGCGCCATTTATGTGGAGTCTGAGGTCAGTTCAGGCCTTAGGGTTTAAGCCGTGTTGTGCCACAGGACTAACAGGCACATATATTCTACTTTAGTACAGACTGAGAGATAAACCATCACCATTAAGAAAGCCATTACGTAAGAGTTGTATCTCCTTTCTAAGTAGAAGCTGTTGGTTGCCATTTGGACTGTTCTACAGTAAAGTTTAAACCTATTTTATCTGCAACACTTTGTCTAGTAAGTCATTACCTGCAACTGCCTTTAAGGGCCCTTCCAAATTCCACCTGCATAGGAAGACTGAAGACAGTTAGAAAGTGCCCCAGGGGAAGTATATCACCACCATCAGGTACCCTTCAGACCCCCTCAGCACTGTACCAGCTGAGGAGGTACACTCGAGGAAGTGATTGACTGTACTGGTCATTATTGACAACTCCTACTTGTATTGCTACTACTACCCCAGGCTCTGGGTCCCTTCAATAGGTTTCTACAAATTCTCTGTCACTATTCACCATGGAGGGTTAAGGCAGCAGTTATTTCCTCTTTCCTTAAATTACTTTGTGATAACAGAGCTCAGCAGCACTATTAGGCACCTCCAGTACTTACATACAGCCACCATTTAGGAACCTACTACTGCAATGTATATAAAAGGCTAGTATATTGTTTCAGAGCAATGTTCTTCTGATACAGAACTCCAAATTTCATACACTTAAAGAGGACCTTTCACTACCTGAATCTAAGCACAATCAGAAAAACTGCTTACTGTCTGTGACTAACATCCCATCAGCAATAACAAACAGCAAGTAAGAAATAGTCAGACTCTCCTTACACTAATTTCTGTAGAGCTGCTGTGTCATTGAGAAGCTGCAGACTCCTTTGTGTAGTGTGCAGGCAGGAAGCACAGAGCAGCAGATCTGCGTGTAGACATTTAGAGACTGAAGGGAGACCTGTCCATCTCTCCTTTACTCACTGTGTTCCCATCCTGAGCCTGCTGGTTTCTAAAGATGGAACTTCCCTAGTAACAGGAGTGAACAGAAAATTAGGAAGAAGGGAGACACCTAGTGGCACTAACTTTACAGAGGTTTTTCCAAACAGAATATAGGAAAATTTTGGTCCAGAATTACATGCTATATTAAATTTGACTAAGTTGTCTGAAAAGTTAGTGACTATTTAAGTAAATCACATATCACAATGTTAAAATACTAAATTCAGTTCTCAGACATGTCAACATGCAAACTATAACGTCTTGGCGGCGCAGGAGGCTTGCTCAGTTTGATTCCTTGTTTAAGATTCTTGTTGCTCAGTCTGAACACTGTCCTAGACTATGTAATTGATTTTCTGCCACACCTGTCTACTTCACCTTGGTTTTCCTCTGCTCCACTAATAGTTAATTCCGGCCTTGCCTGTGTAATTGACAGCCTTTCCTCCTATTAAGTCTGAAACGGGTTCTTTCTTCCTATTTATTCTTTGCTCACATTCACATTGGCGCTGATTATTGCTTATTGCATTCTGGCTATTACTCCTTGCTGTTTTTGTTACCTGTATTCCTATTCCTGACCTCTAGCCTTGACTTTTGACTATTCTCTTGGATTTTGATTCTGTACTGCATTGCTCATCTGTTACCGAACCCTTGGCTTTCTGACCTCCCATTTTGTCATTTGTTCTGTTGGCGTTCTGTGTTGTCACTTATTCAGTGTAGGGACCGACTACAAGTTGTCAGCTGTCACCTAGGACAGTCAGGCAAGAGGCGGGGCCAGTGGGTAGTTTCCAGCTTTAGGGCTCACTGTCTTGTTGTGCCCTTCCCCCCAGAGTTCTCCAGCAGCTAATGGGGAATCACTCCTCTAGCGGTTCCCTTACACAGACATTTTTTATATGGCTGGAAGTTTTACCTAAGTGGTGACAATCAATATATGTTCAATATACTGTATTGAGCCCTTTCTCCCTTAAATATATCATAGGGGAAATATATATTGGAAATTGGGTTGATATTTAATCACCTCCAGACATTTAGTTTTTTGGACTTGTTATAAGGGACACAGAGTGTACGTGTCAAACTTGACCTATTGGGTAGTTTTAGACTAATTGGATAACTGAGCTTTGGCACACAGAATGGAAAGAAAAGGTGGAAAATTAATCTTTTTTATGTATATTTTTAGCAACCATAGAACATTTTCCTTTACAATGTCAGTATTCAACCAGTTATTGAAATTTGTATAATCTAAAAATGATGAAGATGTGAAAAAAATGTAATATATTTCATGTAGGAAAAAAAGATAAACAGTAGATAGCATTGCTCCCAATGAAAAAGTGTACAATAACTGGTAACATGAGAATACATATCACCTCATGATAAGCAACAACAAAATAAATATACTACATTGAATAACTCATCTTACTTTTCCCCAAAAAGTTGCACGTAGTTAAAATTTCAACACAATGACCTTTTCAATGAATGCGTATAAATCCATATATAACAACTTTCAAAGAAGGCAGAAAACGTGTCTAAAACACAAAGGCAACAATTTATTAAGATTAAGGGTTTTAACTTAACCCCTTTACTCACTTTGCAGAATTATTAAGAGATTCTGACCTTTTAATAACTCATTGTCGGAGGTCCTCTGCACTGGAATTGAAATCTACAGTACATCAGTCTGGGACTGGTGTAGGTTTCAGCTATAACTTGCAGCATTTTTTGGCACAAGTTACTCTATATTAAAAAAAATAAAATCTCCCCTCCCCATCCTGCCTTCTTCCCTGCCATTCTCTGCCCACTTTTTTGGAAAGTATAGAATAATGCACAAAATGAAACAAATATCTAATTTTTTGCACAAAAAATGCCACATAAAATTGCTTTGTTTCCTAGAAGACTGGTGAACAAGGCGTAATAAATTAGCCCTGATATTTTTGGCACAAATATCTGATACTGGCCCAAAATAAAAAAATGTATCTAACATTTAAAAATGTTAACAATTCCTAATTTATTTAGCTATTTATATGGAATGACTACTTGTACTCACAAAGAGGTTATTACTCCTTTTGATGCCAGAGCTTTCTGGACCTTTTGTACCTATGGTAGCCTTGATAATACTTCGGACCTGATCAAAGAAAACCTGAATTATCAAAGAAACCGGTTGTAATGATATAACTGGTTTCAGACCCCAGAGCGTAATAAGTAAAGGTCTAGGGGAGGAGTTACAGTACAGACCAAAAGTTTGGACACACCTTCTCATTCCAAGAGTTTTCTGTATTTTCATGACTATAAAAATTGTAGATTCACACTGAAGGCATCAAAACTATGAATTAACACATGTGGAATTATATACATAACAAAAAAGTGTGAAACAACTGAAAATATGTCTTATATTCTAGGTTCTTCAAAGTAGCCACCTTTTGCTTTGATTACTGCTTTGCACACTCTTGGCATTCTCTTGATGAGCTTCAAGAGGTAGTCACCTGAAATGGTGTACTGTACTGTATATATGAGTTATACTCACCTTTCCTGGGCATCCCTTCAGCACCTAGGTGGTGCCACGTGCCCCGGGGTCATTGCTGAGACTTTGATTGGTCCTCAGTGATTACTTTTGGAAATTCAGGTCAAATCTTGTTTGATCTGAACAAGTTGGATCATCTCCACTTCTCTACAGTGTGTGCCAATTTAAAAGAGAAGTGGACTTCCCCTTCAAGTGAAATGATAAACAGAATCTACAATGTGCTGTATGCATAAATTCTTCTTAGCTTTTACACAACTTTTAAAATGTTTTTTATTTAATGTTGTACCAATTTTTCTACTACTGTAGTTTTAATAACTGAGCTTATCATTTTTCCTGTACCTTACATTTCCTGATTATTGTTTCACATCACATGCTGCGAGGATGTGACACCATTTTCTATTTTCTTATGTGAACTTTAAAATATAATTGGATTTTATTTGTAATTGGTGTATGGCAGCGCTGTGCTGGGTGATATATTATTACAAGGCAAAACACTGTTTAATGACCTATTTCATATCTAAAGTGTCTCACTACATACTGCAATCTGTAAAAAGATTCAATGAAATACATTTTAATATTTACATATATGCAGAAAATATATAGGAAGAAAAATATATAATGTATCAATTTGAAGAGATACTGTAGATAGCAGGACATACTATACTTAGCAGCAGTAACAACAATGGCAACAATAACTTAAAAGCAATAGTATATATTTTATTCTTCTCATTGTTCGACACCTTCTAAGATACATATTTGATTTTATATCTTATAGATTTTATTATTTACCAGTAGTAATTTGTGTTTTGGAATTTTCAAACATTTGTCATGGAAAAAATATTTACATATAAAGATGTATATGACAAGCAAGAACGTGTTTGCCAAAAGTAACAGTGAATTGATGCATCAGAAAATAGCACACATTATCGAAACTATAGTGTACCCAGATATGTGTAGCAGGAAAAGGGTTAACCCCCGCCCTCCTTTATTTTATCTCCACCTCTCAAGGGCAATAACTTTTTTTAAATCAACATATATAGGCCTGTTTTGTTGGACAATTTTTTTTATGTCACCATTATGGTGTGCATATTTTTATTAAAATTTTCTTGGAGGAATGTAATTTTTTAGGTTTTGTTTTCTTTAGGTGTCATTTTATGGCATTTACTATGCAGTATAAATTAGTATAATTTAACTTTATTCTGTGGGTCAGATTACAGCAATACAAATTTATATAGTACGATGAGTTCACATTTTCATTGATACTAATTTGGGGTGCATCACATTTTATTCTGCTTTAAATAACAGGATCATTTTATAGTTGGGGCCATTATGAATGTAACCAATTATATAGAGTTTTGTTTAATGCTTTCATTTTTTCCAATAATATAGGACTTTGTAAGTGAAGAAAGGTTATTATTGGATTTTTTTTTATTGTTTTATTTGCTTTTTACTTAGTTTTTAGTCTTCTCCCAATGTCTGACCAATTAGATGCTGTAGTTGGTACTGACTGTAACATGTAAGTATTTAAATGGATAAGATTGGAGCTATCTCCAATTCTGGTAACTGCAGCAGATTGTCAACGTAATATACAGCTGGCACTTGCTAATAAGGTCTATTCACATAACAGTGAAAAACAGCCAGGTGACAGCCATTTTTGGAACGGTCACCACTTGCCTGTTTTTAAAACCATTAGTCTCTATGGGTTTATTCACACACCCGTTTTTTTGACAGACCATTTTTTCATAGCCATCAAAATAACTGACATGCCCCATTTTGTCCGTTTGATGGATATAGATAGAGCCATATGAAATTCATGGGTTTTAAAGAGGCCATGTGAAGGCCATTCGAAAAACAGTCATCACACGGTCATTATTTGGTGCCAAGTGAATAAGCCTTTTCAACAGGCTTCAATGGACTGACATGGCACTGTTCTGTACATAAGGCCTTAAAGAGGACCTTTTCGCCACTTCAAATAAGTCTTTATATCAATTAATAGTCGCTTCTCCATTTATTCTGTTACAGTTGGATTTTTTTCTCTAGTCCCCCACCATTCCCAAGCAATCAGTGCTGTTATTTTTGGTGCCTGATATGGTATTTAGTCTCTGTATTGTCAGGTGGGTGTTGTCAGGCAGGAACAGGTAAGGGGTGTGAGTCTGAGCTCTGACACTGGCTGCCTCTGTTGGAGCTCTAAATCACGCCACCTGCCTGACACCACCAACCTGACATTACAGAGTTTAAATAGCACATCAGGCACCAAAACTACCTGCACTTGTTATTCAGGAATAGTGGGGACGATAGAGAAAATTCCAACTCCAATCAGTGGAACAGTGCCTATTAACAGATGGAAAGAACTTGAATTGGTGGAGGTTGGATAAAGGTTCTCTTTAAGGGTGCAGGATTAATTCCTTAGTCTTCTCCATTGTGTGCCATAAAAGTGTGGTAAATGGCTTTAACTACATGGTACCAGTGCAAAAAAATATGGTAGATGACACCAATGGATTAAATTCTTTGTGGTTTCCCTCTTCGTGTACTATAGTTTGCTTTTAGAACAGCCTGTATTCTGCATCCCTTTCACACACACTGTAGATTATAACTGCTGATAGATATACAAGGTGGCAGCAGGAAACTTGAAATACAGTAGCACTTCACTAATATAAACTGGTACTATTTTCTATTCTGCTCATCAAAGTTGGACACTTTGATTAGTATAATATACATTCTACGACCATAAGACATTCATTTTTGACATACATCCATTTATTCATCCATCAAAATAATATTATGGGAACAATTTCCAGCCAAACTATGTTATAAAGCATTAGAACAGCAACTTTGTTTCATATTAAGTATTTGCAGGATATTGAACTGAACAATTCCCTCTTAGCATCAATGTTTAACCCACTTATTTACACATAGCATATGATAAGCACTGACTCGTTCCTTGACTCACTGACACTTGTTCCAATTGGCAAGACTAACAAAGCCATGTTTGTATTATACTCATTACTAATGAAAAAGAAGAACCTATAAGTAGCATCTTATTATTTACTGAAGGCCATAGACGCATGGAATTTCAACATCTCAATCACCAGAGGGAATCAACTTTAGCCTTTGTAAAATAATTTTTGCCATACATTTGACTAAGAATGAAACAATGGAGTGTTCTACTTTTATATAAAAGAACAACATTTATTTTAGATCTATAACAACATGTTCTTTCTGAATAGTTCAAATTTTTGACACACACACGTGAACAAAATTGTTGGTACCCCTCGTTTAATGAAAGAAAAACCCACAATGGTCACAGAAATAACTTGAATCTGACAAAAGTAATAATATATAAAAATTCTATGAAAATGAACAAATGAAAGTCAGACATTGCTTTTCAACCATGCTTTAAAAAGAAAACTCATGAAACAGGCCTGGACTGAAATGATGGTACCCCTGAAAATAATGTGACCAAAGGGACATGTTAAATCAAGTTTTGTCCACTACTTTGCATCACAGGTGTCTACAATCTTGTAATCAGTCAGTGGGCCTGTATATAGGGCTACAGATACTCACTGTGCTGTTTGGTGACATGGTGAGTACCACACTCAACATGGACCAGAGGAAGCAAAGGAAAGAGTTGTCTCAGGAGCTTAGAAAGAAAATGGTCTCCATACAGTGTAGGGGACCAGTGAAGGGGCCACTGTATGCCCATACAGGGGGAAGGGAGGGATTTCAACTCTTAGAAAGAAAATTATTGACAAGCATATTAAAGGTAAAGGTTATAAGACCATCTCCAAAAAGCTTGATGTTCCTGTGATTACAGTTGCACATATTATTCAGAAATTTAAGATCCATGGGACTGCAGTCAACCTCCCTGGACGTGGCCGCAGGAGGAAAATTGATGACAAATCAAAGAGAAGGATAATACGAATGGTAACAAAAGAGCCCAGAAAAACTTCTAAAGAGATTAAAGGAACATCAGTGTCAGATCGCGCAATCCGTCCTTGTTTGTGCCAAAGTGGACTTCATGGGAGACGAGCAAGGAGGACACCATTGTTGAAAACAAATCATAAAAAAGACAGACTGAAATTTGCCAAACTACACGCTGACAAGCCACAAAGCTTCTGGGAGAATGTCCTATGGACCGATGAGACAAAAAAAAAAAAAAAAAAAATCGAAATTTTTTTGGCAAGGCACATCAGCTCTATGTTCACAGATGGAAAAATGAAGAATATCTTGAAAAGAACACTGTTCCTACTGTGAAACATGGAGGAGGCTCTGTTATGTTCTAGGGCTGCTTTGTTGCATCTGGCACAGGGTGTCTTGAATCTGTGCAGGGTACAATGAAATCTCAAGACTATCAAGGGATTCTAGAGAGAGATGTGCTGCCCAGTGTCAGAAAGCTTGGTCTCAATCACTGGTCATGGGTCTTGCAACAGGATAATGACCCAAAACACACAGCTAAAAACACCCAAGAATGGCTAAGAGGAAAACATTGGACTATTCTGAAGTGGCCTTCTATGAGCCCTGACCTAAATCCTATTGAGCATCTTTGGAAGGAGCTGAAACATGCCGTCTGGAAAAGGCACCCTTCAAACCCGAGACAACTGGAGCAGTTTGCTCATGAGGAGTGGCCAAAATACCTGTTGAGAGGTGCAGAAGTCTCATTGACAGTTACAGGAATCGTTTGATTGCAGGGATTGCCTCAAAAGGTTGTGCAACAAAATATTAAGTTAAAGAGGACCTTTCACGTCCTCATGTATATGATGTTTTACATACTGCTAGAAAGCCGACAGCATGCTGAATTCAGCGCACTGCCGGCTTTCCCGGTATGTGCCCCGGGGCTGGAGATATCGGGGTTCGTAGTTTCACGGTTTACTGTCAGAAGGGCGTTCCTGACAGTCTAGCTGCGCTGTGAGCGTCATCACTGGGCTGTAAAGAACACCCTCCCTCTGTACTCGCCCATAGCGCTGTACTGTCAGAGGGGGAGTTCCTTACTGCCCGGCGATGACGCTGGGCTGTGAGAAATGCCCCCCCCCCAGTACAAGGCTATGAACGAGAACTGTCAGGGAGGGCGTTCCTCACAGCGCAGCTAGACTGTCAGGAACGCCCTTCTGACAGTAAACCGTGAAACTACGAACCCCGATATCTCCAGCCCCGGGGCACATACTGGGAAAGCCGACAGAGCGCTGAATTCAGCATGCTGTCGGCTTTCTAGCGGTATGTAAAACAGCATATACATGAGGACGTGACAGGTCCTCTTTAAGGATACCATCATTTCTGTCCAGGCCTGTTTCATGAATTTTCTTTTTTTAAAAATTCTGTTGAAGCAGAGTTGGAAAGCAATGTCTGACTTTCCATTTGTTCATTTTCATAGAATTTTTATATATTATTACTTTTGCCAGATTCAAGTTATTTCTGTGACCATTGTGGGTTTTTCTTTCATTACAAGAGGGGTACCAACAATTTTGTCCACGTGTGTATAAGCATTGTATGGTTGTTTGCTCAATGGTTGTAAGTTTTTGCGCTTTACATTTACATAGTTTTGTGCTCTACATCTGTATGATTTTGTTTTCTAGATTTCTATGGCTTTATGGTCTACGTATGGTTTCATCAGTTCTTTTTTTCCACTGATACACAATGTACTTTTTTATTTACACTGCAACATCGGTGAATCATAAAATATTAAGTGTGGGTTGTTTTACTGTGCACTTACTAAGTATTGCTGTACAATTTGTGCAGACAGCAGATATGTTGTATTTTTATGTATTATCAAATAAGTACATTGATTTATGAATACCATATTACAGTGAAAATAAGTAGCCAGTAAAATAAGACAGGCGCTATATTACTGACTATCTAGAGGATTCTCAGCACATACTCATGAAAGAAACATTCTTGACCTTTACGCTTTTTCAGTTCAAGCACTGTTTTCCAACAGCATCAGGTATTTGTGTTTTCTTAACTCTCGTTCAAGCACTAAAATAACACCTATAATTAAAAAATAATACCGTCACTAGAAAATTAAGGTAATAATGGCTGGAACTCGCTGTCAGCTCATTAGCAACCTCCGGGAATTAATCTGTGATATTTTTCACTTCAGCTTCTAAAACTGCGAAAACAAAACATTCTGTACTTGTGATTGACGGTTATATATGTGTACAAAACATACATTTTTCTACATCTACAATTACTTCAAGAGATATTTGCATGAAAGCCTGATAGCGCTACGATGGGAATACTTCTTTAGGCTAAGGCTCCACAAACTGGGCCGTAGCGAAAAAGCGCTGCTGGAAAACGGCAGCGGCAACGCATCGCAGTTTTTCCCACAGTGCTTTTCACAGAAAGTCCTCAGAGTTTTCCTCTATGGACTGTCTGCTTCAATTATACCTATAAGGAAATCGCCAGCTTTTCTGTAGGTATAATTGACATGCTGCAATTTCCAAAAACACAAAGGTTTTGGAAATCACAGCATGTCCGCTGTATATCTTTTTCCGCAAGGAGTGGATGGAATTAGCTAGAATTCCATCCATCTTGCAGTGACTGTAAAACACTGCATTGTTTTCCATGGTGTTTCCATCGTAGCCAAACCGTGGCGATTATGCCACGTGGAGCCACGGCCTAAGGCTAAGGCTTCACGAATAAGGCTGCAGTGAATAAGCGCTGTGGGAAAAACGCGACGGAAACCCATCTTGGTTTTTCCCGCAGAGTTTTCCTCTGTGGACTTTCTACTTCAATTATACCTATAGGGAAACCGCCAGTGTTTCCGTAGATATAATGGACATGCTGCGATTTCCAAAAACGCATTATTTTTTTTTTAAATCGCAGCCTTTCCGCTGTGGCCATTTTTCTCCGAAGTCTGCGATGTCAGGGAGAGTAAAACAGCGTTTTTTGACACAGTGTTTACACCAGGCTCCGGCCTTAAAAAGGTTGTCCAGACAAAAATGGACAACCCCTTTAACTTTTAATTAGCCAGGGGCAGTGAAACAAAATAAAAATTCATACTCACCTGTCCCCGATGCAACGGTGACCTCTCGGCGTGTTCTGGTTCTTTTGCTCAACGGGTCTCTTCTGGAGTTCCGCTGAAGCCGCTGATTGGCCTCAGCAGTCACGTGAAGAACCGGAAAGCGCCGGGAGGACACCGGAACATCGGGGACAGGTGAATATGAATTTTTTTTATTTTTTTCACTGCCCCCAGCTGATTTAAAAGTTAAAGGGGTTGTCAATTTTTGCCTGGACAATCCCTTTAAGGCTAAGGCCCCACATTGCAGAAAAACTGCTTTTTTGTTGCTGTAGATTTTGTTGCGTTTTTTTTTTTTTTTTTTGAGCCAAAGTCAAGAGTGACTTGAAAAGAAATAGGAAATATAAAAGAAGCTCTTATATTACTCCCTTTGCAGAAGAAGTGTTTCTATATAGACATGAATTCTGTATATTAATGGACCCTAGTTCCTAGAAAGATGTTGTATGTTATGGGGCCCCCAATTACCATATTCTATCTATAATATTGTGATTTCTTGCACTACAGAAAGGCCTTTTGGCCCCCTGAGGCTCCAGATCCTGTCAGCGATTTCTAACTCTGCTCCCCCTATAGCTGCACCCATAACACTCTCCATACATTGTGGAGGCTGACAATTAATAAAACAAGACAATTTGGAGTTACATAATTTAGTTTATTACTATTTCTTGTGTTTGAAAAGTTCACACCTGAGGTTTGGTAGTCCATCGTCTGAAAAAAAATATGGCAGCTACAAAGCTTATTGCATTTATCCAGCCATTTGACTTGACTTGCATCTCTATGACAGATTGGCCTTTTAAGTGTTTATTCAGAATACTGCTGTCCCTCTTGAGATACAATATGGGATTTAAAAAGCTCTGCATTGCTTGGAAATATCTTACGAAATATGTTTCCGTTACCAGTGTCATTTTAGTCTGGTTTCCTTGTTGTAAAAATCATAACTCTGAAAGGGTTCATGTCAAGCCATCAATCTGATCATAGCCCTGAGGCACCGCAGCATATTTAGTAGCTTCAGAACAGAGTGGAAATCTTTCAGGTATCAATCACTTCCTCGTATATAAAGTCTCAGGCTCTCTGTACTTGTAAAATCACATGTTACTCTAAAAATAGAGAATATTAACAGATATTTCTTATCCAATATTATTTAAGTTAGGTGCCCCTAACTTATGTGGGAAGACAGAAAATAAACCATAGCGGCATCTAAACATTTGGGTCATTAAATCGTGATAATCTTTAATTTATAAATAAATGTAACATTTTCTAAAAAATATGATCTTTTTAGTTTATACTGAAATGACAGTGATGAAGATCACCAACGCTTAATTGTAACATGTCAGGTCTAATTGGGATCATTAAAACACTTACCAGTCCTTATAGTCTGTTGCTTTATTGTTCCAACTAGCCCTATTCTAATCCTGTCTGCGCCAACAGTTAAAAAAAAAACCCTATATAAAAAACTCCTATATCCCCAATGACTATGCACTTCTTTACTGAAGCCATCGTGAGGGTACATTTAGTCAATGTGCATGCTCGGGACCTCAGGCGCATGTGCAGTTACAGTATGCTGAAGTGTACCCACCTGGCTTCGCAACTTCACCGGGGTCAAGAGCACCAGAGATGAGACTCACTGGACTCATTAGTAGGAAAGTATAAAGGTTTGTTTTTTTCACTAACATTTTAGAAAAAAAGATGTGGCCCATACATCTCAATATTATACATTGATCTATGCTTCTCTGCAAAATCTACAAAAATGAACATGAGGTTCTTAGTAAACATTTTCATCAAGATATATAAGCCCACTAGTCACATTGCGGTGACTTAATGGGTCCCTAAAATATTGGGTGTGGCGAACATGACTACTGCAGCACAGCCCCCACATGGGGAGTAACTCAACAGCCCAACACCACCCCTACAGTCATACTAAGCCTCCCATCCCTACCCCACAGGCTCACAGTGATAACACCATGCGGCACTGCACCATGTGAACAGATCTCAAAAAATTAATCTTACCATTGGGTCTCAGTTAATGGACTGAGAGCTAGTAGGTAGATCCATTGTGCAGTCTCCTGCGAATAAAAATACCTGAGCTGAATGGAAGGGGGACAGAACATTTTAGAAAAACAGACATGAACTGCACTTCCCATTGACCTTTGCTTCCCAGTAAGAACCTCATGTTCCCAATCTGCAAACTGAACATGAGGTTCTTACTATACATTTTGATCAAGATGTATAAGTACACAGTAACAGTAATCTCTGTATAGTGAGTCCCTATTCAGCCCATACCAACAGCCAGTGCAGCCATAGACAGGGTAAGGGCAGTGCTATTTTGGACACTAGACCAAAAGGCCAAAGGTGGTTTAGTGTCCAAGTAGATCTGAAAGGACTGGGAGCTTAGGATATTCTCTACTTGTTAGGCAGATGCCCCTACTAAGCTGATAACTTGTTGTTGAGAACCCCAGAGGTCAACTGTAATCTTTGAGGAAACCTTGCAATAGGTCATCAATTTCCATGCAGCTCCACCACAGGGAAAATTAAAGGGGTTGTCCAGGAATTTTGACTTTATGGCCTATCCTTAGAGTATAATGCAGCAGCCTATCCCAGAGTATAATTATAGTTCGCCCAAGACAAATCTTCATTTGTTTGGTTTCATAATTAAGCAAATAATTTGGAATATTCCAGATTGAACCCGGCTCAGTACGAGTCAGTTCACCTATCTCTATTAAGGAAATAAAATTCATTTAATAATTATAAAGCCTATTAATATTTTGTTAATGTAATTAGAAATTCTGATAGTTTCATCCATATTTTCTATCATGTAAAAGTACATTTGCTTTGTATTATCTATGCACAAGGCATGTGAAATGTACAAGTATCATTCAAAGGCTGCAGTGCCAGAGAACCGTACATTTCCTAAGACTTAATGCTTAGATAAGAATAAAGGTCTGAACACGATGTTCAAGAAAACTAAATCCCAAAGGTTTGGACTGACTGAAAATTAAAATATATTCTGCGTTCACAGTTACCAGGTTTTGGTTGATAATGAAGTTCAGAGCGCATAAATTACAGCCTTTAGAAACACTCTGAAATTCTATAGAGAGTCAGAAAATGTATTGTAGATTGATATAAAATCACTACTAAAACACAGTACTTGTTTCCAGATTATACAGGGAAAAATATATTTTTAAATTGACTAAAGGCATGAATTGTAAGAACGAAAAAGCCAAATGTAAATGGAAGACATTGTGTTACAACTGTGTTAAATGGTTATCAAGAGCAATATGTGATAGATCAATTCTTTATTAGACTATCTACAGTATACTGTTTCATACTAGAAGGCTGAGCATACCTGACTCTCTTACCCAAGTGGGCATTTATGCAGAAGACAGTGGGCATTGATAGGGTAGGGTAGCATGTAAGAGGGGTGCAGAATGGTGAATGGTCAGTTGTGGAGATTCATCAAGGCACGGCAAGAATTACCTAGGGATGTGCTTATTCTTAACATTTATCTAAATGGTCCCTTTCATTTTAACAAACTTTGTCCGAATGAATAGTAATGGTAAATATAAGAAACGTTGTAAAATGTAACTGCAGCACCTAGTAAGCATTGTACCATACAAAATGTTTGATCCACAGCTATACTGCTTAGTACTGCTGTCCTACGTCCGTGGGAGGGCTACAGAGAGATAGTGGGTCCGGACCTCCTCTTCTCTATAGGTGTAGTTTAATTGCACATTATAGCACCTAGCTTCTACATGCAGGTGTAACTCGAAGCTCCTGGGACCCAATGCAAAAACTATAAAGGGTTCCCCACTTACTATGTGCTATCTAGAATACTCTTGCCTTTTTATGTTGTAGAGAGGTCTTTGGGTCCCTTCACGCTGACTCTGCACACCCTATAGCTATGCACCTGGAAACTTATACCCATTTCTACCTCAAAATGGAGATGGAGCCTGCAAGTGGGAAAACTGGTGAAAAATGACATATGCAAGTTACACATACTGCATGATGACCAGAAATAGTGTTACTCCTCATGGACACATACGGCCACTTATATTGGAAAGTTACCTGTAGCAGCAGGTACAATTTTAAAGGCAAATATACAGATGAATCTCATTAAATTAGAATATCTTTGAAACGTTCATTCATTCCAGTAATTCAGTAATACAATCCATAATGAGCGTCTTCCATGATTGTGTGTCCTACTGAACCAGACTGAGGGACCACTTAAAGGCTTAGGAAACCTTGGCAGGTGACACACTGAATTTACAATACTGAACTTTTTTAAAATATTCTAATTTTCTTAGATTTGGGTTTTCATTACCTGTAATCCATAATCAAAATTTACAGAAATAAAACACTTGAAATAGAAGACTCTGTGTGTAAAGAATCTAGAAAATATAGGAGGTCACTATTTTAATTTAATTACTGAAAGAAATAAAAGTTTCAAATATATTCTAATTTATTGAGATGCACCTGTATAGCAAGCTTTCTTATTACACCATCTGAGGCTCTGGGATTACTCTAGGAAAGAATCTAATTCCAGCTGAACCAAGCAGACCACAAGTCAGTTTATTGTCAAGAAGTTTGGTACGTTTTTTACCTCTGTGGGTCCATGTAGGACTCTACATTTACTCATAGCTTTCTGTGGAAAGAGGATCCTTACCCAGTGGTTCTGTGGTCACCCAAGTCCTGTGCCTAACACTCAGAAAAGGTAACTCTATGGGTCCTAGCAGTGGTCCTATCTGCTGCATTTCACTATAATAATGGATCCAGAACTCAGATCAGACAGTAAGCCTGCCCATATCTTTGTAGTTGTTCTTGTGTTCAAATGTTACAATCCCCCCAGTTAAATGACTGTTGGAGATAAAGGTATCCAAATGGTCATTGACCATAAGCCTAGTCTCTAGTTCCATGATCTCCCTCTACAGAACCCAATAATGATGAGAGATATTATAAATACTTCTCACAGTTTGCACAAAGCCCTTAGCAATTGTTGAATATCAGTATGTGTTGCACTTTAGCCTCTGTCTCAATGCTGCAGACAGTATAAACTCCGTCTCCAGTATACTTTTTCCACATTTGTAGAAAGATCTTAGGAGTCCGTGGAACAACCACCAGAGGAAGAAGAAAGCATCCGCACTTACCAAAATCATCCAAGGAGTGCCATTTATTGAAATCCAAACACAAAACGCATTTCTGGGTACCCCTTATTCCGAAATGCATTGTGTGTTTGTATTACAATAAAGTTCACTCCTTGGATCACTTGGGTAAGTACGAATCCTTTCTTCTTCCTCTGGTGGTTGTTGCACAGACCCGCCAGATCTTTCTACAAGTATTGAACACCAGGGACCTTTTCCTATAGCCATAGAGATCCAGCAGTTGCAAACCCTAAATCTGATCAATTTATGCTTCAATTGCTGTGACCAATCCCAACAACTTAAAGTGAGCGGCCATCTACATTTGTTCTTGTAACAGCTTTCGTTTCCACCTTGAGTAAAATCTTTTTTCCCATATGGGGTTACACTATGTGCCGCTCAGTGCTGTTCTTTTGCTTTTTTTTTCCATATTTAGCCTGTACACTTGAGAAGTACATCAATACGCTTCCATTTTGGCCTGAGTTACATTTCATCTGATTTTGCTATATTCCTTCAGAATAATTCTAGAGATATAAAATGAATTACTTAGATGCAGACTTAAATCTCAGCAACACTAACTGCTTCCCATCAGAGTATTGCCTATGTTGTCCATATAGAAAGTGTCATTTCCCCTATGAAAATTCATGCACATACTTTCGGAGTATGAGCTTGGCTAAATCCTTAGATAGCTAAAACATAAAAAATAATATATACATCTGCTATCCTCATAACATGCTATTTATACCACACTATCCATAGTGTAAGAAAAAACATATAATACAATGGAATTGCAGTTTTTTCTATTCCCTTTTCCCCCTATAAGCATAATAAATGTTCATCAATAAATTCTACGTAACTCAGGATAATGGCAAAATTACTTAGCACGCAGAAAATACTTTCATACAGCTTTGTCAGTGGAATAAAATCTCTTGTAATATCTGAGTGAAAAATTTTAAAAAATTACTCAGTCCAAAATGCTTATAATAGTCTGGGCCTTAAGGGTTATTTAATAAAACAATTAGACTGGTGGGCTTTGGCTTTCTTCCTTCTTTTATTATATAAACCTAATGCTTATTTATATTCTTAAAGCGTGACAAAACTTTGATTTTCTGTCAGTATTTGTGACATTAATAAATGTTGTAATATACTTTATTAATGTATGTTGGTTTCTTTCTGTGAAATCCTGCACTAAAATCCACTTCTGTTCCTTTCCTTGTTCTTCTCACTGGCTTCCCATGTGAGTCTGGGGGATCACTTTAAACAGTAGTATCTTGGCCATTATAAAACATAGAGAAGTGCTTTTAGTGTCTTATAAAAGATGAGACTCTATTTTCTCTGCATTATTTCCAGAGTTGTCATAAGTTAAAAACACAGACAGAACTGACATATTCATATGCGGCTGCAGCTGCTCACAGTCCCAACTGTGTTTTAACTGATTATATCTCTGGAAAGAATAAAGGTAGATTCATGATCCTGATGTCATATGAACCTCTTCCAGGCATTTTTCGATTTTCATTTTTGACTCCCCGCCTTCCTAAAGCCATATGAGGGCTTCATTTTTGCAGGACAAATTGTACTTTGTAGTGGTACCATTTAATATTCTGTATGATGTATTGGGAATGTGGGAAAAAAAATCAGAATAGGGCAAAATTGGAGAAAACCGTTGACTGTGCAGAACAAATGATACATCACCTGTATTGTTGGTACAATTATTGCACTACAATTTTTTTAAGCCCTTAATAAAAAATCCAAAACGTTGCAAAAAAAAAAAAAATTCTTAGAGTTGCCTTATTTTGACACCTGTAACTTTTTTATATTTCTTTGTACGGTGATGCAGAAATTGTCTTTATTTGCAGGGCCAGATGTATTTCCTAATTATACCAATTTGAGGAATATATATTGTTTTGATCGCTTTTTATCCAAATTTTTATGGCAGATGAAACAGCGAAAAAGGTGGCTCAAACATATGTGGTTAAAAAATGGGCCCAAAACTTCGCTGGTCATTTTGATGCAACCAAAACTAATGGGAAGGCAGAATTTTTAGTCAATGGACCTGATTAAAGTTTCCTGGTCAATAATGAATGTTCTGTACCTATAGCACTATTGAACAAATCTAGACTTCTAGGGAAAAGTCCATAGTGTTGCCATTGCCATGAAGAGATTCTAAAAATGTAACGTGTAACGTGTATACTGTATACAAAATATAAAATATCTTAAATATTTATAAACATTGGCAGAAAAAAATAGAAGTGTATGAAAAGTTATAAATAAAAAAGCAAGAACAATGAAACAAAATAGTATAGTAAACCAGTACTTTAAAACCATTATTGTTCAAGGGTTCCATAACCATTTTACAGTCACTTTTCATTCAGAATCTATACTAAACTTCTTATTATTTCAGAATTGTGAGGTTTTAGTAAACTGCTTGGTTGTCAGTTTAGGCTTTAAATTACCAACAACAGTCAAATTGGATTTCCTCTCTTTCTCTGATGCCAAGTTTGTAAGGCACATTAGGTTACCACCTTATGAGCTTCCTTTGAAATGTAAGACAGACATAAAAAATCTGAATTGGACAAAACACCCTGTGGATGAACTAGCAAGTTACCGAGGTTACAAAGAGACATAAGTGCAAGAGTTCAACTCTTTACTCTTAAAACAGAAAAAATATCCACTGAAGCAATTTCAGGCTTGTCTCAGAAGGCTGATGCATTCTTCTCCGAAAACACGAAATTCTTCGGACTGAGCTGCTGGTTAACACATCATAGTATTTTTAACTTAAAATAAGAAAAGTAGTTATTATACATCATTAACATCATATAGATAGGATATTAACCAGATAAAATTTAAATAAGTTTCTCACAAGCGTAAAGGTAGTTTGCTTTTAAAAACTAGACTTCTACATTTTAAAAAATGTGTAAATTGGATAAAAAGACAAAATACTCAATTTTCAAATTCCTTATTGATGATTGTGTCATTGTCTTCCAGTAGTATAATGTTGTACCATGTTAGCCATTGAAAGTAGTGGAAGAGTGAAGAAATCAGGCGATACCTTTTAGAGGCTAACTGAGTATATTTATAAGTAAGCTTTCAGGAGTACTCGCTCCCTTCATCAGACATGGTGTGATACAAGAACTGAAAATTAACAGATTTTTATACACATGGTTTTCAAAGCATTTTAGAGTCCTTAAAAAAAATTGCAATCTAAGTAGAGAAGTTATTTACAACAGGTCAAAAAAAACAGTCTGGAAACTTGTGGTGCGTGACGGAGGGATCAGTAATTCTTGCTGTTATCTGTTTGTTATCAGGAGGTGATTTGTGACCCTCACAGGTCACACATAGTGTGATTTGAAGCTGGCATGAATATTGAGTTCAGTTCAAGGTTCAAACATAGTGTGACATGAAGCTGGCATGAATATTAATTCCAAATTGCAGAGTTTGAAATTTTTGCATAAATTTGTACTCCATTTCTTTTCTTTTCTCCTGTGTCTTAAAATGTCCCATTAAAACCACAACCCGCAAATCTTCAATAGAGTGGTTTTCTCCGGAGAAATGTGCGGCTACTGGGAGATCGGTTCTGCTGTTATTAATGGTGGATCTGTGTGAGTTCATTCGTTGACTGAGTCTCTGCCCTGTTTCCCCCACATAGAGGCCTGTGGTGGGACATTGAACACACATTATGAGGTACACCACATTGGAAGACCTGCAGGAAAATGTCCCCCTAATTCTGTGCACCTGTTGTGACTGTGGGATAGGTACACTGTCAGCGGTGTGGATGTGCTTGCAGGTCATGCACCGTTTATGTAGGCAAGGTGAGGTGCCATTTTCAGTTGGGGCCTTCAGGGCACTCCGGACGATAATGCGCCTCAGGTTTGGTGGTTGTCGAAAGGAGAGGAGAGGGGGGACTGGAAATATGTCCTTGAGTCTGTTGTCCCTATGTAGTACAGGTTGGAGCTCCTTGGCAATCCTTCGTAGGATCTCCAGCTGTGGGTTGTAGGTGACAACTAGGGGCACTCGGGCTTCTTTCTGGGTCTCTCTATATGTGAGCAGACTGTCTCTGTTAATGGCTGCTGCTTTGTTTAATTGGTTGTCTGTCACTTTTGGTTTGTATCCCAATCTGAGAAATTTCATCCTCAGATCCAGGAGGTGCTTGTCCAGGTCTGTTTTGTCGGAGCAAATACGATTGTATCGTATAGCCTGGCTGTAGATTATAGATTGTCTTGTGTGCTTGGGGTGGAAGCTGTCGTTTCTCAGGTAGGCCGTTCTGTCTGTGGGTTTGTGGTATATTGATGTGAGTAGCCGGTGGTCTTTAATGTATATTGTGGTATCCAGAAAGTGAATTTCACTCCCTGAATAGCTAAGTTTAAGGTTGATGGTCGGGTGAAAGTCATTGAAGTCATTATGGAATTGAAGTAGGGCCTCCTCACCTGCAGTCCAGATGACAAGGATATCATCGATATAACGAAGGTAAATCATAGGTTTGGTGGTGCATGTTGATAAATATGTTCCTTCCATTTCTGCCATAAAGAGATTTGCATATTGGGGTGCACATCTGGTCCCCATTGAAGTTCCCATTCGCTGTAGATATAGATCCTCTCCAAAGGTAAAATGGTTGTGGCTAAGGATGAATTGTATGAGCTGTGTTACTGGTTCTGTTGGGAGGTTTTGTTTTGCCAGGTGTACCCGACATGCTGCAACTCCATCCTTGTGGGGAATGTTAGTATACAGGGATGGAGTTGCAGCATGTCGGGTACACCTGGCAAAACAAAACCTCCCAACAGAACCAGTAACACAGCTCATACAATTCATCCTTAGCCACAACCATTTTACCTTTGGAGAGGATCTATATCTACAGCGAATGGGAACTTCAATGGGGACCAGATGTGCACCCCAATATGCAAATCTCTTTATGGCAGAAATGGAAGGAACATATTTATCAACATGCACCACCAAACCTATGATTTACCTTCGTTATATCGATGATATCCTTGTCATCTGGACTGCAGGTGAGGAGGCCCTACTTCAATTCCATAATGACTTCAATGACTTTCACCCGACCATCAACCTTAAACTTAGCTATTCAGGGAGTGAAATTCACTTTCTGGATACCACAATATACATTAAAGACCACCGGCTACTCACATCAATATACCACAAACCCACAGACAGAACGGCCTACCTGAGAAACGACAGCTTCCACCCCAAGCACACAAGACAATCTATAATCTACAGCCAGGCTATACGATACAATCGTATTTGCTCCGACAAAACAGACCTGGACAAGCACCTCCTGGATCTGAGGATGAAATTTCTCAGATTGGGATACAAACCAAAAGTGACAGACAACCAATTAAACAAAGCAGCAGCCATTAACAGAGACAGTCTGCTCACATATAGAGAGACCCAGAAAGAAGCCCGAGTGCCCCTAGTTGTCACCTACAACCCACAGCTGGAGATCCTACGAAGGATTGCCAAGAAGCTCCAACCTGTACTACATAGGGACAACAGACTCAAGGACATATTTCCAGTCCCCCCTCTCCTCTCCTTTCGACAACCACCAAACCTGAGGCGCATTATCGTCCGGAGTGCCCTGAAGGCCCCAACTGAAAATGGCACCTCACCTTGCCTACATAAACGGTGCATGACCTGCAAGCACATCCACACCGCTGACAGTGTACCTATCCCACAGTCACAACAGGTGCACAGAATTAGGGGGACATTTTCCTGCAGGTCTTCCAATGTGGTGTACCTCATAATGTGTGTTCAATGTCCCACCACAGGCCTCTATGTGGGGGAAACAGGGCAGAGACTCAGTCAACGAATGAACTCACACAGATCCACCATTAATAACAGCAGAACCGATCTCCCAGTGGCCGCACATTTCTCCGGAGAAAACCACTCTATTGAAGATTTGCGGGTTGTGGTTTTAATGGGACATTTTAAGACACAGGAGAAAAGAAAAGAAATGGAGTACAAATTTATGCAAAAATTTCAAACTCTGCAATTTGGACTTAATATTCATGCCAGCTTCATGTCACACTATGTTTGAACCTTGAACTGAACTCAATATTCATGCCAGCTTCAAATCACACTATGTGTGACCTGTGAGGGTCACAAATCACCTCCTGATAACAAACAGATAACAGCAAGAATTACTGATCCCTCCGTCACGCACCACAAGTTTCCAGACTGTTTTTTTTGACCTGTTGTAAATAACTTCTCTACTTAGATTGCAATTTTTTTTAAGGACTCTAAAATGCTTTGAAAACCATGTGTATAAAAATCTGTTAATTTTCAGTTCTTGTATCACACCATGTCTGATGAAGGGAGCGAGTACTCCTGAAAGCTTACTTATAAATATACTCAGTTAGCCTCTAAAAGGTATCGCCTGATTTCTTCACTCTTCCATTGTCTTCCAGTGTTTGTTTAAAATTAGAGATGGGCGAACCTCACAATATTTGTTTAGACGAATATTTGGGAAATTCAACCCTCCGGTTCATTTTGGGCCGAACTTGATCGGCACAAACCAGAAGTTTTATTATTATACTCTCGGGATTCCTCAGACCCCAGGGTATAATAAATGGAGGCCCAGGGAAGGTAAGCAAAAATAACCAACAATTATAGTCACCAGCCTCTGGCTGAGGTTGCACAATCTGGGGTCACTGTTAAGGGCTGTGATTGGGCCTTAGATGTCACGTGGGGCATGCAGACATTATGACACTGGGTCAGTGTCCGCAGGGCACTTGACATCAGCCAGAGGCCTGAAGCGGACATGACGCTCAGGGTGACCATGTGATCACTGGTCATAATCACAGGCCTCAGCGGTGGCCCCAGGCCGATGATGTCACAGAAGAGAGGCAGATGTCACCAAAAGGTAATGGAAGTGTTATGTTCGACCCCGAGCCAAATGAAACAAACTAGCATGCATAATAAACGGGTTTATTAAAGAAATACAAAATAAAGGGCAGACAAAATAACTGAGAAAGTAAAACAGAGTTGGCAGGAGAAAATAATAATAGAAATCGCCCTGCGATCCGCCCTGACTAATCCTGCCTAACGCCAGAGTTTTCCTCTGAAAGAGGACACCTCACAGGAACCTAACTAGAATCCCTGTGAGCTTACCCTGAAATTAAACATACCATAAACCAGCAGTCCCCTGCACTGACCACCCAACAGCTAAATCCCAGAATCCACATACAACACCTGAGAACCTGGCCAGACAGCACAGGTATGGCTGAACACACAAGTATAACCAGCAGTGTGCAATAGTGAAGCCCCAGTTTATATAGCACCACAGAGGGTGTGGCAGAGGCACAGGGAAAAACCCCTCCCCAAGGCAGAAAGTACAGACAGATAAGATTTAACCCCTGCCCGTCTGGACCAACTACCTAACAGGAAGGTTAGTATGAATGTTTTTTTTTTCATTATTTTTTTCACCTGTCCTGGGCCTCCACCGATTATACTCTGGGGCAGGGGTGTAAATACCGAGGTAGGCTCGGTAGCGGCTGCAACAGGGCCCAGGACATTAGGGTGCCCAGAGCCCTGTGGCAGCCGCTACCGTGAACCCCACAAACCAGTGGCGTAATGATCAAGGTCGCAGAGGGTGCGACCGCGACTGGACCCGGCAGAGTACGGGGCCCGCGGCCAGCTGGAGATGGCCGGGCCCCGGACCACTATGATAGCAGTCGGGGAAAGCCTGCTTCCCCGACCGCTATACATACTGTTATTGGAAAGGGACCCTGGCATATTGCAGGCCCCTTTCCAATAGATGGCAGGGCAGGGCACCCAAGGGAGGTGACTGAAAATAATAAATAGATATTCTCACCTCTCCTGGGCACAGCGTTCTCTCCGGCGCTCTTCCGTCACATGGGGCGTGGCCTCGTAATGATGTCAGTGCGCCCCCACCTGACCACTGAGGCCCAATCACAGGCCTCAGCAGCGACATCGGAAGAGGGCCTAAAGACGCTGAAGATGGCAGGATGGAGCGAGGATGCAAAGAAAAGGTAAGGCAAGGTGAGTATGAATGTTTGTTATTTTTAATCACCTTCCCTGGGCCTCCGATTATTATACTCTGGGGTCTGTGTGGGGGCCACTGTGGGGAGCATATAATACTGTGTGGGGGCCACTGTGGGGAGCATATAATACTGTATGGGGGCCACTCTAGGGAGCATATAATACTGGTTGGGGCCCACTGCGGGGAGCATATAATACCGGGTGGGGGCCACTGTGGGAAGCATATAATACTGTGTGGGGCCACTGTAGGTAGCATATTATACTGTGTGTGGGGGGGAGCAATGTAGAGCATATAATGCTGTATGGAGGCCACTGTGGAGCATATAATGCTGTGTGGGGGCCACTGTCGAGCATATAATACTATCTGGGGCCACTGTTGAGCATATTTTACTGTTTGGGGACCCGTAACCGGTTCGGGGGGGGGCCCATGTCAAATGTTCGCCTTGGGGCCCAGCCATTCCTAGTTACACCACTGCTCTGGGGTCTGAAGAGACCCCAGAGTATAATAATGTCACTTTGTCACATTGACTTAACTTTGACTGTGTTTGTCTTAGAAAGCTCGAAATTAGATAGATAGGTTTCTAATAGCCCTGAGAGTATTCTACACTATGTTTGATAAATAGGTTCCTAGGAGCCGCCCTAAGAGTGTTATACACTGTGTTTTATAGATAGGTTCCTAGTAGCCCTGACAGTGTTCTACATTATGTTTTATAGATAGGTTCCTACGAGCCCTGAGAGTGTTCTACACTATATTTTATAGATAGGTTCCAAGGAGCCCTGACAATGTAATACACTATGTTTTATAGATAGATTCCTAGGACCCCTGACAGTGTTATACACTATGTTTTATAGATAGGTTCCTACGAGCCCTGGCAGTGTTCTACACTATGTTTTATAGATAGGTTCCTAGGAGCCCTGACAGTGTTATACACTATCTTTTATAGATAGGTTCCTAGGAGGCCTGACAGTGTTATACACTATGTTTTATAGATGGTTCCTAAGAGCCTCCAGAGCATTCTACACTATGTTTTATAGATAGTTTCCTAGGACCCCTAAGAGTGTTCTACACTATGTTTTAAGACAATCTAAGGATACACACAACTATAAAATAGCTCAGTCTTTGCAGCAACAAGAAACAATGTTGTAACAGTCCCGATTCCCAGATATGTCTGGAAGGGGTCACTCCACCTTATATTGGTAATGTTGCAGAAGTTTTGACCAACTTTGTAAAGGCTGGAACAATTCTTTCCACAACAAGCTCTCAAGATGAATATTAGCGAAAAGTGACTGGTATGCTGACTCAATGAACAGGTTGTAAGTCAGTATTTAGTTATAGTTTCCTATGGAAATAAATGACCAGCCCTGTTTGGGTCTTAAGCATTTTTTTTTCTTTTCTTCCATGTTGCATTCTAAGATCCATAATGTTTTGTGATGTGTAAGGGCTTATTTTTTATGGAATGAGTTGTATTTTTCAATTATTCTTTTTTGGGGTACATATACTGCAACTCATAGATTAACCTTTATTTTCTCCTTCTGAAAGAATGGGAAAAATAACAGCAGTAGATGTAGCAATCCCAATGATGTGTACTCTATTTTCTTTTTACCTTTTACACAATAAACCATATTTTATGGGAAAATGTGTTTTTTTTTCTCTAATTTTCAAACAATTCTTTTACATTGGTTTCCATGTTTTAGTCCCACTAGGGGACATAAATATAATAACACTGTTCACAGACATTTAACCTCTTAGATGACAACCTTATGGTCCTCTTTCAACTCAGTTGCATGAGGTTTATGGTTTGCTATAGCAACATATGTATTGAAGTGCATTATATTAGTGACTGAGTGGTTAAAAATGTAATAAAATGTTTAACAATTTGAAAAAAAAAAAAAAAAAAAACACAAAATGCTCTCTATTAAAAATACTTTCTTATGACAAAAAAAAAAAAAAGTACACATATTGTAATTGGTATTATCTACATGAATCTGAAATACCTCATACTGCTCCAACAATGTAAAAATAAAAAAGTTATGGTTCTTAGAATATGGTGACACAAAACCAATGATAAATATTGTTTCTTTTAAAGGGATTTTTGCGAAGAAAGTATGCAAACAGAAAAAAAAGTTACAAACTAGGTATCGCCATAATTGTACTTAGCTGCAGAATATGCTGCATGGTGAGTGGCACAAAACTTGCAATGCTAAAAGAAATATGGTGAAATAGCACTTTTTCCATTTCCTGCCAAAAAGAGTTAAGAAATCGTCAATAAGTTACGAAAAACATGAACGTAAACGAGAATGGTTGCATTGAAAAATATATCTTATTCTGCAAAAAAACAATCCCCCATAAAGCTATGTTGACTTTATACCTGTTTGTTGGGCTGTGCAGTTAGTTACTTATAAGCCTGTTATAGCAAATCAATATTGTAAGCCAACAGTATAGAGTATACAGTACTATAAAGTTGTACAGAAGAAAAAAAGTTCAACAATAGTTTGTTCCTTTTGACTTTCAATTCTTCTGTAAAAAATCCTATCTTCTTCACTTCTACATACAAGATAATGAGCTATAGAATGCCATAAAAACTGACATCTCCATGACTGATGCTAAGGCAGAGAACAGCCAAAGTGCTCATTGGACTTTACAAACACCTAGAAACAGAGCGTGCAGCCAGAACACCAAGAAAATACACAGAATCACAACATTAATGAGGAATGAAAGTCCGATAAATCTACAGAGTCACCTCGGGGGAACTCAACCAGCAAGTGAACTGTGGAAGATGTATGGGTAAATAATTGTATGGCTGGCTGGAAGATGATTGTGATGTTGATGATTTTGTTCTTCTACCTTCTTCCATAATGTATCTCTTCAGATTCCAGGATAATGTATTTAAATATTTCTGTTAAATTTATGGCTATTCATGGATAATACATTACAGATCTTGAATTTTCTATAATTTACTTTAAGAAATAATTTTCCAGGACTGGAATATTAACTTTGTTTCATACAAGGTAATAGAATGCATGGTTTCTATGTACCCTTTAGAATAAGTGACCTTCCAAAAAGCGATCGGTGGGTATTAAAGGGAGTCTGTCGGCAGTGTTAGATAAGTGACATGTAAGGATGGTGTTACAGTTACATAATCGTTTTGTGGCAACTTTGCTGCAATTTTTTCAGCCAATATTAGGGGTAGATTCAAACTGAATGTGAAATATAATAGAAGGACTTATACTTCTCCTCCCTGATGGATCTACTTCAGACTTTGGTGCAAAAATTGCAGCAAAAAATGCCACAAAAAGACCGTGGGGGGAAAATTTATCAAATCTATTTCACTAGTTTGATGGGGAATAATAGTCACAAATCAGTGATAAGATGATAAGTCACAAGTGGAGTTTTTGCATCATCCCGGGCCACTTTTTAGGAAGAAGGCAGGGCAGGGGCGGGGAGTGGGTGGGGCTTCTGCTTGCACCATATCACTTTTTATTATTTATTATCACTTTTGTGGAATAAATGAAGGTAGAATCTACAGCAGCCCTAGGGACTTACACCTAGGTGTAAGATCACAAGAGGAAGCACCTAATTCATGATGAAATTCATTGTGACCTTAGAGTGTCCTCCGCGGGTGCAGGGGACATATGCCAGTCTTGATGAATCAGCCTAAACTAGCTAAAGGGCACCTATGGGGTATTATTAATAATATATGCAAGAATTATATGATATTTCTGGTAGTAATGTGGGGGATTTTGTATCTGGGGTATATATTCATATTAATCCACACACTAGGCAGATAAAAAGAAACAAATGAACATTTTTTTTTTTAAGGAACTCAATCCCTTATATCAATATATAAGTAACTGGTATAATAACATCACTGATAATGGAAACCTAGTTACAAAGAACTCTTCCATTTTTCATTCATTCGTACCAGATACAGCACCAATGTTGGATTGCTAAGGGACTGACCCCTGGACCCCTAATAGTATGCCTTTTCATATAGTATATAGGCACAGTGGCTCATGTGTGGCTATGTCTGGTTATAAAGACAAGCCCAAATCGAGCCTAATCATTAAAGGGCATTAAAGGGCTATGCTAAGTTCAGCATCAAAGGCATGAATGAAATAAATCTGGTTACTGTAGTTTACACTACTAAAGGCAATTTTTAATGTTTGAACAATGTTATATAATATATTTGCATCTATGTATCCATAACATTATTTGGATCCATGTAAGGTCAGATTCTAGGTGCTAACATTCTATGAAACAATCTTACCTTTCAATTTTGTTCTCCCAAAGAAAAGTTGTTATAGAAAATATATCCAAAATGACAAACTGTATACATTATCTGTTTGCCCATAAAGGAATTCAAAAGAGTTGTCCAAGGGCCACAGGATAGGCCATCAGTATCGGATTGGTGAGGGTCCAACACTGATCAGCTGGTCTGGCTGTCAAAGCTGTATACATGGTATATGACTGAAAACAGTTCTGCATCTCTCCAAGTGAAAGGAAGCAGAGCTTCAGTTTCCTGGCACTACAACTAGAGAGGTCCAAGTATCAGACCCTCACTGATCAGATACTTATGAACTATCTTGTGGATAAGTCATAAGTATCCAAAACATATGGGTCTTGGTATGCCTAGTTGAGCATTCCATGATCTACATAGCATTAGTATGGTTAAAGGGAACCTGTCGATTTGGGACACTAATCTACTCAATGTCCCAAATAGCCTCATGTTAATACTATATATACCTGCATAAAAAAAACCTCTTTATACTTATCTAGAGATGAGTCTGATCGGACTCATCTGTAGTGCTCTTGACACCTTTATAGCCTTGTTCTAACACAGTCTGTGCCTGCATTACAAGGAAAAAACCTTCATACTTATCCTTACCTAGCATCTGTAATCCTGGTACCTGCGCATGTACCTGCGCATGAACACCTCAGCTTTACTGCGCATGTACTTGAGGTCAGGCACATGCACATTGAAACTAAGGTCTACATCTCCTGTTTTACTGAAGAGATGCGTCGGTGCTTGGTGTACAAAGGCTTAGAAAAGATTAAAGTATTTTTTTCTTTTAATGTGGGCACAGACTGTGTTACAATAGGGTTATTTGAGACACTAAACCACTGGTCCATTAGGTAGTTTAGTTTCCTAAATCGACCTGACAGATTTAACCTATAAAACTGAATTTCCAAGGATTGCTCACTTTTACTTTAAGTTTGGTGAAATGGCTTTTATATATGTATATGTGAACAATGACAAGTTGCAAAAATGTGACAAGTTAAAAACTTGTCTCTTCTTGTATCCAATATTTGGAGGTATCTGTAATATGCTTTGTGCACTGTCTCTTCTTGCTGTGTCTGTGCTTTATTCAGGAAACCAGCAAACATTCTTCCTGTTAATTTGTAGTAATAGATGAGATGATGGCTCTGACATTTAGATACACAGCAGTACATTTTGTCTATTACTTTTACTCAGCACTATCTCCACTCAGTACAGCATTAACTGCACACAAATGCTTGCAGTGCAGAACACAGAGATACCTAACAATAATTTCTAGCTTTCACTCTTATGTTGCTAACATGGCAACAATGACGTGTTATTTTTATATTGAACGTCAGTATGATTATGAAGATACCAAACCTATCTAGTCTTTGTTATATTTCACTGCTTTAAAAAAATAAAATAAAGGTATAGTAAAAAACCATGTATACTAAGATTCATAACTTTATTGTCCATTGATGGAGATGCATGAGGGCTTAATTTTTGTGGGGTGAGCTGTAGTCTTTTACCTTTTTAGGGTACATACAACTCTTAGATAATTTTTTATGCCATTTTTTAGGTGGAAAGTTGACAAAGAAACAACAATTCTGGCATTGGGAATATACAGATACGTGTTTGCTTGTATGTGTGTGTGTATATACTATATATACAGTACAGACCAAAAGTTTGGACACACCTTCTCATTCCAAGAGTTTTCTGTATTTTCATGACTATAAAAATTGTAGATTCACACTGAAGGCATCAAAACTATGAATTAACACATGTGGAATTATATACTTAACAAAAAAGTGTGAAACAACTGAAAATATGTCTTATATTCTAGGTTCTTCAAAGTAGCCACCTTTTGCTTTGATTACTGCTTTGCACACTCTTGGCATTCTTTTGATGAGCTTCAAGAGGTAGTCACCTGAAATAGTTTTCACTTCACAGGTGTGCCCTGTCAGGTTTAATAAGTGGGATTTCTTGCCTTATAAATGGGGTTGGGACCATCAGTTGTGTTGTTCAGAAGTCAGGTGGATACACAGCTGATAGTCCTACTGAATGGAGTGTTAGAATTTGTATTATGGCAAGAAAAAAAGCAGCTAAGTAAAGAAAAACGAGTGGCCATCATTACTTTAAGAAATGAAGATCAGTCAGTCCGAAAAATTGGGAAAACTTTGAAAGTGTCCCCAAGTGCAGTGGCCAAAACCATCAAGCGCTACAAAGAAACTGGCTCACATGAGGACCGCCCCAGGAAAGAAAGACCAAGAGTCCCCTCTGCTGCGGAGGATAAGTTCATCCGAGTTACCAGCCTCAGAAATCGCAGGTTAAGAGCAGCTCAGATTAGAGAGCAGGTCAATGCCACACAGAGTTCTAGCAGCAGACACATCTCTAAAACAACTGTTAAGAGGAGACTGTGTGCAGCAGGCCTTCATGGTAAAATAGCTGCTAGGAAACCACTGCTAAGGACAGGCAACAAGCAGAAGAGACTTGTTTGGGCTAAAGAACACAAGGAATGGACATTAGATCTGTGGAAATCTGTGCTTTGGTCTGATGAGTCCAAATTTGAGATCTTTGGTTCCAACCACTGTGTCTTTGTGCGACACAGAAAAGGTGAACGAATGGACTCTACATGCCTGGTTCCCACCGTGAAGCATGGAGGAGGAGGTGTGATGGTGTGTGGGTGCTTTGCTGGTGACACTGTTGGGGATTTATTCAAAAGTGAAGGAATACTGAACCAGCATGGTTACCACAGCATCTTGCAGCGGCATGCTATTCCATCCGGTTTGTGTTTAGTTGGACCATCATTTATTTTTCAACAGGACAATGACCCCAAACACACCTCCAGACTGTGTAAGGGCTATTTGACCAAGAAGGAGAGTGATGGGGTGCTACGCCAGATAACCTGGCCTCCATAGTCACCAGACCTGAACCCAATCGAGATGGTTTGAGGTGAGCTGGACCGCAGAGTGAAGGCAAAAGGGCCAACAAGTGCTAAGCATCTCTGGGAACTCCTTCAAGACTGTTTGAAGACCATTTCAGGTGACTACCTCTTGAAGCTCATCAAGAGAATGCCAAGAGTGTGCAAAGCAGTAATCAAAGCAAAAGGTGGCTACTTTGAAGAACCTAGAATATAAGACATATTTTCAGTTGTTTCACACTTTTTTGTTAAATATATAATTCCACATGTGTTAATTCATAGTTTTGATGCCTTCAGTGTGAATTTACAATTTTTATAGTCATGAAAATACAGAAAACTCTTGGAATGAGAAGGTGTGTCCAAACTTTTGGTCTGTACTGTATATATATATATATATATATATATATATATTTACGGCTTTCATGGTGCAGGATAAATAACATGATATTATAATAGATTACACTAGTGGCACTGGTAGATTCCGGTCTGAGTCACAATGCATATGTACTCAATTCTCTATAGCAAACTATAGTTAAGAACTTATAAATCTATATACTGTATCTGTCAGGGGAATTTAATTGTTGACATGTGTCTATGTGTTAAGTCCTTTAAACTATCCAGTGGGATTTTTTCAGGATGCAGAAGACAGCCCCTTGGAGATGAGAGTAAGACTTTGACAACTTGGTCTGGTTTGCAAGCAAGTTTAAAGGATGGGCTGATAGCTGTGTGTCTATCCCAGCTGAACACCCCCATCCAATACAGGCATCTGAACTAAAAGACCAGATACTAATTAATATTCATGGTACTTATTAATCTTTGCCCAGTCACAGCGAAGGGATATGTATAATGACTAAGGCTACATGCATACGACTAGCCAAGCCGTTACTGAACATCATGGATGGCACATGGGTGCCTCAACAGCTCCATTCACTGCTCTTAGTGAGTCTGGACCACAAAACGTACATGAATAGGACCTGTCCTGAGTTTTGCTCACGGCCCCAAACACATATATGGGGCTATAAAATATAAAGGGTTGGCAAACACACTGACCATGCACATGGTCGTATGCATGAGCACTTAGAAGGGCAATTCTGAAACTTGAGCCAATGGCTGAAATGATAAAACATAGGTATGACCATATTATCAATGTTACACGTGGGATTCAGCCAAGACTGAGTGCACTCCCCTATTTCCTCCTATCACTAGTGAATCAGGGCTAGACCTTGTAAATACTAGGTATTCTGTCATTTTCTCTTCTTTATTTTGTATCTATTTGCTGTCTGTCTTTTTTATATGTCTATTTTTGTAGTTTTGTTAGCACTAAACTGTTTTATAATATAGAGTTTCCTTTAGTGCTATCCTCTACAGATCTACTGTCTTGTATAGTGGTTACACTGCTTGACTGCTGGAGAGCAGTGAGTGCATGTGTGTTAGGAACTTATTAACCCGGGACTGAATAGGTGATGTCAGCGTGTATCTGGGGTGCATGGAGTGTTGGGGTGTCATTTATGCTCCATTTGCAAACTGAGTGAAAGGAGAGCACAAAATTGAGTGAGTGGAGTAAATTTACCCCTTGTAGTCACACTCACATCATGTACTAGGCCAGTATATAGAGTACTGCAAAAGTTTCAGGCAGGTAGAAAAATTGCTGAAAAGTAAGAATGCTTTCAAATATTGAAGTGCTAATAGTTTATTTCTGTTAATTAATAAAATGCAAAGTGAATGAACAAAAGATAAATCTTAATGCCATCAATATTTGATGTGACCTTTGATCTTTGCCTTCCATGAATTCTTTTAGGTACACTTGGAGACATTTTTTGAAGGAACTCAGCAGGGAGGTTGTTCCAAACATCTTGGAGAACCACCTGCAGATCTACTGTGGATATGGGCTTGCGCAGATCCTTCTATCTCTTCATGTAATCCCAGACAGACTGGATGATGTTGAGATTAGGGCTGTGTGGAGGACATATCATCACTTCCAGGACTCCTCCTCCAAAGGGTGGTCACACTAAATATTGATGTGACATTCACTTAATTTTATTAATTGACAAAAACAAACTATTAATACTTCTATTTTGGAAAGCATTCTTATTTTGCAGCATTTTTTCCACACTTGCCTAAAACTTTTGCACTGTACTGTATGTGACACATTCCCTCCCCACATGCTTGTGTTACACCAAAGTCAACAGTACAAATTAGATGCAGTCACATGTACCACAGGAAAAATCCATTACATCTAATGACACAAAAGAGATGCCTCCTTCAATTGCATGCATCCTCTTTCCTCATCTACTCCATTCCCAATAGTCGTCATAATATTTTCCTCCAGCCACAGGATGTTTCTGCAGCGTTTTCCACACAAACATTTTAGGTTCCACATATTTCCATTAAACCCTTCATTCAGCATTCCACAATTCTGGAAGCGAGTGGAACCTGCTCCTCTCTTCCTCTGGATTCTGAAGGTCAATGAGATTATGCGCTTGGAAAACCTCACTTCCTTCCTGCATGACACAGGTGAAGCCTTTAACAAAACTTGGTTTTACTGGTTGGAATTCCAACGTACTGCAGAGTATCAGACACTTCTGGGCTCTGGGCCCCCCTCCCGGGCTTGAACTCTGAGCATAGTCTCCCACCGTTAGTATTTGTCCTACCATTGTATTTGTTTCTACACCTGACCTTACATAGTGAACTTCAGGTCCGTCTACTGTGACCCTGACACGTGTTGTCCTCCAGGCCTCCCTCAAGGCGGCCCACACATGGTATGTTATCCTGTTCACTCCCCCCCCCCCTTTTTTTTTTTTTCTTTCTCCCTCCTCTTCCTCTTTCTCTCTCTGCTCCCCTTCCCTCCCCTCTCCGCTCTTTTTTTATCTTCTTCTAATTAATGTTTATGCTGCCTTGCTGACTGTGGCCGTCTTGGGGTCCCCTTTGGTGGCTCCGGTCCGCATTGTTTTTATTTTTGGTCTGTTGTTTTATGTTTGTTCGTAAAAATTCAATAAAATATTTGAATTGAAAAAAAAAACAAAAACCCTTCATTCAGGTTCCCTACCAATATTATCCTGCTGCTGCCCAAGATGTTGTGCCCCCAAACACTGTAATAGTATATTACACCTCTTATTGGTGCTTACACAATATAATGTCCCTCAGTGGACCCACACACAATATAACACCCCCTAGCAGCTCCCGCACCATATAAATTCCCCTTAGAGACCTCCACACACCCTTAGTACCTCCACACAGAGTAATGCCAACTTATTTGCCCCCACACATTATAATGCTGCTCAGTTGTCCACTATAATATGTAATACCCCCTCAGTATCCCTGCACACTATTATGGTCTCTCACATAGTATAATATAACCCTTCAATGGTCCTCATAGAGTATAATGCAACCTCAGTGGCTCCATACTCCATATAGTATAATGGCCCCTCAAATAGTTTAATGCCACCTTACTGGTCCTCACATAGTATAATGCACCACAGTGGCCCCTCATACAGTAATATACTCTTCAGTGATCCCTTACACATTATAATGCCTCTCAGTGGTCTACCACACAGTATCGTGCCCCCACAGTGGCCTCATACAACATAATGCCACCTTAAGCTTCCCCTAGTCACTGCAGGCAAATTTTAACTTAACACTTATTAATGTGTATTTTATTTAATTTCTATGTATGGGATAGATAGATAGATAGATAGATAGATAGATAGATAGATAGATAGATACAGCCAGACAAGAGAATGCACCGCTACAATACATGGAATTATGGGAGGGAAGAGAAATGATACATTTAAAAAGAAGAGGATAAAAAAAATCTCATGAATAAACCATACTATAATTTAATGGGAGTTAATATATTAACAGATTTTAAGGTACTGGCACTTTTTAAGTGTTCTGAAGTGACTTATTTCCATAGCCGCTCTAACCAGTTATGTACAGGAAAGATGTCGCTTTTCAGAGCCGTCCAAAAACCTACATTAAGCAGTGCAGCTCAGTAACCATTTTACCACTGAACCTATATCTATTAAAATGTAATTTCAACAGTTTCTATGAATTACCGATCACCAACAGAGAAATGAAATTTTAACTGAATAGAAAACTTTGATCAAGAGCCTTGTTTAACATTCAGTACGTGGGGAACAAAATGAATAAATCAGACTAGTGAAATATATTAAAATGTACAGCATGAAATTCTCCATCTTATCAGATGCTAGGTCAGCGGTATCCAAGGTAACTGACTTTGTTACAATTTTTATCAATTTTATCAATAGCCACATTTAAAGGGATTTGAAATAAGTCATTTTTAGCATTCCACTGTAATACAGAAAACATGTTTGTGTTGATCTCATAAGTGGGATGAAATAAGGACAACTTGAGCAAAATCAATTTCACACATAACTATGTCAGTCCTCCTACTCAGTTACACTCCCCCGCTGCTAGAGATCATGATATGAGTCACTAGTTAACTTCAATACTTAAGCACAGAGGATGACAAATATTACACATTTGTAACAATTCACACGATAATCTAAATATGTTATTTATAAAGAGAAGCAATAAAGCTACAGCAGCAAATTCTTCAACGCAATAAAATATATGCAATTTTTTTTTTTTTTTTTTACATAGAGTACGTAAATGGTTTACAAGGTTGAAATAAAAGACAACAATATAATCCTAACATTTTGATGCAGAGAAAGGCAGACTCAATATCCTATATTAGGGGAAACATTCCTACCCAACTCCAAATATAGCAATCAAAATGAAACCCAGGATCAAACTACCATCTCTAGAAATCTATGCCCATAACTTGAAATATTATTCCAAAATGTCATCCAGACTCCTCTAGAACTTGAAACACCATCACAACATCCCGTGGCAGAGAGTTCCATTGTTTCCTGGTCTGTGGAGTCGGTGGGCCAAACCACAGGCTCTGATTTCTCTATTTTTCCACTCCAACTCCTTGAATTCATGAAAAAAACTAATGATTAAATTCCTATGAAAGTAAATATGTAGCAAACTATGTATCAAATTACGTATACAGTCAGGAGTGGAACTACATACAGTAATTGCCACCTGAACAGTGACTTTAGGCTGAAAAAAAAAAAAATGAAAAAAGAATATATATCTATATATATATATATATATATATATATATATATATCTATATATATATATATATATATATATATATATATATTAGTACACACAGTACAGACCAAAAGTTTGGACACACCTTCTCATTCCAAGAGTTTTCTGTATTTTCATGACTATAAAAATTGTAGATTCACACTGAAGGCATCAAAACTATAATTTCACATTTCACTTACCAGGTTTCCATAACAACACAGCCATAAATAGACTGTACCTATACTGGACTGTCATACTGGATGTCAAGTGCAAAGCTGGCGAATTCTTTTGGGGCCACTACACAAACAAAAAATGAAATATACCCGTGTGAAGCCGGGTCCTTCTGCTAGGATATATATATATATATATATATATATATATATATATATATATAGAAACATTTTCCTCAGTAATGCCTTCATTTGCAGGATATTAGGAATAAAACATTAAGGTGCACATTTTTCCATTATACTTTTTCTCTGTAGATTTCATTCCTCGTTTTGGCTTACTACAACTGATTGAAAATACTGACCTAAACACTCCAGTGTGAAAGAGGCCATAGCATAATATATTTGCTATGAGAATCATCACGATCATTACAGTTCTGCTCACAATCAGACTAGTGTAATATTTTTAGTGCAGCCGCAATAGATATTTAAGGTGACAGTAACTTTGGTTTCTGTGAAGCAGATGGAGAGTTTGTGGCCTATTTATCTTAACTCATCACACTAATTGATTAAGTGGCCTTGCCTCATGAATATTAACATAGCATAAAGGGCAGGCATGTAGCAATTCATCTTTCCAAGGGAGCCGTAATGTAAAATGTCAGTTATTGTTAACATTTTTCTAAGGAGTATTTATTAAGCAAATAAGCTAATAATTTACCTATTGATAAGATTAAACCTGATGCATTGACTCCCTGCAAAAGATGGTGAAATACTGCAAGGAAAAAGATCTACCTTTTATATACCGTAGCAACTCTAGTTTTGCCATCTGAAAAGTCAAAGGCAAATGAATATTGTTTGGGCTCAATTCACATCATACCTACTGTTGGTCTATATGTCCATGTGTCCATAGACTCTAACAGGAAAATGTACATATGTAGCAAAGTTTAACTTGACAATACAGTGTCCATGGAGCAACAGAATAATTCTCTGTACGCCTGCATCTGAAATTGGAACATTGCAGTAGTGTATATTGACCCCTCTGACTACTATGGTACATTACGCTCTCTACAACTTAGAACCCAATGTATCTGTAATATGCTAGTTTGCATGACTCCTTACTATGATGTACAGTGCTGGCCAAAAGCATTGGCACCCCTGCAATTCTGTCAGATAATACTCAATTTCTTCCAGAAAATGATTGCAATCACAAATGCTTTGGTAATAATATCTTCATTTATTTTGCTTGCAATGAAAAAACACAAAAGAGAATGAAAAAAAAAGTCAAATCATTGATCATTTTACACAAAACTCCAAAAATGGGCCGGACAAAAGTATTGGCACCCTCAGCCTAATACTTGGTAGCACAACCTTTAGACAAAATAACTGCGAACAACCGCTTCCGGTAACCATCAATGAGTTTCTTACAATGCTCTGCTGGAATTTTAGACCATTCTTCTTTGGCAAATTTCTCCAGGTCCCTGAGATTTGAAGGGTGCCTTCTCCAAACTGCCATTTTGAGATCTCTCCACAGGTGTTCTATGGGATTCAGGTCTGGACTCATTGCTGGCCACTTTAGAAGTCTCCAGTGCTTTCTCTCAAACCATTTTCTAGTGCTTTTTGAAGTGTGTTTTGGGTCATTGTCCTGCTGGAAGACCCATGACCTCTGAGGGAGACCCAGCTTTCTCACACTGGGCCCTACATTATGCTGCAAAATTTGTTGGTAGTCTTCAGACTTCATAATGCCATGCACACGGTCAAGCAGTCCAGTGCCAGAGGCAGCAAAGCAACCCCAAAACATCAGGGAACCTCCGCCATGTTTGACTGTAGGGACTGTGTTCTTTTCTTTGAAGGCCTCTTTTTTTTTCCTGCAAACTCTATGTTGATGCCTTTTCCCAAAAAGCTCTACTTTTGTCTCATCTGACCCGAGAACATTCTTCCAAAAAGTTTTTGGCTTTCTCAGGTAAGTTTTGGCAAACTCCAGCCTGGCTTTTTTATGTCTCTGGGTCTGAAGTGGGGTCTTCCTGGGTATCCTACCATAGAGTCCCTTTTCATTCAGACGCCGACGGATAGTACGGGTTGACACTGTTGTACCCTCGGACTGCAGGGCAGCTAGAACTTGTTTGGATGTTAGTCGAGGTTCTTTAGCCACCATCCGCACAATATTTCGTTGAAATCTCTCGTCAATTTTTCTTTTCCGTCCACATCTAGGGAGGTTAGCCACAGTGCCATGGGCTTTAAACTTCTTGATGACACTGCGCACGGTAGACACAGGAACATTCAGGTCTTTGGAGATGGACTTGTAGCCTTGAGATTGCTCATGCTTCCTCACAATTTTGCTTCTCAAGTCCTCAGACAGTTCTTTGGTCTTCTTTCTTTTCTCCATGCTCAATGTGGTACACACAAGGACACAGGACAGAGGTTGAGTCAACTTTAATCCATTTCAACTGGCTGCAAGTGTGATTTAGTTATTGCCACCACCTGTTATGTGCCACAGGTAAGTAACAGGTGCTGTTAATTACACAAATTAGAGAAGCATCACCTTTTTTATGTTTGGTGTGGAATTATATCCAATTTGGCTCTTTGACAATTCTTTTTGTGGTTTTCCATTGAAGACAAATTAAATGAAGATATTATTACCAAAGCATTTGTGATTGCAATCATTTTCAGGAAGAAATTGAGTATTATCTGACAGAATTGCAGGGGTGCCAATACTTTTGGCCAGCACTGTATATTTTTTTATTGATCCTGTGGCGTCCCATATACACAAAATTTAATATCAATAATAAAACAAGTGCTTCATTTTTGTCTTAGGGGCAACAGTTATGACTATCTCTGTAAGAGATCTTTGCAGCAGAGTCTACTGACTGCCAGCCATGCCTCTATTGAAATCCAATTTTCCCAGTTGATAGACTTTAAAGGGGTCGATCACTTTCAGACAAATATTGAGAGACAAATGCTATTGTTTGTATACTTCTACAGTTTCCAATATATTCTAAAGTTTCCAGTATACTTTCTGTATCAGTTCCTAACAGTTTTCTAGATCTCTGTTTGAAGTTGTTCATTCTAGTTACCTTTAGTGGATGAAATTCTGACCATGGTCATGTGATGTACTGTTGATGGTCATGTAATATACAGTCCATGGTCATGTGATGAACACACAGGTGCTGCTGGTTATTGCACAGCACAGTAATCAGACATCTGCCTGGTAACGAGCTGTGAACCTGTGTGCTCCTCACATGACCATGGTCAACCTCTTAAAGAGGGGGGGGGATAATTGGACTGAGAATGTAGGATTGCTGTTCTGACGAAATTTGGTGCCACAGCACCCATTCCGTGTCCTGCCATTGACAGCCAGCCACTGTTACCTTAATTTGCAGTGGTTTCATGATCAAGTACCTGGACTGTTCTGAACAGGCTCTACTTCACATCTGATGATTGTTGGACGTCTCATGGTTAGAGATGGGAGAACCTCTCAAGATTTGATTCGTGCTTTTTTAAATTTTAAACTGTCATGCCAATGTATTATAACTGTACTATGACACAGCACAAGGTTAAATTATAGTGCCTGTTATGATATATTACTTTTCCACCGTGCCACCAATGATTTTTTAGTGAGCGGCTGGAGGGGATGGAGGAGTTAGATGCTGACTGGCAATGCATGTGAATTGCAAGGAGGGCCCTGCAATGGAAATGCAAGCAGGGACCATATAGCAATTCAAATGAATTGCTAGGCAGTGCTGTACAATTTTTAACTAGCGAGATCCACCTGTGATCTTTAACTCTGCTACATCTGTGTATATAGTTTATTATTTAAAAGTACGACTTGTAAGTACAAGTCATTTCTTCACATGTGACATGCCAATTTACAGAACTGTCTGCAGCAGCTTTAGGCTTAGTGATATGTTAATTATACAAAAACACATTGTAAGCATCCTCATTGCTTAAATGTTCAAAGTTAGTTGTGTAGAGCTGCCGATGGCATCTTGTTGACAAGTGAGCTATTGTTTTACAGTAAGCGAGCTCTGTCAGCTAAATGTAAGACTCGAAGAGACATCATTCAGATAATGTATTAGCAAGATAACTGCAGGTAACAGAACTTGCAAACCTTGGATATTGTAGAACTGGCTGAAAAACAATCTCAGACAGGAAACAAATGCAAGTGATCAAACCTACAAGTGAAAATACCACTCAGCTTTCATCCAAACTGTCGTGCCTTAGGTAGTTCTATACATGACTGTTTTATGTTCCAGTGTTTTATTTTATCATTATTATTACAATTATTTACAGAGCACTCACTATCTAGAAATGTCTTCTACACAGGAAAACATGGGGTCTACTATCTATGACAATGGTAGTCAATGAACTAGGTGCCATATGGGTTTTCTGGTGCTTAACCTATGGCTCCTAGATGTGGTCTTCCATGTGTGTACTATAAAGTTTGTTCAGTATCCAGCTATGTGGAAATGCTTTTCCACCCTGCTGTACTACATGTTTTGCATACAGTACATCTCTCTGTATGACACAGAACAGTATTTTTTTAAAGCAGCAATGCTGAGAAATTAGGATGTTTAGTTTTCTGGACATTTGGAGAAGTGCTGATTGACCTCCCACGAATCCTGAATATGAGGGCTCTGTGTTCCCCATTTACAAGAAATGGTGTTACACTTTTTTCCCATATTTTTGAAAAGAAGCATGAGAGAGATTTTGAAAAACAATGTTACCAAAAAAAAAAACAATGTAATAAAGCAATAAAAACACACAGTATGTAGAAGCATCACCAACCTTAGACATATGAACTCCAAAACAAATATAGACCCAGACCAGATCCCGTATACAAATAAAACTCCCACACCAGACTCCCTAAACAAATACAGTCCTCAAAATAGACAAGCTAAACAAATATGGATCCCAGACAAGACCCCAAAATATAGATCCCAAATCAGACCCCTAAATAATTATAGATCCCAGACCAGAGTCTCTAAACAAATACAGATTCCAGACCAGACCCCCTAAGAAAATATAGATCCCAGATAAAACACCCTAAATGTAAACTGAAAAATAGAAATAGGTAAAAAATAATTCACTATAAAAAAAAACAAAAAAAAAAAAACAGATACATTAGGAATATTTGGCATCACAGTGCTCCCCTCAAGTGGCAGCCATAATGCCCCATAAATTCAACACAGCATAACTTTATTTCTTATTACTCTCTGACACTAGTATTCCTGCTAAGGTTTTTGTGTATAATAAACAGAATAATAAGTCAAGTTTAAGGTTTTTGAAACTCATTAATTCCTCTGCATTTCCTTTCCCAATTTTATGTGAAGTTGAAAAAGCTCATTCCGGAATCCTCATAGATCATAATGATAGAAAAATACAGTAATTAACTGCTACTTCATTTTAATTACAGCTTGACAAAATGACTGAAAACACCTCCATATTATAATTTATGGTTTATTATAAGAATCCTGACTTTGTTTTTTTTGGCTTACATAAAAACTTTTTAAATTAGTTTTTATTTGTGTGTCATAAAATGGAAGCAAAAATGCTAAAATAAACTAGTGCATCTTAGAAATCTGCTATAATGACAGAGATCATATCACAGCACAAGGCATGACAGCATAAATATATATCTGATTTAAGCAGAGCCTGTTGTATTCTAATTTGGCCTGTATACATACCAGGGCTATAAAGTCAGGAGACTGTTTCTGATAAATTCTTGTCTATAGCAAAGCATCTTGACATTAGCAATGCAAAAAGCTTGGATTGTGCTGAAGTTAATGAGGTTAACCCCTTCCAGCCTTTTTTGATTTTTGATTTTACTCTGCACCATCCAAAAGCCTTCTTTATTTTTCCATTTGTAAAGCCTTATGAGGGCTTAATTTTTGCGGGACAATTTGTTTTTCATAATGGTACCATTTAATATTACAATATAATGTACTGGGAAACTGGAAACAAGAATGGAGTAGAATTAGAGAAAATCCACATTTGTGCCACATTCTTATTGGTTTTGTTTTTACAGCATTCACTGTGCAGCAAAATGACATGCTGCAATAATTTCGACTGTGTTTGCCATAGAAAGCTAGAAATTGTATAGATAGGTTCCTAGTAGCCCTAAAAGTATTGTACACTATGTTTTAAGGCAATTTAAGGTGTGGTTCATATCGAACGAATTAGGGACCCCAGACGGCCAAACCCAATCTTGAGTGCTTCACCCATCTCTAGTAGTGACTACTTTTTATAGTGACAAATTTACCTGTGCTTCATTCGCCACCATTACCGGTTGACACACACACCTCCCGAAAGTCAGAACATGCGCACTTCTGGTCATGTACAATGGCAAGGAAGGCACTGAACAGGATATGAGCATATCCCAGATGGCATAAATTGCCATTTATATTGTGGCCAGTCTTAGATCAAACAATGGGAGATGGATGAGAAGTGCAAATGAACAATTGACAAAAGAACAGATGTACAAATAGACAACATAAGATAACATAAAAGGTGATAACAAACCCTTTCTTGTGGCAATTCAGGCTCTCTATTCCCATCCCTCGGCAGTGGTTAGGCTCCCTCATGCCTCCTCGCCCTCCTTCTCTATTCGTAATGGTACTAGACAGGGCTGCCCCCTCTCTCCTATTATATTAGCCCTTTGTATTGAACCTTTGGTGGCCAAGATCCGACGGGATCCTAATGTTAGGGGAATTAATGTCCGAGACAGGGAATTTAAAGTCTCCCTTTTTGCTGACTTCGTACTTCTCACTCTCACCTCCCCCCCTACTACACTCCCTAACTTATTACGCTTACTTGAGGTTTATAGCAACTTCTCGGGGTATAAAGTGAACCCCTCGAAAACTGAGGTGCTTCCTCTTAATATCCCACAAGATCTTCTCCTTCTTCTTCGCGGGAATTACGACTTTCAGTGGTGGACATCCTCCATTCGCTACCTGGGAATCCAGATCTCTCCCTCCTATGCGACTCTTTACTTGGCTAATTACCAAGAGAGCCCTCCTAGATAAGTGGCAGCCTTTACCTATTTCCCTTTTGGGGAGAATTGCTGCGGTCAAGATGACTCTCCTTCCAAAACTATTATACTATTTTGAGACGCTCCCAGTTGCAGTCGCCCTGGTAGACTTACTTAACTTACAGAAGGCTATCTTTCAGTTTATTTGGCAGGCCAAATGACATTGTATTCCCCGTTCTGTCATGTTGGCAGGTAGGGGGGGTCTTGCTGTCCCACACCTTTTGCACTATTGAACAGCTCATCTGCACTGCATCCCATTCTGGGAAGCTATGCCGGAATATGCCAAATGGGTAGAGATTGAGAAGCTGTGGTTGGCACTCATACATCCTAATGCACTCTTGTGGGTTGGCTCCCCCCTGCCCCCATCTACTCTGCCCTATTCGTTTCACTAGGTCTATTTGGTCCGCCTGCTGTACTAAGTTTTCCCTGATGTCCCCGCGCTCCTCCATGGTATCCATATTGTATAACCCCCCTCCTCCCAGATAGCCTGACTTCTACTATGGTTAAAGTATGGTCCGAGGCAGGTATCTTTCGGATCGCTGACATGGTTGCTCCTACGACATTGATGCTCAGGCCCTTTACTTACCTTACGCTAATCTGAATCTGCCGGCTTCTGAGTGGCTCTGCTACTCTCAGGTGGTCCATTTTGTTTGCAAAAGATTTGCCGTGCAGGCACGTCCACTAGGGGCCTTATCTCCTCAATCTACCAGCTTCTTGCCTCCCAGGCTGTTGACTCTTCTGTTAGTCATCGCTATACAGTGGGGAAAAAAAGTATTTAGTCAGCCACCAATTGTGCAAGTTCTCCCACTTAAAAAGATGAGTGTCACCGCACAGTATGACACTGTCCAATCATTGTTGATAACATCAGGTGGTTTAGTGAGGAACACTTCAACTGAGATGTGGGTTTAATATGTTGTTGTTCCTTTATTGGAACAGACCATTGGGCTGTAAGGTGAGCAATTGGTACAACCCATGAATAAGGAACCTCTATGTAGGGAGGTTTGTAAGCCCTGAATTAGGTAGAGGAAGAAGTAGGAGACTGACTAGGAGAATGTTAGGAGACTGAGATAGAGTCCCTGGTTAGGCTGGCTTCATGCCAGCTAAAAATCAGCCTTACATAGTAGATGAGGTTGGATGAAGACATCAGTCCATCAAGTCCAACCTATAACCCTACAGTCCCCTACAGTGTTGATCCAGAGGAAGGCAAAAAACCCCATGAGGCTTATGCCAATTGCCCCATTTCATGGGAAAAAATTCCTTCCCGACTCCAATCTGGCAATCAGTATAAAACCCTGGATCAACGTGCCCTTAAAATTAAAACCCATAACCCATAATATTGTTCTGTTCGAGAAAGGCATCCAGGCCCTCTTTGAACTTGTTCAATGACTCCACCATCACCACTTCCTGGGGCAGAGAGTTCCATAGCTTCACTGTAAAGAATCCGCTCTATGTTGCTGGTGGAACTTTCTCTCCTCCAGTCGTAGAGGATGTCCCCTTGTCACTGTCACTGGCCTAGGAGTTAAAAGATCATTAGAAATTTCTTTGTGCTGTCCCTTCATGCATTTGTACATTGTTATTAGATTTCACCGTAGACATCTTTTCTCTAAACTGAATAACCCCAAGTTTGTTAATCTATTGTTGTACTCCAATCCACCCATTCCCCTAATCATTTTGGTTGCCCTTCTTTGCACTCTTTCTAGTTCGATTATGTCTTTCTTTTATACTGGGGCCCAGAATTGTGTACAATAGTCTAAGTGTGGCCGTACCAGTGATTTGTATAGTGGCATAACTATGTTCTTGCCATGAGAATCTATACCTCTTTTGATGCATCCCATAATTTCATTTGCCTTGGCAGCCGCTGCCTGGCACTGGTCACTAAAGGTAAGCTTATTGTCCACCACAATCCCCAAGTCTTTTTCATTGGCAGTTTTACCCAGTAATTTACTATTAATTACATAATCATACATTTTATTTCGTCGTCCAAAATGCATAACCTTACATTTGTCAATATTAAACTTCATTTGCCAAGTCTCGGCCCATGCTTCCAGCTTCCTTAGATCCCCTTGTAATATTCTACTATTCTCCTCATTTTTGATTACCTTACAAAGTTTAGTATCATCTGCAAATATGGACACCCTGCTTTGCAAACCGTCTACCAGGTCATTAATAAAGATATTAAACAGAAGAGGGCCCAAAACTGACCCCTGTGGCACCCCACTGGTGACTGTTACCCAGTCTGAATATTTACCATTAATAAGCACCCTCAGTTTCCTATCAGTGAGCCAGTTGCGAACCCAAATGCATATGTTTTCCCCCAGTCCCAACATTCTCATTTTGCATACCAACCTTTTATGTGGTACAGTATCAAAAGCCTTTGAAAAGTCCAGATACACCACGTCCACTGCATTACCCATGTCTAGTCTTGAACTTACCTCTTCATAGAAGCTGATCAGATTAGTCTGACAGGACTGATTCCTCATAAAACCATGCTGATTGGGTGTGATAAGATTATTTACATTGAGGTACTCCAGGATAGCATCTCTTAGAAAGCTCTCAAATATCTTATCCACCACAGAAGTCAAACTTACTGGCCTATAGTTTCCAGGCTCACTTTTAGACCCCTTCTTGAAAATTGGCACCACATTTGCTATGCGCCAGTCAAGTAGAACAGACCCAGTCATTACTGAATCCTTAAATATTAGATATAAGGGTCTGTCTATCACCGTGCATAATTCCCTCAGAACTCGGGGGTGTATGCCATCTGGACCTGGTGATTTATCTATTTTAGTGTTTTGAAGGCGGCACCACACTTCCTCCTGGGTTAAACAGGTGACATTTAATGGAGAGTTAACATTAGCCCTAATCATGTTGCTGGCCATTGAATTTTCTTGTGTAAACACCGTAGAGAAGAAGGCATTAAATAGTTGTGCTTTTTCCTCCTCCTCCTCCACCATTACACCCAGATTATTTTTGAGAGGGCTCACATAGTCAGTTTTTATTCTCTTGTTATTTATGTAATTGAAGAATACTTTTGGATTATTTTTACTTTCCTTGGCAATTTTTCTCTCAGCCTCGATCTTCGCTTCCTTTATTTGTCTTTTACACAATTTATTTTTCTCTTTATAGTTGTTTAATGCTGTGTCACTACTTTCTTTTTTTAGCACTTAAAATGCTTCCTTTTTATCCCTCATTGCACTCCTTATCGTTTTAGTTAGCCATATTGGTTTTCTATAATTTCTGGCCCGCTTATTCCCATAAGGGATATGTTTTTTAGTGGTCCTATTTAGAAGGCTTTTGAAAATGTCCCATTTTATTTGTGTTCCGGTCACTTTGAGGACATTGTCCCAGTTTATGCTGCTAAGCATTTCTCTCAGCTGGTTAAAATTGGCCTTCCTGAAGTTTAGTGTTTTTGTTCCCCCTCTACTGAACATTTTTTTAGTGTGTACAAGAAAACTTATTATGTTATGGTCACTATTACCAACCTCCACTTTTGACAATGTGTCAGGTTCATTTGTTAAAATTAGGTCTAAAAGTGCCTCGCCTCTTGTTGGGTCCTGCACTAGTTGTGATAGGTAATTGTGTTTTATTACTGACAAAAACCTGTTCCCTTTGTTGGACCTGCAGGTTTCTGCCTCCCAGTTGATATCTGGGTAGTTGAAATCCCCCATAATAATGACTTTATTGTGCTTTGCGGCCTCATCTATTTGTTTTATTAGTACAGTCATGGCCAAAAGTTTTGAGAATGATACAAATATTAATTTTTACAAAGTCTACTGCTTCAGTTTTTCTAATGGCAATTTGCATATACTCCAGAATGCTATAAAGAGTGATCAGCTTAACAGCAATTACTTGCAAAGTCAATATTTGCCTAGAAAATGAACTTTATCCCCCAAAACACATTTCAACATCATTGCAGCCCTGCCTTAAAAGGACCACCTAACATCGTTTCAGTGATTGCTCTATTAACACAGGTGTGGGTGTTGATGAGGACAGGGCTGGAGATCAATCTGTCATGATTAAGTAAGAATGACACCACTGGACACTTTAAAAGGAGGCTGGTGCTTGCCATCATTGTTTCTCTTCTGTTAACCATGGTTATCTCTAAAGAAACACGTGCAGTCATCATTGCACTGCACAAAAATGGCCTAACTGGGAAGAGTATTGCAGCTAGAAAGATTGCACCTCAGTCAACAATCTATCGCATCATCAAGAACTTCAAGGAGAGAGGTTCCATTGGTGCCAAAAAGGCTCCAGGGCGCCCAAGAAAGACCAGCAAGCGGCAGGACCGTCTCTTAAAAGTGTTTCAGCTGCGGGATCGGGCTACCAGCAGTGCAGAGCTTGCTGAGGAATGGCAGCAGGCAGGTGTGAGTGCATCTGCACGCACTGTGAGGCGGATAGGTGATAACTAAATGGCTCAGGGAACAAAACATAGAGATTTTGGGTCCATGGCCTGGAAACTCCCCAGATCTTAATCCCATTGAGAACTTGTGGTCAATCATCAAGAGACAAACAAAAACCAACAAATTCAGACAAAATGAAAGCATTGATTCTGCAAGAATGGACTGCTATCAGTCAGGATTTGGTCCAGAAGTTGATTGAGAGCATGCCAGGGAGAATTGCAGAGGTCCTGAAGAAGAAGGATCAACACTGCAAATATTGACTTGCTGCATTAATTTATTCTAACTGTCAATATAAGCTTCTGTTACTCATAATATGAATGCAATTATATTTCTGTATGTGATAAAAACATCTGACAAACACACATAAAAACCAGAGGGCAGCAGATCATGTGAAAATATAATATTTGTGTCATTCTCAAAACTTTTGGCCATGACTGTACATTTTCAGCTTCTTCCATTATATTTGGAGATTTATAACAAACCCCTATCAGTATTTTATTATTCTTTGTTCCTCCCTTAATTTCCACCCATAAGGACTCCACATATTCATTTTCCTCCCAGATGTCCTCACGCAGAACTGGCTTAAGGCAGGATTTTACGTATAAGCAAACCCCTCCCCCTTTCCTATTGGTACGCTCCTTTCTAAACATACTGTACCCCTGTATATTTACAGTCCAGTCATAGCTGGAGTCCAGCCATGTCTCACTTATCCACACCATGTTATATTTCTCTTCTAACATTATCACTTCCAGTTCCTCCATCTTGTTAGTGAGACTTGTGGTGTTAGTATACATACATTTCAAGGATTTGTCATTATCCCTACTCTTCCACTGCCTACTGACTGTTCTAACCCCATCCCCCGCTCCACCCCCAGTTACATTATTTAGCCCTCTTTCCATTTCTACACTATCTTGCCCTCTACATCTGTTACCCTCCCCCCCAGTCCCTAGTTTAAACACTCCTCCAACCAACTAGCCATCTTCTCCCCCAGCACAGCTGCACCCTCCCCATTGAGATGCAGCCCATCCCTACCATAGAACCTGTAGTCCACAGCAAAGTTGGTCCAGTTCTCCAGGAACCCAAACCCCTCCTTCTTACACCAGCTCTTGAGCCACTTGTTTACCTCCCTAATCTCCCGCTGCCTTTCCTGTGTGGCTCGTGGTACAGGTAGTATTTCTGAAAATACTACCTTGGAGGTCCTTGCCTTCAGCTTTCTCCCTAGATCCCTGAAATCATTTTTAAGGACCTTTCACCTACCACTAGCTTTGTCATTTGTGCCAACGTGCACCATGACCGCTGAATCCACACCAACCCCACCCAAATCAACCTGATCCACGATGTGTCGAACTCGAGCGCCAGGAAGGCAACACCTTCTTACTGGAGCAGACATTCCCCTGGCGGTCAGAGGAAGTGTCTTGCTGCAGCAGTGTTACCCCTGTACTAACATCCCCCTCATCTGCCAATTTAGCAAACTTGTTGGGGTGTGCCAGTTCAGGACTAACCTCCCTGGCACTCTTCCCTCTACCCCGCTGCTTTCTAACTGTCACCCAGCTAGCTGCCTCAGGTTCCTGCACCTCCATACTACCATCCCCCTCTGCACTTACCCCAACGAGTTCCTGCTCTGTGAGCAACAAACTCCTTTCCAAGTTATCAATGGATCTCAGTCTTGCAATTTGCTCATTTAGATCCATGATCTGGGCTTCCAAATGTGCAACGTGCTTACATCTTGAACAGCAGTATGCACCCTCAAGCGGCTGCTCAAGCAGAGAATACATGCTGCAAGATGTACACTGGACCGCATTGGTAAGCATCGAGCACATCTTACCTGATGGGGATTTTTTTTTTTTGTAAAGTCCCTGAATCTAAAGTCACTTAATCTTAAGTCACACTTAGATCAAACACACTTGGAATCAAACCACACTTGCCAGCTCACACACTCACTTTATACTTAGCTTTTAAAGCTGCTCCAAGTTGCAGAACAAGCTGCCGCTGCTTCCTCTGATTGCAAAGGGAATGCACCCAGCAAACAGCAGCAATTTATCCCTTCTTAATTTGGTAACCAGCTACAGCTGGTTACCTGTGTATCACACTGGAGACTTTCCCCTAAACAAAAAAATAAACTTATATGATTATAAAAGTAACAGTACCCCTCTATACACCCCTGAACATAGTATAGTTAATCTTAAAATAAATATATACAGTAGCTACTTGTATAATCTGTAGTACTTTTATCTCTTGCTATGCAATGTACAATAAAAGTTATGGACTCAAATGCACACACATTAACCATGTATACTTGTCACTTAATCTTAAGTCATACTTAGATAATAATAATAATAATAATAATAATAATAATAATAATAATAATAGTCCTTTAATAGTCCCACAGTGGGGAAATTCAGTGTGTTACAGCAGCAAAGATAAGATAAGATAAGCAGATACAAATACAAATACAACATGTACAGGAATGTTCCAAGGTGAGAGGCATTACATTAATAGCAGACAGACAGATAGGACGTAGCAGAGGGGGGGGGGGGATTTAACAGGCAGAGAGATATTTCAGTTCTCTGTATGTAATGATCTCCGCTTAGGTCGGTGTTGGTTGTACAGCCTAACCGTGGTGGGGAGGAAAGACTTCCGAAAGCGCTCCTTCTCACACCTAGGGTGGAGCAGTCGGTCACTGACAGTACTGCCCAGCGCGATCACAGTCTCATGCATGGGATGGGAGTTATTCTCCCGCATGGAGCTCACCACAGACAGTATCCTTCTGTCACCCACCACCTGCACTGGGTCCAGTGGGCTCCCCAGGACAGAGCTGGCCCTTCTAATCAGCTTGTCAAGTTTATTTCTGTCCCTGGTTGATATACTGCTCCCCCAGCAGGCCACTCCAAAGAAGATGGCTGATGCCACTACCGAGTTGAAGAAAGTCCTAAGAAGTGCCCCCCGGATTCCAAAGGCTCTCAGCTTCCTAAGCAGGTAGAGCCTGCTGTGGCCCTTCCTGTACAGGGCCTCCATATGATCTGCCCAGTCCAGCTTATTATTAAGGAGCAAACCCAGGTACTTATAGGTGTTCACAATCTCGATGCCCGTCCCCAGGATGTCCACTGGTTTTGAAGGGCATCTGCCTTTACGGAAGTCCACCACCATCTCCTTGGTCTTCCCCGCGTTAATCTTCAGGTGGTTCTGGTGGCACCAGTCCACAAAAAACCGGTTCAGTTCTCTGTACTCCCTGTCATCATCGTCTGTGATGAGGCCTACTATTGCAGAGTCGTCAGAATACTTCTGTAGGTAGCAGCTGGATGAGTTGCACCTAAAATCAGCAGTGTACAGTGTGAAGAGGAAAGGGGCGAGAACCGTACCCTGAGGTGCCCCCGTATTACAGATCACGGTACCTGACAGACAGTCTTGGGCTCTCACGTATTGAGGTCGATTTGAGATCAAACACACTTGGAATCAAACAACACTCGCCAGCTCACACACTCGCTTTATACTTAGCTTTTAAAGCTGCTCCAAGTTACAGAAAAAGCTGCCGCTGATTCATCTGATTGCAAAGCCTTTGTCTTGTTTTGTAGTCAGGAGATGGGAGTAATCCCTGCTCACTTGGAAGGTATTTTGTGCAAGAAGAGACTGTGCAGATAACATTATATGGATCTCATAGCTATGACAAATGCAACTCATTTTGGATCTGCACCCTTCAAGGCATTGCAGACACCTTTGTGGATTTAGAGATTGACAGCCCATTGTTTAAGAGGTAGGCTGTCTTAGCAAGAGACACCAGAAAGTGACATCTTAAAGCTCAGCCGCAGCCTCAGTGGATGGTCGTAAGCGCTGTACCTCAAGCATCAGAAAGAAGTTGTTTGTTATCACCTGCTCTCATCTGTTATTCCTTCATTTGCAATCCTTTCTCCAAAGTCAGTCCTCCAGCTACCATCAAGAGCACTCCAACCGCCATCAGACTCACGGGGGCTTAACACTAGGATATACAAAGGGGAGCATTACTTCCAACATCATACACACTGCAGGCCCCATCTGCATTGCAATCACCCTTTGTGGAGCACTGGAGGATCTGGTGGTGATTCTTGCTACCATGACCACAAGTATTACTACTCCCAACCTCTTTGCCTTCCTCAAATGAGTTGCTGCATAATTGGTAATCTTTACTTAGTCTTCTGATCTTGTGAGATTCCAAATTATCTTGACATGTTAAAACTTGCTTCTAGATAATGATGATTAAGGGGATTTTAACCTTTTAATGATAATAACTGTTTGACATTGTATTATATTTGCCTGCATTGCTGTAGCTTTGAATCTTTATTGTCAAGTGTCTCCTTCTATTGTGTACTAGAATGTACCATGAATTCAGAGAACGATTTTTTTCCTAATGACTTCTGTCTCCATTATTTATCATTTCCCACCAAGCACTTTGGCTGCAGCACATTGGTTCATTTGTCTTTATTATTTGCTCATGTTGTATACCGGCCCTGTACATAAATACTGTATGACACTACCGCACCTTCATTTGTTATTTCCCAGATAAAGACTCTAGTGACTGGAACATGTGATGACTTTATATGCATCTACGTACAACATAACCTTTAAATCACTTCACATTTCAGGAGCTTCACCAAGTCCTTCATTCTCCTCTACATTGCATTTTTCATCAATTTTTCAAAGAATATATTTGCTATGGAGAGATACATACTGTATGTATGAAAGACACAGTATAATCCACTTGTTTGTTCTCCTTCCCAAATTCTAGACCAGCACCGAATCCCAAAGGCATCAATATATGTCTTGGCCCATTTTCCACAGTTCAGCTTTTTATTTCAGATAGACAGAAAAATAGAAAGATACAGTAGATAGATATATAGATAGAGTAGATAGATGGAAAGATACAGTAGATAGATAGATAGAGTAGATAGATAGATAGATAGATAGATAGAGTAGATAGATGCAAAGATACAGTAGATAGATAGATAGATAGATAGATAGATAGATAGATAGAGTAGATAGATAGATAGATAGATAGATAGATAGACAGTCAGACAGATAAAGTAGATAGAAAGATACAGTAGATAGATATATAGATAGAGTAGATAGATGGAAAGATACAGTAGATAGATAGATAGATAGATAGATAGATAGAGTAGATAGATAGATAGATAGATAGATAGATATGAGAGATAGATAGATATTAGAGATAGATAGATAGATAGATAGATGCAAAGATACAGTAGATAGATAGAGTAGATAGATAGATAGATAGATAGATAGAGTAGATAGATAGATAGATAGATAGACAGTCAGACAGATAAAGTAGATAGAAAGATAAAGTAGATAGAAAGATACAGTAGATAGATATATAGATAGAGTAGATAGATAGATAGATATGAGAGATAGATAGATATGAGAGATAGATAGATAGATAGATAGATAGATAGATAGAATGAGAGATAGATAGATAGATAGGTAGATAGGAGAGATAGATAGATAGATAGATAGATAGATAGATAGGATAGATAGATAGATAGATAGATAGAGTAGATAGATAGATAGATAGATAGATAGATATGAGAGATATAAGAGATAGATCATGCTAATTAAAGATATTATGGCCAATGTTGAACTTACAGGCACCTATGTTGAGAGGCCTAGTTGGAGTTATTGCAGTGTATATATTCACTATACTGTATATTTGCCTATGTATGGTCTCCATACAATATTTGTATACGGTATTTGTATAACTGATATGGTTTTTAGTGTGACTGTAAGAGGGCTCAGACCTCCAGAGAAGACAAGGGTGTGCATAAAGGTTAAGGAGAGATGCAGATAACGTGCACATGTAAGGTAGTGGGGTAGTACTGTTGCTCTAGTGCCCCATAGAGAAAGTAGGCACAATGCAATACATTGCAATGCAAAAGTACTGCAGTATATTGCACTGTATAGGAAATCAAGTTATTGCAAATTCAAGTCCCCTTCTCATCTTTCATATAACACCATGATCACAGTTTTACCTTTACTATTCACAGAGATGTGCCAAGTTGAAAACAAAGTTGGGATTGGAATATTTATATTAACAGTAGCTGTTCCCCATCCCAACTGTGTTTTCAACTAAGGATATCTCCAGAAAAAACAAGGTAGAACTAGTAGTGAAAGATAAGAATTGGTTCTATGTTTTATAATGCTTGACATATAAATGTATGAAGTTATGCCCCTTATCCTTACCTTATCTGTATTACACCGGTACATCCCATACTCATAGTCAGAAGCAGTGAGGATTTCTGGACCATAACAGGGGAAAAAATTCAGAGGAAACCAAAAGCGGTTTTAAGAGCAGGATTTCACAGAAAGGGGGAAAAATCCGCTAATAAAGTATATTACACAATTTATTAATAACACAAATACTGGCAGAAAACCAAAAGTTGTAGACAGTATAAATACACTTAAAAAAAAAAAATCACAATTTCTCCATTTAGGTTTGTAAATATCCAAATTGCAGTGTCATGTTCCAAAAAACTGGAATAAGAAATGATCCAAAAGTCATGTTCCTTAAAATGGTACCAATAAAAACTACAGCTACAACCTGCAAACAGCAACCCTTAATACATTTTTACTTATCAGATTTAAGTTTTTTTTTTCCTATTCCACCCCACAAATATTTTTTTTAGTTTCTGAATACAATATATGCTACATCAAATGATGTCATCACATAGATTATCTGAAACTGAAAAAACTATAATTGGCTATGATGGGAAGGGATTAAGGTCTTCTGCATTACTCATTCTATGGAATCAATATTAGGAGAAAAGTTAGGGGAGACCTGAGATAGGAGTCTATTCAAGGAAGATAAAAGTGATGTTGTAATGACAAAGGGTTATAATACGAAGTGTAAAGTCAAAGCACTAGAGAACAGAGTATCTCATTTAGCAACATGCGCTGTTTCCCGCCATCGGGGTATATTTTATTAGGATTTCATTTACATGTAGATGAAAACAGACGAGACAATGATAAATTTTCCTCTCCTTTCACATCATTGCTTTTGTATCCATGTGCTCCTGTGTCTGTTGATCCGCCAGGCGACAGCTCCAAATATTGCCATTAAATACCATAATCTGATAACGTATTTGCAATGTGATTTCTTCTGGGACGCGATGCTTAATTATTACTAATGTGCAAGCACTATTCATTAGGGAAGTAGTTTGATGTTTCATTTATACAGATTTAAATTTTTGTCTTGCAAATAGATTCTATTAATTAATAACAATTCATGAAGTATCTCATCTGCGCAGCTCATGCACCTAACTCTTCGTACCCATGGATATGGTTGACAGTGTTAAAGGCCATATACACCTTATCAACCACACTTTTGTATTGTCTCTGTAAATCTAAAATGAAGCAAGTTTGCAATAGATCTTAGTTGAAAACTTACTATCAATTTGTTTCTTTGGTTCCTTGGCAACAGAAAAAGTGTACATATATCATGTATCTAGTTTTATTATCATGACATTTTTTACATATTTCAGGTAAAAAAGTATGTAGTCATAGGCATAGTCTGACCTCCCCTAGCCTGGTATTTGATATTGCAAGGGGATGCCTCAGGTGAGGCAGATGAGGACTGAAGCTGGGGTATGTCACCTCAGAAGGAGACAGGATGTGCCAGGTCAAGAGATGAAACAGGTGCGATGTCAGGAGATAGCCAGGAGTCAGGACCAGAAGTAGGATTACAAGTTCTTCTAAGACCAGGCTTACGCTAGGTTCACACACATGGGGACCCGGACGGAAACCCAGTCTGCTTAAAAAGCGGTTAAACTTGGAAAACTATAATGGGGTCTGCTGGGTTTCTGTCCAGTTTCCACTTATTTTATACTGAAACTGGTGGAAAGCAAAGTGCTACTTGCAGGACTTTTTCTCTCCACCGATTTTAAGCGGAGACTAAAACGCCAGTGTGAACCTAGCGTAACTAAGCCTTATATATCAGTTACAAAGCTTAAAAAAGTAACATTTTTTACTCAATATGTTACTCAATACTCAATTGCTACTTTTTCTGGGGTAAATGATCCCTGAAATCTATACCAGCTATGAACTAGCTCAGATTGTATTCTATGCGCACAGCCTTGCAGAGTGTGCACTTGATTTATGAGGAGGGTGTGCCTTGTCATAAATGAGACGTATCCTCCTCCATCACAGGAGATATGGAGACTGCTCTTGAAAAATGAAAGGTACATTGTGATTGATGGCTTTTGGCAACTAAGACAACTTTGCTTTTAGACCATTTTAATAAATCTGACCTATAGTATACAAAAATCTACACAGGAGCCCAGTCAGGAAACAGCCAGGGGTCAGAACCAGCAGAATCGCTACAAGTACTATGCATAGATTCCAATAGCTTGGCCAGAGGACTTTCAGGAACAAGCCCGAGGTCATGCTCAGGATCAGATGTATCTACATTATCAGGTAATGCATAGAAGGACAATTACTATTTAAATAGGCCAAAAAAAGGAAAAATTGCATTTTTTTGTACAAAAACCTGACTTGCACATAAAATTTCAACTTTTTCATGTCTTATATGCCGGTATACTGGTGTACAAAGCATAATTGCCCCCTTGGTCTCTGTATAGTAAGAAGTAGTGGCTATTATTGATATAAAACATTTTTTTACCCCACTTGAAATATATCATGCATATGTTATTAACTTTCACACTGAACTCTTAGGCTAAGGCCCCACATTGCGGAAGCGCAAACTTTTTTGTTGCAGATTTGTCTACGTATTTTTGAGCCAAAGCCAACAATGGCTACAAGAGTAATGGGAAATATATAGGAGGCTCTTATACTTCTACCTCCTGCTCAACACACTCCTGGCTTTGGCTCAAAAAACACAGCACAATCAGCCACAAAAAAAGCTGCGTTTTTGCAACGTGGGGCCTCAGTCTTAGGGTATGTTCACACTGAGTTTGCAGGCTGAAAAAAATTTGCTTCAGGAATTAGGAAACTGTTTTTGACGTGTTTTTTTTACTCAGTGTTTTTTTGACGCAATGTTTTATTTACTTCAGCACACTGTATGAACTTGGAAAACCATGTAAAAAAAAACTGCATCGTGTTTTTTCCGCTTCCCATTGATTTCATTGACTTTTTCAAGGCGGAATCCACCTAAAAGGTCATTTCGCTTTTCTTTTTCTATAGCTAAAAGAATCAGCTAGAGGGAAAATACTACTACTGACTCTGATTGATTGAATGGGAGGATTTTTTTGAGTCCTCAAAATTCTCCTGCAAAAAACAGTGTGAACTGCCCCTTAAGGTTATAAACTAAATAGCTAGCATACAGTATACTGCTGCCAGGGGCAGGCAATTTGGACATCCAGTTCAAGTGACAAAGCTTTATAGTTTATCACTGGTGTCCTATAGAAAAAATGTTTATAATAGTCCTTTAATAGTCCCACAATGGGGAAATTCAGTGTGTTACAGCAGCAAAGATAAGCAGATACAAATACAAATACAACATGTACAGGAATGTTCCAAGGTGAGAGGCATTACATAGATAGCAGACAGACAGATAGGACGTAGCGAGGGGGGGGGGGGATATAACAGGCAGAGAGATATTTCAGTTCTCTGTGTGTAATGATCTCCGCTTAGGTCGGTGTTGGTTGTACAGCCTAACCGCGGTGGGGAGGAAAGACTTCCGATAGCGCTCCTTCTCACACTTAGGGTGGAGCAGTCGGTCACTGACAGTACTGCTCAGCGCGATCACAGTCTCATGCATGGGATGGGAGTTTTTCTCCCGCATGGAGCTCACCACGGACAGTATCCTTCTGTCACCCACCACCTGCACTGGGTCCAGTGGGCTCCCCAGGACAGAGCTGGCCTTTCTAATCAGCTTGTCAAGTTTATTTCTGTCCCTGGTTGATATACTGCTCCCCCAGCAGGCCACTCCAAAGAAGATGGCTGATGCCACTACCGAGTTGAAGAAAGTTCTAAGAAGTGCCCCCCGGATTCCAAAGGCTCTCAGCTTCCTAAGCAGGTAGAGCCTGCTGTGGCCCTTCCTGTACAGGGCCTCCATATGATCTGCCCAGTCCAGCTTATTATTAAGGAGCAAACCCAGGTACTTATAGGTGTTCACAATCTCGATGCCCGTCCCCAGGATGTCCACTGGTTTAGGAGGGCATCTGCCTTTGCGGAAGTCCACCACCATCTCCTTGGTCTTCCCCGCGTTAATCTTCAGGTGGTTCTGGTGGCACCAGTCCACAAAATCCTGGTTCAGCTCTCTGTACTCCCTGTCATCATCATCTGTGATGAGGCCTACTATTGCAGAGTCGTCAGAATACTTCTGTAGGTAGCAACTGGATGAGTTGCACCTAAAATCTGCAGTGTACAGTGTGAAGAGGAAAGGGGCGAGAACCGTACCCTGAGGTGCCCCCGTATTACAGATCACGGTACCTGACACACAGTCTCGGGCTCTCACGTATTGAGGTCGATTTGTGAGGTAGTCTAGGATCCAGTTGGAGAGGTGGTGGTCCACTCCAGCAAGGCCCAGCTTGTCCCTCAATAACCTGGGCTGTATGGTGTTAAAAGCACTGGAGAAGTCAAAGAACATTATTCTCACCGTGTTCCCTGGTTTCTCCAGGTGAGACAGAGCCCTGTGCAGAAGATGGATGATGGCATCATCTACCCCAATGCCCGGCCGATAAGCAAACTGGAGGGGGTCCATAGCGGGGCTCACTAGAGGGCGGAGATGTGTGAGAACCAATCGCTCCAAGATCTTCATCAGGTGGGATGTCAGTGCTACAGGTCTGTAGTCGTTGAGGTCCATAGGGTGGGGTTTCTTTGGAACTGGTACCACACAAGAAGATTTCCATAATTCAGGGACTATTTCCTGCCTCAGGCTCATATTATACATATATGTAATTATACCACACAGCTGGTCCCCGCAAGTCTTAATTAGCCTTGCACTGATGTCATCTGGCCCTGCGGCTTTCCTCGCCTTGATCTTTTTCATCTCCTTCCTCACCTGGGCCCGTGTGAAGGTCAGACTGTGGCCAGATAAAGACGGATTTCTGGATTTACTGGTCTGTTGGGAAGTGGCCGCATGGGGAGAAGTCATTGTGGTGGGGGAAGCTGAAGGACATACTGGGGTGGGAGGAGCTGGTGTGTGATCAAATCTGTTGAAGAATAGGTTTAGTTCATTAAGCCAATTAACATCTGCCTCAATCTGGCAGACAGACTGTTTATGACCCGAAGTTTATGCAATGGTTAGAATCTTTAATAAACTAAGGCTTCGTTTATATCTGCGTCTGAGTCTCCATAAGAGACTCCGTTGCAGATTCCTCCGAAAATCATCGGAGAGAAATGTCCTCCATGTAGGACTTTACTCTATACCGGTTTCAGTATAAAACCTGTGGAAACCTGCCGGGCTGCTGTTTTAACAGGCAGGATCTCCGTCATGAACCTAGCCTAAGAGTTCATGGGAAAATGGCTTCTTTAACACCTTTATACTATGAATATGTGAAATACATTATATTACCTTTAGCAGCTCGTGTTCTTTTACGTGCATCACTGCAGAGTTTGCATATATAAAACAAAAATTACCTCCAGTATATTGGTAATTATACTTCATAGTATAAAAATATGAGCGTTCTTCCCACTCCAAGTGATCTCGAGGTATATAATCTGAAAGTCTATTTCACAGCTGTGCTGGAGATAAATTAATAGACGTGAAGGATCCTGTAGGCAAATGCCCTAGTGATTCGTGCAGTAAATATTTTATGTAATAAATAAGTAGAAGAGAAATGCGTTCAGTTTTGCTATAATATATAAGTGAATTGTAATGAAGTTTGCTTACTGACTGTTTATCAGTACAAGATCTAAATTCACTCATTTTTACGGTACGGTAGTTTGGAAGCATAATTTTGAGATATAGAAACAAACAGATACTGTATAAATTTATGAGGCTGCATTCAGCTCTACTACGGGGGATTTACATGGCTATTACATACATTTTATGCAATTTTCAGAATTCATTACCATATATAATAGAAGCAGCTGGAGTGAAAACAACTCAGGTAATTTTCTAGACCTCAATACAATGTAAGAATGTCCCAGCCAGGGTTGGATTATAATAAGGGTGAAATGTGTGGTTGCCCAGGGACCGAAGCTGCATAATCATCTATGTCGGCATCTACAGTTGGTTACTGTTGTAGGGATTTGGAGGTGAGTATTTGTTGGATGAAACTTACAAGATTTATTTAGCAAATATTCACAAGGTTTAGGTTTAGGTTGTCACCTACAACCCACAGCTGGAAATCCTACGAAGGATTGCCAAGGAGCTCCAACCGGTGCTACATAGGGACAACAGACTCATGGACATATTTTAGTCCCCCCTCTCCTTTCCTTTCGACAACCACCAAACCTGAGGCGTATTATTGTCCGGAGTGCCCTGAAGGCCCCAACTGAAAATGGCACCTCACCTTGCCTACAAAAAAGGTGCATGACCTGCAAGCACATCCACACCGCTGACAGTGTACCTATCCCACAGTCACAACAGGTGCACAGAATTAGGGGGACATTTTCCTGCAGGTCTTCCAATGTGGTGTATCTCATAATGTGTGTGCAATGTCCCACCACAGGCCTCTATGTGGGGGAAACAGGGCAGAGACTTAGTCAGCGAATGAACTCACATAGATCCAACATTAATAACAGCAGAACAGATCTCCCAGTGGCCGCACATTTCTCCGGAGAAAACAACTCTATTGAAGATTTGCGGGTTGTGGTTTTAATGGGACATTTTAAGACGCAGGAGGAGAGGAAAGAATGGGAGTACAAGTTTATGCAAAAATTTCAAACTCTGCAATTTGGACTTAATATTCATGCTAGCTTCATGTCACACTATGTATGAACTGTGAGGGTCACAAATCACCTCCTGATAGCAAACAGATAACAGATCCCTCTGTCACGCACCACAACTTTCCAGATTGTTTTTTGACCTGTTGTAAATAACTTCTCTACTTAGATTGCATTTTGTTTTGGTTTTTTTAATGACTCTAAAATCCTTTGAAGACCATGTGTATAGGGTATAAAAAATCTGTGAATTTTCAGTTCTTGTATAACACCATGTCTGATGAAGGGAGCTAGTACTTCCGAAAGCTTACCATCAAATATACTCAGTTAGCCTCTAAAAGGTATCGCCTGATTTCTTCACTCTTCCATTCACAAGGTTTGTCCAGCAGTTTTGTTCGATAAGAAAAAATGTTTGAACCAGAACTGCTATTTTTATACTTTGGTGTCTCATGGGTCACACAAGCATTAAGACACTTGTCACTCTCATGGTGCTGGCATGATCCATGTGACATGTGACATGCCACAGTAGTCACTGATGTCATTTAAGAGGCTGAGAGAGCCCGGAAGAGGATGTGGACCCATGCCGGAGCCCAGGGGAGGTGAGTAAAACTGTTTATTACGTTTACTCATCTTCCCTGGGTCTCCAATCAATTATACTACTATTTTGTGGGTGGCAAACCCCAAACATTTCAGGGCATAATAGTAGTTTGTGTGTTTATTTTATTAGCATAGGGGCCACATTATACTGTGTGGAGGACACTATCAGACATTATACTGCATTGAAGACCACTATGGGACATTATATTGTGTGAATGTGCTTTGGGACATTATCCTATGTGGAGGGCCGCTATAGGAAATTATTCTGTGTGAAGGGACCACTAGCAGGGGCCCACCTGCCATGAGGCGACCTGAGGATGAGCCTCCTGGCATAAATGGAGGGGAAGCATTTTTTTAATCAGCTGCTACCTATTGGATTATTCCAACAGGTAGTGACTGATATTCAACTCACCAATCCCTGCTCCTTTCCAGTCCAGCGTCTGTTTCTTTCTCTAGAGAGAGCTGCAGTGTTCTTCAGTGTCCATGCCCTGGAGGGAAAAGCAGAGGCCACACAAGACAGGAGGGGGGATCAGTGAGCAAAACATCGGCCGATAACTGTTGGAATAATCCAATAGGTAGTAGCCTATCTTTTGCAGCACCAGGGGATGTAAGTATAAACAACAAACAGTTATACTTACCTCTCCTGGGCATCCGGCGTCCTCTTACGTCCTCTGGCTGACGTCTCATCTCCCGAGGGTCACCACTGAGGCATGTGATTGACCTTTGACCTAGCATCATGATGACGGCGCGTGCCATGTGAACAGTGGTGACCCTGGGGCACTTGTCATCAACGAGAGACCGGAAGAGACCTGAAGAGGACACATGCTGCCTGCTGGACTCTGTGAGGATGCCCAGAAAAGGTGAGGCAAGGTAACTATAAGTGTTTGTTATTTTTACTCACATTCCCAGAATATAATAGAATAGTAGTTTGTGAGTGATGAACCCCAAAAGTTTTCGGTTTGGCTTGAGACTGAAACATTTGGCTTCAAACCCATGACCTTGACATTGTCTCTTGTTTTATCTTAGTTGCTGATCTAATCCTGATATTGATCCTCAGCTACGTTTCTGTCAATTTTCAGGTATGTTGACTATTCATCTGTCATGTACAGTCAAATTTATAGTTTTGACTGAAGTTGTTTTAGCTTTAACACTATGGAATGTATTGTACTCTGCAAATGTTTTAGGCAGCTGTTAATAAGATGCTGCAAAGTAAGAATGCTTTAAAAAATTAGAAGTGTGAATAGTTTATTTTTGTCAATCAATTCTTCTAGGTACACTTGCAGACAGTTTTTGAAGGAACTTGGCATGAAGGTTGTTCCAGACATCTTGAAGAACTAAGCACGGTGGATGTAGGCTTGCTCCAACCCTTCTGTCTCTTCATGTAGTCCCAGACAGACTGAATAATGATGAGATCAGGGCTCTGTAGGGGACATATCATCACTTCTAGGACTCCTCCTCTAAGTGCAAAGGTCACACCAAATATTGATGAGATTTAGATTTCTCTTTTGTTCATTAACTTTATTTTGTAAATCGACCAAAATAAACTATTCACACTTTTATTTTTAAAAGCGTTCTAAATTGGCAGCTTTTTTCCCAAACCTGGGTAAAACTTTTGCACAGTATTGTTTATGTAAATAAACACTTGTGCCAGTATTCTCCAATAGTAAAATCTCCAAGACCATACATTTATGGACTATCAGATCAATATGAAGTGAACGTATTTCCTTGGAACACCCTTTAACAGCCTCTATGATATCCATAACCATAAAACATAAAGAAATGCTTAACAAAAATGAGAAATATTTTCAATTTCTTGCTCATATTTTCTTTTTAGAATTCAGTAAGTGCATTGAAGAGATATTATAAAAGATAAGATAACAATCATATTAGAGCCCTTGGCTTTTCTGAAGCCTCAAGCACCATCTTTTTGATAGTTAGTCTGACAGCACAAATCAATATGGTTGAAGCTTACAGGAGACATTACCTTACTTAACCCATCTAGTCTAGGCTTTGACTGTAGATATAATTAGTGAAAAGGCACATACACACTACAAAAAACACCGCGCTGCCCTCCTCCTCTGCTCAGGAGTTGCCTTGGGGTCATAGCCTTTTTTTAATGTAGGAGCATAGCAGTGAGCATACATCCTCTGCCATATTCCTAGAAGCGCTGATATAATTGGTTTAACCATTTTATGATACTGTTAAAAGTTTTGACTAAACTTCTAAAAGAAGACTAAGTTAAAATGAATTCCATGATGCCTCTTAAATTACTCAATTTCTAAGACGTCTCTTCTAAACCATATAAATGGGGAAGTTGTAAGGGCAGTACAATTGGTACTAGAACCTGATGTCCAGGATAATATGTTCTAAAAAGGGGCCAACTTTAGTCATCCATCTCCGTAGGATCACTACATATGATCCACATTGTTATACTCCATTACATAGGATATTACATGCAAGCTTGGTGCTTGTTCATTTCAGAGCTTCCAGTGTCCCCTTTATCGGGATCCTAATGAAAATATAGTATGAAAGAATCCATAAAGGACTACTTTACAAAATCGAACTACTCTGAATGGATTTAGGATAGCATGATCTGTATATTACATCATAGTTATGTTACTCCGTCTCAACACTCTCCTTTGGCTCACAAAACGCATTTAATGGCATGAGAGATGAAGTACAAGAGATATAAAAAGGATATGGTGGCTCTGCATAGAATATCTCAATAGCCTGTCCAGTCTTCTCCACCATTTCCATTCTCTGCCATGATAGTATAGACAGCTTGACTGGGACTAACCATTAGATTATGTCACTATCTTTAAAGGGGTATTCCAATTACATTTTATACTCAACTGTCCATTCTGCCAAGGATCTAGAGGAGAGTCTCTGTTCAGGTCTCCGATCCCCCTGACCTTTGGCTCGCATATCAGTGTATATGCGAATCATAGCAGTGCATCAGTCAATCAGCAGAGCATCAGTGCCAGTGATGGCTGACACACTCGTGTGCAGCATAAAGTAAACAAGGACCGGGGACTCAAAAGGAGATTCTCTGTTGGATCCCTGGTCGAACAGACAAGTGAGTATATTGTGTTTGTTATCTTAAACCTACCTACCTAAAAATAACTGGAACACCCCTTTAAACCAGACTTAGATGAGCTCCTCAAAATGTTGTTATTTTATGGAGATACAGAAATGGCCACGACAAGGTATTTTGGTTTCCTAGGCAGATATTGCGTCCACCATTTCCCTTACATGTTGACATCTATTGGCTTGTAGAATACAAGGGAACCCTGGTGGTGCTGCATCTTCCTTCACAGGATATGTAACATACAGGATCCTCTTCCTCAGCAGTTACAACCTGGCTGTAAGTATAAGGAAATAAGTACACAATGAATAATAACTTACAATTAGTTATTGTCGAATAAGTCAATCTGAGAAATGCTTTTCTTGGTCAATGAAAAACCAATGAATACTCAGTGGTTAGTGTGCATCTGGGTAAGGGGCTAGCCTCTTACGTTTCTGGACTGAGGCTTGCATCTGGTGCTTCAGTCCCATTACTAACGATGCTTATAGCATAATGATAGTTACAGAGCTGGGATAATGGCATAGGCTCAACGTCACATTCAATGAAGACTAGCCTGTCTGTACCAAACCCACAGAAGACTTTCTGTAACACAAATTATTGAAAAAGTTAAATTGTTTTTTTGGGGCTATTTAACTGTTGACCTGTCCTTAGATTAAGTTAGAAATTGAAGATGTGTGGGGGTCCAACACCCAATACCCCCCTGGATCAGCTGTTTGAAGTAGCAATGGCTCTCCCTGAGCTTCACACGTCATGTTTGTTGATCACATTGCCTGATCGCAACTCAAGCTCAACTGCTGCAAAACTGTATAGCAATGTGTTTGGTAAGTAAATGGTCCAGGGCCCAGGTGTCAGACCCTTGCTGATCTTTTGTTGATAACCTATCCTGAGGATAGGTCATCAACAGGTCCCTGTCTATCATAGAAAGGTGTTAGAACACACAGTGCCTTGATCTTGCTGCTCTTGGGGCTGCATAACTGCCCTTATTGACCCCTTTCCACAATCATACTAAGGCATGTTAACATCAGAACTAGATCATGGAGCAATAGAAGAAGGTGGCCTGGCCTGATGAATGATGTTTTTTTACATTACATGATCCTCTGGGTGTATGTCCTTACCTGGGGAAGAGATGGCACCAGGATACACTATAGGAAGAAGGCAAGCCATCAGGGGCAGTGTGGACAATGTTCTGCTACAAAAACTTTAATCCTGGCATTCATGTGGTTGTTACATTGTCACCTATCTAAATATTGTTGCAGGCCAAGTACACTCCTTATGGCAGTGGCCTCTTTTAGCAGAATAATGTTTAGGAATGATTTGAGGAACATGACAAAGTGGTCAAGAGGTTGAAGATCAATCTGATCTCGATCTGAAAGATACAAAATGGTGTTCAACTGGGGACAAAAAACAGCATTGTATTCTGATCACTGTACAGGTCATAATAGTCCCATCATTACTGTACGCATATTTCCTTACTAACATGGTAGTTATATAAGGCCAGCCTTAGAGGAATGTGTGACCTGTACAACCACATCATGTCCTTTTCTACCTGTGAAGGGCTAACAAGAAAGTGATGGTGAATAATCCAAGATTTATACTTCATATTCATCATCACAAGTGTTTACCCATCCCGTGCATGTACATACTTCTCAGCCAATGGAATCTCAGAGCCCTCATCAGCCAATAGCAGTAGAAAGAAAAAGTGGGGAAAAAAAATCTGACCAATCAGGAAGCAGCAGAGAGGCGGTGCTGTGATAGGATAACCTATCACTTCTAGAAGTGCTGCAGGTCACTGGGCTAATAGATCATCCTGCAAAGAGTCGACTGGCACCATGCCAACTTTTGCAACTCTTTTTTTCTGCAAGATAACATCTGACCACAATAACCCACATCAATGATATTGGACCAACAATATGTTTTGGAAATTATGAAAACTTTAGCACTGGAGGTTAAAACACATTTTAGTGATACGCTTTATGCATGAATTCAGGTGCACCTCTGTGTGCCAGATCTAAAACCTATGACAGTCAGGAACTGGCTTAGATCTCAGATATAACTCATGCCAATCTTCTGGCATGAGATCATGTAAATCTGCCAGGCCAAGGTATCCCAGCCATCTTGGTCTCTGCCCTGCTCCACCCTCTTTCGTATAAAGTGTTGAGCAGGATGTATAACCAACAATGTAGAGTATTTTTGGCTCAAAAAAAGGCCATGCACCAAAGATATACCATATTCATACTATGCTAGACGACTTAGTAAATTACTCTCAATGTGTCATAATATAGCTTCCTGTACAAATTTGACTGTGTACATGAAGCCAACAGCTAATACTGTCTGGAATAGGGTTTATATTTTATAGGGTTACCATTATGGGTTTAGTTCGGTGTGCTTTCAAATAGAATGAGCTTAGTGATTTCAAAAGAGAAGACATAGTACAATACAATATAGTACAATATTACACTGCAACATTTTGTATACATTCCCTTTAAAAGAGTGTCTTTATTGACCATATTTTTATGTTACTGTTGCTATATACATAAACAGTAAATTAATTTGTATGCATATATTTTAGTATAAAATGTGTTAGTGATACATTGCAATGGTGTGGTCATTAAGAAGTGTGAAGACTATAACCATATTTAATGACTTTAATCATATAGCAGTGATCCATCATAATCTTTTACTGTCTAATTAAAAGTCTCACCAGCCGTTTCTAGTACATCAAAGATAAAATTCATTAATTATTGCCTAAGGAGGCCGGGCAACACTTGCCAACAACTTCTGCATATTACAATTGTTCTCTTACCATGTTAAGAGTCTAAAGAAAACACAAAAAAGTAGTTAGGAAAACACTGATCTCTTACTTTATGTGTTATATGCTAAATTATGATACATTTTTATACTAGACTTAGAAAATAATGATAAGATACAGTACATTTGCTGAACAGACCTAAGTAGATGCCTACCAACACATCGATTAATACATAAAGAGGAGGACTTTTTACCACCTTCAACAGCTTCAACTCTTTGAATCCTTCCATAGGTGACGATTCCAGAGCAGTTGGAATTTTTTCTCTATTTAGGACACAGACAAGCAGCACTCACACATGGACAGAGGTGTTGGGTGAACATGGAAGACTGGTTCCATCAATTGTAGCATAGAAGGATGGACAGCACTCCAAACTGGTTTTCCAGAGCTTATTATGTTATTTCAATTATAGTAACATCAGAATCCATGTAAAGCATAAAGCTGGATAGTACATATAACATAATCATAGGACTTGAGCAATATTTTGGGCTATGGGAGCCCTTCATCAGGACAAATTTGTTGTGTCAAAGGGAATATGGATAAAAAAGTGAAGAGAACAAAGGGACCAAAGTTAGGTCCTGGTGATTTGCCGCCACAGCCGCCATTCCAAAATCATCAGGACCTAACTTGGGCTCCAATAGCCCGAAACATTGCTCAAGTCCTATGATTAATATATATTATGCGGCCTTAGGAATTTTTTTCTCTAGCCCTCACTGTTCCTGAGCAATTGGTGTTGGTAGTTTGAGCCCCTTATTATGCTTATTAAGAACTGCTGCTTCTGGCTGTGTAAGGTGTTTCTACACAATAGAAGAGACCAAAGAGGCACAAAAAGGGAGGAAAGTTCACAATTCTGAGTCTTCTTGGAAAGTAAAGGGAGGGAATCACAAATGTTAAATCTGAGTGCGGGGACACAACTGTACAGGGCCAGTACAGTACTACTAGATCACAGCTAGGAAGATGCTTCTAGACTACAACAAGACAAGTACTATTAAACTACAACTAGACATACAGTATTATACAGTATCTGTGTACAAATAGACAGATACTACCAGGCTACATATAGACAGATGCCAATACTCATTTTGAGTTTCAGTCAAAGTGACAAATACTTCTTGGTCTAGGATCAGGGTTAGACTGCGATTTCTCTGGTTCAACAGATAAAATGATTCTGGATGACCAACCTGCAACAATCCCTGGTAAATAGACTATAGTACCCTCCAATTTTGGTGTCTTCTGCTGTACTGTTATTGTGTTAGAGCCTGGACCCACCGGATGGTCACAGGTACTCTGGTATGGCGTCCAGCACTAGCTAGAATAATTTGGTATGAACATGGTAGAAGCATTATTGCATTACTCAAGGCTCCTGCATATCTCAGAGACCCCAGGATGAAGACTTGAAGAAGAACTCCTACTTATTCCCTCAATACATATAACTCAGACGATATTACCTTATTTAGTTCTTCCTTTCTATCTGAATCCTTCTCTTTTGCTAGGTCATGTGACTCCTACATTGACTAGATAAAATATACAAAGAATAATGCACAAGTCCTTGACTTCTTGTATGATGGACTATACCACATGTTCTCCATATGGGGAGGGGGGCAGGAACGGGAATCTCTCTCCTTGAGGAGAGCACCAGTGAAGGTGTGTAGAGTTTTGAATTGCCTTTTGCCCTCTAGATTCCCGTCTCTGAGCCACAAAGCCAGCCAGTTCACTTTTCTCTGCACTGATGAGGGACAAAAATCCTGAAACGGCGCTGTATGCAGATAAGTGAAATTGGCTTGGCTAAAATCCCATTTGCTGTCTCAAGACTCAGTGTGTCAAAAGCAATTTGAGGATCTGTTACATCCAACAGAGGGTTCATGAGCTTCGCAGCTTCCCATAATGCCTCCATATGGGGAGACAGAAACTTCTGTTACTAACTACTGATGAGCAGACAGTTCCTTTCACACAGTTATGGTGATGAAGCTTACAGCTCAGCCTCCATAACTATATATTTAATTCCCTTACGTTATTTAGGAGTGTTTGCTGTCCATGTGATGCTGTGTTAATGCACCTTGAGATTGATAGCAGAGGTAGGAGAAAGAAAACTATAAAAGCCAAGATGGTGTCTGATCAGAGCTGAGGAGAAACTAGATTACAGGTCTACGAGGATGGTACACATGAAAGAAGCCTGGACAGTGACAGACAATGTGGTAATGGGTACAGGGATGGGAAAAAGGGTTTGTGCTGGAGTGATTCTTTAATAAAAGCTATTGTAAGTCACAAGAAAATTGTACATAGTGTGGCTTCAAACTGGATTTTAGTTTTATATACACAATGAAATCTCTCCAAAAAACCACCTATTTGAGTAGAACTTCCCCTTACCAAGACCACATTTTCTGTGATGGATTTTCAGTTATCCAGATCACTTTTTAATGCAATTTTGGATGGCTTTCTCAAAGAGGTTTCACTGTGTAATATATATATATATATATATATATATATAGTCCCTGAATTATGGAAATCTTCTTGTGTGGTACCAGTTCCAAAGAAACCCCACCCTATGGACCTCAACGACTACAGACCTGTAGCACTGACATCCCACCTGATGAAGATCTTGGAGAGATTGGATCTCACACATCTCCACCCTCTAGTGAGCCCCGCTATGGACCCACTCCAGTTTGCTTATCGGCCGGGCATTGGGGTAGATGATGCCATCATCCATCTTCTGCACAGGGCTCTGTCTCACCTGGAGAAACCAGGGAACACGGTGAGAATAATGTTCTTTGACTTCTCCAGTGCTTTTAACACCATACAGCCCAGGTTATTGAGGGACAAGCTGGGCCTTGCTGGAGTGGACCACCACCTCTCCAACTGGATCCTAGACTACCTCACAAATCGACCTCAATACGTGAGAGCCCAAGACTGTGTGTCAGGTACCGTGATCTGTAATACGGGGGCACCTCAGGGTACGGTTCTCGCCCCTTTCCTCTTCACACTGTACACTGCAGATTTTAGGTGCAACTCATCCAGCTGCTACCTACAGAAGTATTCTGACGACTCTGCAATAGTGGGTCTCATCACAGATGATGATGACAGGGAGTACAGAGAACTGAACCGGGATTTTGTGGACTGGTGCCACCGGAACCACCTGAAGATTAACACGGGGAAGACCAAGGAGATGGTGGTGGACTTCCGCAAAGGCAGAAGCCCTCCTAAACCAGTGGACATCCTGGGGACGGGCATCGAGATTGTGAACACCTATAAGTACCTGGGTTTGCTCCTTAATAATAAGCTGGACTGGGCAGATCATATGGAGGCCCTGTACAGGAAGGGCCACAGCAGGCTCTACCTGCTTAGGAAGCTGAGAGCCTTTGGAATCCGGAGGGCACTTCTTAGAACTTTCTTCAACTCGGTAGTGGCATCAGCCATCTTCTTTGGAGTGGCCTGCTGGGGGAGCAGTATATCAACCAGGGACAGAAATAAACTTGACAAGCTGATTAGAAGGGCCAGCTCTGTCCTGGGGAGCCCACTGGACCCAGTGCAGGTGGTGGGTGACAGAAGGATACTGTCCGTGGTGAGCTCCATGCAGAAGAAGAAGTCCCATCCCATGCATGAGACTGTGATCGCGCTGAGCAGTACTGTCAGTGACCGACTGCTCCACCCTAGGTGTGAGAAGGAGCGCTATCGGAAGTCTTTCCTCCCCCACCGCGGTTAGGCTGTACAACCAACACCGACCTAAGCGGAGATCATTACACACAGAGAACTGAAATATCTCTCTGCCTGTTATACCCCCCCCCCCTCTGCCACGTCCTATCTGTCTGTCTGCTATCAATGTAATGCCTCTCACCTTGGAATATTCCTGTACATGTTGTATTTGTATTTGTATCTGCTTATCTTATCTTTGCTGCTGTAACACACTGAATTTCCCCATTGTGGGACTATTAAAGTACTATTATTATTATTATTATTATATATATATATACAGTGCCTTGCAAAAGTATTCGGCCCCCTTGAACTTTTCAACCTTTTGCCACATTTCAGGCTTCAAACATAAAGATATAAAATTTTAATTTTTTGGTGAAGATTCAACAACAAGTGGGACACAATTGTGAAGTGGAACGAAATTTATTGGTTATTTTAAACTTTTGTAAAAAATAAAAAACTGAAAAGTGGGGCGTGCAATATTATTCGGCCCCTTTACTTTCAGTGCAGCAAACTCACTCCAGAAGTTCAGTGAGGATCTCCGAATGATCCAATGTTGTCCTAAATGACTGATGATGATAAATATAATCCACCTGTGTGTAATCAAGTCTCCGTATAAATGCACCTGCTCTGTGATAGTCTCAGGGTTCTGTTTAAAGCACAGAGAGCATCATGAAGACCAAGGAACACACCAGGCAGGTCCGTGATACTGTTGTGGAGAAGTTTAAAGCCGGATTTGGATACAAAAAAGATTTCCCAAACTTTAAACATCCCAAGGAGTACTGTGCAAGCGATCATATTGAAATGGAAGGAGTATCAGACCACTGCAAATCTACCAAGACCCGGCCGTCTCTCTAAACTTTCATCTCAAACAAGGAGAAGACTGATCAGAGATGCAGCCAAGAGGCCCATGATCACTCTGAATGAACTGCAGAGATCTACAGCTGAGGTGGGAGAGTCTGTCCATAGGACAACAATCAGTCGTACACTGCACAAATCTGGCCTTTATGGAAGAGTGGCAAGAAGAAAGCCATTTCTCAAAGATATCCATAAAAGTCTTGTTTAAAGTTTGCCACAAGCCACCTGGGAGACACACCAAACATGTGGAAGAAGGTGCTGTGGTCAGATGAAACCAAAATCAAACTTTTTGGCCACAATGCAAAATGATATGTTTGGCGTAAAAGCAACACAGCTCATCACCCTGAACACACCATCCCCACTGTCAAACATGGTGGTGGCAGCATCATGGTTTGGGCCTGCTTTTCTTCATCAGGGACAGGGAAGATGGTTAAAATTGATGGGAAGATGGATGGAGCCAAATACAGGACCATTCTGGAAGAAAACCTGTTGGAGTCTGCAAAAGACCTGAGACTGGGACGGAGATTTATCTTCCAACAAGACAATGATCCCAAACATAAAGCAAAATCTACAATGGAATGGTTCACAAATAAACGTATCCAGGTGTTAGAATGGCCAAGTCAAAGTCCAGACCTGAATCCAATCGAGAATCTGTGGAAAGAGCTGAAAACTGCTGTTCACAAACGCTCTCCATCCAACCTCACTGAGCTCGAGCTGTTTTCCAAGGAAGAATGGGCAAGAATTTCAGTCTCTCGATGTGCAAACCTGATAGAGACATACCCCAAGCGACTTGCAGCTGTAATCGCAGCAAAAGGTGGTGCTACAAAGTATTAACTTAAGGGGGCCGAATAATTTCGCACACCCCACTTTTCAGTTTTTTATTTTTTACAAACGTTTAAAATATCCAATAAATTTTGTTCCACTTCACGATTGTGTCCCACTTGTTGTTGATTCTTCACCAAAAAATAAAAATTTTATATCCTTATGTTTGAAGCCTGAAATGTGGCAAAAGGTTGAAAAGTTCAAGGGGGCCGATTACTTTCGCAAGGCACTGTATATATATATATATATATATATATATATATATATATATACATGGATAAACCATTAGTCTTTTTTCCTTATTCTCTAAAATTCCTAGAATTTTTTGCTACTAAGGACTTCTGTATCCTGTATGTAGACATATATACGCAGTGGTTAGCACTGATTTCAGATTGTCTCAAAGGAATTAATAATACAAAAAAATCTTTTGTGTAGCAATGAAACAAGATACTTTTTAATCTCACCTATCAATATAATAGTCTTTCTAGGTAGCAATTCTGTGCACTGGTGCGTAATTCTTATAGGACTGTAAATGGAATAATAAACTCTAATTGATAAGTTAGAATTACTATTGATTGTGTATGTCATCCGAGTCTACAGAAATTTCATCATACAGATTCAGCTGGTTGTATTTGTTCATGTATTTTTTATAAATGCTATCTTCTCCTAGGTTATCTAGTTACTCAGCCAGGTCTATGTCTATTTATTCTTGAATTCTTTCACAAGCAATATTGGCTTTGTAATTCTTTTTTTATGAAAAGGGGATTTTATATAAAAATCAATAAAACATTAAATGATTAGAATAACACATAAGACGGCACATTAATTATCTCTAATTTGTAATGATCTTCCCACACGTCATTATTGGATCAACATACTGTGTGTATATATATATACTGTATGTGTGTGTGTGTATGTATATACTATATATGGCAATGGAAATTGTTTTTTTACACTATAAACTTTGCGTTTAAATAACTGTGCGGCTTAAATACTTGATAAATTTATTTATTGGCTCCACAACGATAACATTGATACCAAATTTATATAGTTTTTTTTTTTTTTTTTTAGCTTTACTGCTTTTGCAAAGTAAAAAATCCTTTTTCTTCTAATATTTTTTTGCATCACCGCTTTCCAAGACCTATAACTTAATTATTATTTTTTTTTTTTTTGCTAATGGAATTGTGTGGGGGCTCATTTTTAGCAGGAAGACCTGATGTGTTTATTGATGCCATTTTGGGGAAGATAACACTTTTTATATCTTTTTATAATATTTTTCGGTTGGTTATAGATAAATAAAAGGGCAATTCTGACATTGTTTTTATTAGATTTTTTTTATGCCAATTACCATGTGTAATGGGACATGTTTTTTTCTCTCAAAATCATAGTTATTTATTATTTATGCTTACTTATATAGCGCCATCATATTCCGCAGCGCTTTACAGGTATTGTCAGTCACTGTCCCATATAGGGCTCACAATCTACATTCCCTATCAGTATGTCTTTGGAGAGTGGGAAGAAACCCACGCAAACACGGGGAGAACATACAAACTCCTTGCAGATGTTGTCCTTGGCAGGATTCGAACTCAGGACTCCAGCGCTGCAATGCTAACCACTGAGCCACCGTGCTGCCCATAGTGTCTTATTGATGTGATATGACAGGGTTAATGTCTTACTGATCAATCTATATGTGTCTGTTGTGTATGTGTATATATATATATATATATATATATATATATATATATATAAGAGAGAGAGAGAGAGAGAGAGAGAGAGAGAGAGAGAGAGAGAGAGAGAGAGAGAGATACACAATACTATCCAGGGATGCTTTATTTACCATGTGGGGTAATTGGAGTTCTTTCCTGCATTTGTCATTACATTTGTATTGCTCAGGTTATTATGGATGCAGCAATATTCAATATGTGTGTTATTATTTTTTTAACATTTCAGGATGGGGATTAATGTTTTAGTATGATTTTAACTTTTTAAAAATTTTCACACACTGGGTCCCAAAGATATACTGCATGTGCCCACAAGGATACTGTATACATTGTTGGCATAGTTGCCAAATACACTGTTCAGAAAAACAAAACAAAAAAATAACATAAAACCCCAAACCAGACCCTACAATAAATGCAGACAGCAAAATCAATCCAGCGCCCAGCCCACACTCCATACTTGACCTCTAAATAAATTCAGACCCCAGTATAGATGCCAAAATATATCCAGACACCAAACCAGATGCGAAAAGAATTTTAGACCCCAGGCCAAATCGCAAAATTAATCCAGACCCTTGACACTAAAATTAATTCAAACCTCATTCCAAACCTCCAAATTAATTGAGATTTCTGACCAGACCAAATAAATTAGTTTCATTTACTTAGGTCTATTGCTCCCATGTCCTATTCACTTTCAGGCAAACCTATTTCCTCAGCATGTATTTAGTGTTGATAGCAGTTTGGGGAGGAGGTCAAAACTTGGGACAGATTCCCTCTAAGTATTTGTGGCATAGTTATAGCTTCATATTGGTCTTCAAGTGTTTTTCTTAGTTGTTGCAAAGTACATACCATAAATAGATAGGTAGATAGATAGATTAGATAGATAGATAGATATATAGATAGATAGATAGATAGATAATTAACATTGTTGAAAAATAAGAAGGTCAGTGGAATAAATGATCTTCTGAACCTTTGCTTGCCACAGTGAAGATGAAAGATCCGTCCACTGAAAGAGCTTTGCTGATTTGCTTTTCTGATTCTGAAGGACCTTGTGGAGAGGGTGTGAGGGATTTCCTCTGATGGATTTACAGTGGCTTGCAAAAGTATTCATACCCCTTGAACTTTTTCACATTTTGTCACTTTACAACCACAAACTTAAATGTATTTTATTGAGATTTTAAAGGGAGTCTATCATTCACAAAACCACTTTTAAGCTAATGCCACATTGGAATGGCCTTTAAAAAGGCCATACTTCTCCGACCTTTTCTTGTTTTCTTCTCCCAGCCGATTCCAAGATAATTTGTTTCTTCATGTATGTAAATGAGCACCACGAAGCACCCGGGGCATTCCTCCTCTTCTGCGAGCACCCACCTCATCATCGCTGATCACCACCCCATCGTCCGTTGCAGTAACTCCCCTCTTGGTCTTCTTTCTTCTCAGTTCTCGCCGGCAGCGCTGTATGGCAGCGAATTCTCGCGCATGCGCAATCGGCTCTGCCACTTTGGGTTTGGGAAAAGCCGACTGCGCATGACAGACCGCCATTTTCCGGTGGTCTGTCACAAGAGCGTAATGTGGCAGAGCCAATTGTGCATGCGCACAGCGCTGCATACGAGGACTTAGAAGAGAGAAGCTACAGAGAAGACCAAGAGGAGAGTCACCAAAACGGACGAAGGGGCAGTGATAACTGATGGCGAGGTAGGTGCTCGCAGAAGAGGAGGAATGCCCCGGGTGCTCCATGGTGCTCATTTACATACATGAAGAAACAAATTATCTTGGAATTGGCTGGTTTTCAAAATTTTAATCAAATAAAAATCTGAAAAGTGTGACGTGCAGAAGTATTCAGCCCCCGTACACTGATGCCCCTAAATAAAATCCAGAGCAATCAATTGCCTTCAGAAGTCACTTAATTAGTTAATTAGAGTCCAGCTGTGTGTAATTTAGTCTCAGTATAAATACACCTGTTCAGTGAAGGCCTCAGTGGTTTGATAGAGAACACTAGTGAACAAACAGCATCATGAAGACCAAGGAACTCACCAGACAGGTCCGAGATAAAGTTGTGGAGAAGTTTAAAGCTAGAGTTTAAAGAGTTAGGTTATAAAAACATATCTCAAGCTTTGAGCATCCCAAGTCCTCTTCCGCACTGTAACCTCCCAATTGTCAAGGTAAACACCCCACCACAGCACCGGCCCTTTTAATCAACTTGTTTGTGACTAATTTTGAATTAAAAGTTAAACACTTATATAAATAATTAAAAATTTTGCAGAGTTTTTTTTTAATCATCTTAGTGATGACAGACTTTGGTCTTGATAGGTTGCCAGTGGATATAACCATATATGCAGGAACTTTCTATTATCTGAAACTTGCCAGAAACCCAGCCATGATTTCCTTATTGTGACCGCTATCTTCTCGTGTTTGTTTCTAGGTGATGAATAAGGAAATCTGGCTTACTGACAAGTATCAGACCATACAAAGTTTCTCCATTCATATCTATTCTAACAAACCAATTTATCTAGAATTCTGTAGAAAAAAAAATAAGAAAATAGTGTTGCATTTACTAGGGGCAACAATGTCCCCATCACCCCTCTGACCAGATCTACTATGGATCACAGTCTTATTATAGGATAGGAATCCAAAGTACATTGCAAAGTCCCTTAAAATATACCCCTGCCACCCTCTTATCTCATTGAAATAATCTCTTTCCACAAAATGAAATTTTTCACACTTCCACTCCCACACAGTTTCTCTTTCTTATTGGGCTGTTTAAACATCAGTCCAATAAACTAGAAAATCAAGTCAACAAATTACATTTAATCTTTTGTCACTAGACTGAATATAAATGAGACAATATTTCCCTAAACTGCAACTAGAAAGTGTTCTGAGCCGCATTATAGGCTGCACGCATAAAAAATAAAGTTCAGAATTAGTCTGTACAGCAAATAGAACTGCAGATTTCTCAGATAAATCTCAGTAATATCTTTCCTAAACAGCACTGCTCTGGAAAATAAAACGCCTCAACTTCTTTTCAGTACACACTAGGGAAATCTATTCCGTTTGCACTAATCTTTTATGTCCGAATACAACATGTCAGGTCTATTTAGAATATCTATAATGTAACGAATATAACTCAAAACCAATCAATTACCGACATGATATTGTCATGTGCAAAGCAGCTGACATATGGCTTGGTCCATAGAATGATAGCAATGTGTTACAGGTCATACTCAGTTTACAGATATAAGTTTTGTTCTTTTTTTCTCTTTTTTAACCTTATATTTTATAAATTTAAAATATAGAAATTTAAAATAATAACAGAAGTATTGTACTATGATATACTATTTATACTATATATATAATAGTATTACACTTAATATGTGATTATACTTTTGATTTTTGGGCATATTTAAAGTTAATGGGGCAGATTTATCAAGACTGAAGATTCATATGACAGTCTTAATAAAGGCAACAGTATAAAAACCTCCGCACTGAGGTGAATTGTAATGAAGCAGGTGATTTATTTTATTTCATTTGTACAGTAAAGCAATCCATACAGTATACTGTAACGTTTCGGTCCTCCCGGACCTTCATCAGACAATCGGATCACCACTGTGAAAAAGTAAGATGAAGAAGCCATGCAGCTATTGCTGTGATTTGGAGTGAGTTACTCCTCCAGCATCCATTATTTTAGGAGTGCCATATTACCATAATACATCAGTCTTAATAAAGGGTCCAACAAGTGCAAGACACGCCTAAATTATCAGGAGGCCTCCATAATGGAAATCTACGCTTGTCACGTACTGCTGTAGATTCCATATATAAAAAAATGTGGCCAAAAAAGGGCAGATGATAAATAACCCCCTGCAGACCCAGTAGCAGCAGCTTCAGCTTCTATGGTAATAGTTATGTCTGTAGTTATGATATATTATTGAAAGGTTTGTCTTCTTTTCCTCCACATAACAAGTAAGGGGATTGAAGGTTCGATCACTAGAAAGCCCAGTCTGTGTGTTATATTTAAACTTGTACCTTGAAACTGAAGTGTTTTATTCAATACATTGCTTTCACCTTTTTAAAACCTTGTACAACTCATTTTACTACTTATTTATATAAAGCTGCGGTTTAAGGGGTTTTCCTATTTAATGGTTTTACCTCATTTCATGTCTGCTCTCCCTTCTACTTCATGGCTTCAGTGACAAGTTGGTGGATGGGCTTAGAATGGTGGGTCTCTGCTATGCCTGTATGTAAATCCTAAGCACACTGTTAGGGTATGTTCACACGGCAGAAAATATCTCTTCATTTTCCAATGCTCGTATTTTCGCCGTGGTCTAGCTGTAACGGGATGTTGATACAGGGCATCAGTATTCTGTCGCGGCTTCTTGCTGCTGATTAGACCTGGATGAATGGGACTAATCAGCAGGGTATCTCGAGTCATGGACTCCATGCTTATTTTTTCCGCGTCCTGCTGTGATCTCTGCCTACCATTGAAAACAATGGGAGGCGGATTCCGGGCGGGATCTGCCCCCGTATTCGGCCAACAAATCCGTGGCAAATTCCACTGTGTGAACACACCCTTAGGGTAAGTTCAAATGAAGTTTTTTCATGTGAAACGTTTCCCAACTCTCCTATCCATTTCAATGGGAGTCAGGAGCAGATTTTTTCCTCTAGCAAATTTTTCTGCTAGAAAAGAAAAAGAAGCATTATGACATGACCTCCCTTCAGTTAGATCCCAACTCGCAAACCCAATTCAGATGGATGGGAGGCAGGAAAAACGCTAGTGGTTTTTGCAAAAAAAAAAAAAAAACACACTACAAAAATTTCTGCCTCCCATCCATTTCAATGGGGTTTGCAAGGCAGAATCCAGCCAAAGATAGGTCATGACGCTTCTTTTTTTTTTTTTAGCAGAAAAATCCACTAGAAGAAAAATCTGCTCCTGACTCCCATTGAAATTAATGGGAGAGTTGGGAGGCGATTCATGAGGCAAAAAACTCTGAGTGAACTGTCCATCACACAGGCTAAGTCAACCCACCAACTTGGCACTGAAGTGGAAGGCATAGAAGACAAGAGATGATTAGGTAAATCCATTAGATAGGAAACCCCTTTAACCTCAGTATTATATAAACAAATACTTAAATGGGTTGTCCAAAATTTGAAAAAGGTTTTCTAATAGTAACAAATGCAGTAAAATAATAAAATAACCATAAGTTATCAATACTGCATGAAGTAAATAGAGACTGAAGACTTGCAAAGACGGGTGGAGAGTGGAGACCAATGGTGCGATGGAGCTGAGTTGTTTTTTCTTATTACATTTGTTACATTTGGAACTTTTTAAAACAACCCCTATGACATGAAGACTTAGACCTTACATGCTAGCGTGGTGAGAGTAGGTAATAAGAAGTGGCTTTCCCCTGTATACAATAAAAATGTGTCATTGAGACTACACTCACATGGTCAAATTTGTGCAATGTACACCTGATAACGGCACATGGCCTTTTCATCCCCTGTTTTCAGTTTTAAAACAACTGATACCCGACGGACCCCATTATAGTAAATGGGGTCCGTCGGGCTTTGTATGTAACCGCCATTTTAGCGTCCGCCTATCTGTTGCTCTGGTCCTCTGATGGACCAAGACAATGGAGAGCTGTTGCTAATGTAAACTTAGCTCAGATGAATGTGGTAGAAAATGGCTTTGAAAAATCTACCATTGGGGTGCCCATTTTCATGCATCCTTCATACATTTCATTGTATTGAGGGATCCGTGAAAATGGGTAGAAATAGGACATGACCATCAAAAAATCGGTGATGTGAATTGCCCCCACAGTGAATTTAATGCAGTCATGTTATGATCGTTAAAAAAACAGCCGATTATCAATGTTCAGTGAATATGGAGCAAGCCATAATTCTGAATTAGAACCATACTGAGAAGGGAGAGATGAAACTGAAAGAATACCAAAAAAATAATATTAAAAAACTAATAACTAATGTACCTTTTAGGTCCAACCTATACTCATATAATTTGTAATATTAAATTGAACTTTAGGATATGAGCTATATGGCATGAAATAATATTGCATAGACCCACCAGGGATACTTTTTGGAGTTTGTCCATAACATCTACCACAAAATTGAATTCTTCTTCCTGACTGCAGCATAACTGGTATTGCAGTAAACTACACATGCACCCATGTGAGATCCGCCTAATATCCCTGCTATCCAATTTTACAGTGCCATAATGTTACTCATGAGTGTATCATCATTTTAATAGTGCTATCAAATAGACCTATGATATACTGAATAATGATGTAATTGGGCAGAGGAAATAATTATGGCTTCTAGAGAAATCATTCCGACTGCAGAATGTTTTCAATTTGCTCTTTTGGATTTTTTATTCGTTTTTTTCAGGTATAAATCAGAAGAAATGTGCAGATGCGCAGCATTTTCCCATTTCCCAGGAATTTTGTCATGTCCTTGGCATTGAAGAATTTCGTGTTGCCATTTTTAATATAGATGTTCCTCTTTTGTCATCATGGCACCTGAATTTCCGCGGTTGTTTCTATAACTCCTCTTGTAGGAGATTTTGCTATAAAAGTACAGTACATACAGCATTTTGTGATTCAGTACAATGGCTCATTTTCATTTTTATGATTTACTTGCCATGCATAATAGCAGCGGCAATCTGTTGTTTGCTTACATTATTCTGTATTGCTGACAAAATATTACCATAAAAATGTATTTGTTTCATAAAAGGGCCATAGAGAGGATAAAACATAGGGGTCTACACAATAAGGGAAAAATATGGCTTTTATGCTTTCCTTTGTATCTCTCTAATGTGATGATTGCACAAATTGCAGAGCCAAGTACCATAGAAACAGTATGGGGAAAAAAGGGAAATCTGAATATTTAGCTGCGTAGTTACAATGCATATCACATAAAAATAAAAAATTCTAACTGTTTATGTAGTTTCATTACTTAGTGCAGGTTATAGGTAGTGACAGGTTTTTGAACAATAGACAAAGGGCGCAGAAGTTTGCTGACAACTGGGAATTCATAATATTCTCTTTCACGGTGTGCTGCCTATGAGGACAACAAACTAAGAATAATGGTGACAACAATGACATTTATTTGCTACTTCAAGCTTTACCCTATTACACCATACTGTACAATATTTCTGTGTGAATGATTTTGCCAAGAATTGGTATGGTAGTGTTTGCTATATTTGGCTCTAGTCTCTACAGCATGCTAAAAAAAAAAAAAAAAAAAAGGACATCCCAGCATGCTAAAAAAAAAAGCTGTATGCTGGTGCTTATGGCTTATAATCCAAAATTCTAGAATAATAAAATTGTACCATATTTCCACACCCATACACAAGGTGTCTGAAAGCAGAAACCTTGTTTAGAAAAAAAAAAAAAAAGAAAGAAAGCCACCCAGCAGGTTATAATTATTATAATTAGAGATGAGCGAAGTATTCAAAAATTCGATTCGGCAATTTCGCCTAATTTCGCGATATGATTCTATTCGATTCGAATTATATTGTGGCGAATCACGTACCAAAACCAGCTATTTATTGGCTGCACAGAGTCGGGGTGGGCAGCAAAATGGCAGAACCCCTTGGATGCCGCGGTCATGTTTGACCGTAGTATTCAAGTTGTTAAAACCCGGATCAGTTATGGAGCAGGGTGTTAGGTGTCAGTTACAACTAACACCCTGCTCCATAACAGATCGGGGGATTTAACATCTTGGATACAGCGGTCAAACATGCCGTGTGCGCTCGCAAAGGGGTTAAAGGGATGTGACATCACAGGGCTGGCTCCTGATTGGCTGCACTCATGGCATTGTGGGTGATCCTGCATTCCCAAAGTTCCTTGCCCCATGTAGAGCAGCCATTTTAGAACTAAAAGCAAATCGTTACCACGAAGCATGTGGAAATTCGTATTCAATGAGAATCGAATATTTCCTGAAATTCGGATCGAATTACACTTCTGCAGCTTTGATTCGCTCATCTCTAGTTATAATCATGGGTGTCTTTTGTATCAAAACATAACATTTTGTAAGAAATGCGTAAAAATTAGATTTTTCTTAAAAAAAAAATGGCTTTTGGAAGGCGAAGAATAAAAAAGAGAACTCAATAATGAAAACTGGCTACTGTGGAAGGCAGAATCCTACTAGTATTTTATCTCATGTTAGGCATTATACTGCATAGTTTGTATGACTTATGGGTTTCACTACTGTGAGGTTTAGGGGAGTTTTAACTCCTCCTCTGAAATGGACATTCATTTGGAGGAGATACTTTAATGATAGCCTAAGATGACAGTAGGGCACAGATGGGTCTCCCTTACCATTGAGAAGACCAACTGTCCCTGACCATAATGGGGCCTTATTTGGAGAATTGGTTAGCAGCTTGTAAAAGATTGCATCCTTATGTACTTTCTGACGCTAGGTTCACACTAGCGTTTGGGTTTCTGTTCTTCGGGTCCACGTGGGGACCCAAAAAATGGAAAACCTATCCGCTTAAAAAGTGGTTACCCGGTTTCTGCCCAAAATCGGCAGAGAGAAAAGTCCTGCTTGCAATGCAAAGTCCTCCATATTTTCAAGCGGAATTGGGGACAGAGTCCCCGAACGGTCACACAATGCTAATGTGACCGTACCTTGAGAGGTAGTCTACACTTTTTCATTGTGCTATTAAAAGACCTTAAAAAAAACAGGAAAATAAAGAGTGATCCAGCTAGTGATAAAAAGATGGCACCTGCAGTACTTCATCTTAGATGATAGAAGGAGATCCTGGAAAGGCATAAAAGAGATATTCCGTAACAACTACAGTAAAATATAAATTGTTATAAAGTGAAATACAGAGTCTAAAGTCTAACATTTGAGCAGATCTGGAGACGAGAAGCGAGGAGAGAGGACTGTTCACCTTTTCCCCTTATTAGACTTATCAGTTTCAATTCCTCTTACCATTTGTCATATCAAACCATTTATTAGAAAATATAGTACATTTAGTGCAGCTACAGAGCGATGCTCAATCATAATAATGCTGGATCAGAAATGCTTAGAACAAATCCGTTCTTCCATTTCCAGTATACGTGGTTCACTTGACCTTGCCTTCACTATATTGTACGTCTAAATAGCCGAACACATATTTAAAAGAAGAAAAAAAAAAAAAAAAAAAAAAGCTTTTTCAAGCACATAGTGATTTACTAGGTAATGTAGGCTTTGTAATTGCTGGTAGTATGTAAATCTATACACCAGACATTTTTTACTTGCATAAATGGAAGCCATCAACTTTAAAACACATTAAAAATGGATCAATAGTCAATTTAGTTTAAAGTCGAATGACTTTATAGCACTCTTATACGTTGATTCTGAAATTGGCCTTCCATAAATTGCCATATTAAAGTTGTGTGTAACAGTACATTAGCAATGCCTAAATAAGCTAGGGTAGGACAAAAAAAAATAAATAAAAAAAATAATGCAAAAAAAAAAACAAAAAAAACCCCCCAAAAAACCATAACCCCCCCCAACAAACATACACACAAATGTAGAATGACAGAAATAAAAGAATAAAAAATTGTAGTGTATTTTTGCATAAAATATATTTTAACATTTTTATTAGCTTTATTAGATGGATTTTAAGGACAGCTTTATCCAATTACTTTCATAACAGGACAGGATTTTTAGTACTTTTTCATTCCCATGTTTTGAGTACCATAACATTTTTTTTAACTTTATATTGATGTAAGCATATGAGGGCTTCTTTTGTGGAATAAGGCTAGGCTCACAACTGTGTTAGAGTCCTGCATGGAGGACTTTTCTCTTCCCCAGTTTCAGTATAAAACCGACGGAAACCCGACAGACCCCATTATAGTCTATGAGGTCTGCAAGTGTCCACAGGTAACCGATTTTTTAGCGGATGGGCTCTCCATCATTTGGGGCCCCATGCCGGAGAGACGAACGCTAGTGTGAACCTAGTGTAAGTTGTATATTCTAATAGCATCTTTTGGTAGTACATACAATTGGACAAATTTATTAAGTCTGGCATATCGTACGCCTGTCTTAATAAAAGCCCCACACTGGCACAGGGACCAAGACCTTTATGAAGAAGCTACTGCCTCTTCATTCAGCTGTCTGTTTTCCAGTGCCAAAATGGAAATTTACACCAGTTAGAAACTGGCATGAGCTATAATAAATCTGTCAGACCAATGTTGGTTACCTCAGCCCTCCCTCTTTTCAGGCCACATTGTTACAATGTGGTGGGTGAGGTGCGGATTAGGGCTTGAAGCACATAATAGATGTAAGAAAGTGCCTTGCGTCAAACGTGCACCTTAATGTCATCCTTCTATGCCAGTTTTCCATCATAGGGGGATTGATAAATTTGTCCAAATGTAGAAAATCTTTTAGGATTTTTTTTTTTGGTTACGGTCAGAGACAAAAAACAGGTTTTTTGGGTTTCATTTTTTACTGCATTTATTTACTTATGTGGTATAAATTCCATGTTAATTGTAACTTAGTTACTGGTTTAGTTGTGATTATGGAGCTACCAAATTTATATAGCTTTTTTTTATTTTATAACAATTTTTAGTAGTTTTGGGAAAGTCAACAAAAACATTTGAAAGAATATTGATGCAGCAAACATTGTAATGCAAAATTACGTTAGGCATTGTGTTCCAATCTACACACTTCCATTGTATAGAAATTTCACATTCTAATAATAAACTAACGGAATATAGTGATCATATTAATAACTTAAACCAAACAATTAAGGAAAAAAAAATTAGAATAGAGTGGAACTGGAAAAAAAATGCAACATTTTCTTATGGGTTTTGTTTTTACAGCGTGTACCACATTGTAAAATGACACGTTACCTATATTCTGAGGGCCAGTATGATCATGAAACTATTAGATGTATACTGTGTTTTTCATGTTTTAATACCTTAAAAAAATTTGAAATGTTGAAGAAAAATTTAAATTTCTTTGCATTGCCATATAACATGTATTGAACAAAGTAATGTGCAGGGCAAGAGCTTTCTTTGCAAGCCAAGATGTGGATTGTTATATTTTTATAGTCCAGGCATTTTGTGCCAAAGATATCTAGTATGTTTTGATTTATTTTATTAGTGTAGTCTATGGTAAAATCCCTGTATTAATATAATGAAATGAAAGTGGAAGCATCTAAGAAAACAGGTAAGGGAGGACACATCTATACAGGCTTGTGGTGTCTGAAGTTCAAGGTCCTTTGTCAGCCATGGTTGGCCTTGACCTTCAGACACCTCAAACCTGTATAGCCTATCCTCCCTTACTTCCTGTTTTCTGGACCGCTTCCAGTTTCATTGTCCATGTATCGGCTTCTGGTAATCAGCTAATTGATGAGGGTCCAAGATGTTTCGAAGGATATATATTTGGCCCAGAAATTTCCTGCTTTGATTCCCCGACATTTGACATGAATGTCATTTGACTTACCTGTTTTTTTTGCAGCGGCACAGGTTGCACATCTGGTATGTCCGCCCCTCCTATAATCCAACACCATTTCTGCCACTGATAAGCATTCTGTTATTTCTTTGGTGCTCAGAAATTATGTTTGCAGCATCAACAAACCATCTCTTGTATTAAAGTACTGCAGCCTGTACTACATCAAATCTTCAACTCTATTCAGTAACATAGTAAAATCTCTGATGAGCTTCTACGTTTGATCCACATCAGCCCTTATTTTTACCTGAATAAACACACATATACATCTAATAGAATAAACGCATCTGTGATTTTAATATGAGATTGAATGAGGCTGAAGATTTTACATTGTCCATGGTGCAGGGTTCAATGCTTTTATTATCTCATTTTATGAAAATAACCGTTGCATGGCTTTGGTTACTGTCATCAACCAAGCATGACAATTGTAGATGTAGCAGGGATGAATTTAATATTTAGCAGTTTCCAGACCACATCTTAGTAAATTAAGATAACATATTGTGATATGACAATGAGTTGTGCTAAATGCCAAATTTAGCTTGAGATATATATACTGTATATATATATATATATATATATATATATATATATATTTAATGGGCAGAAATACAAGACCTTAAAGGGGTTGTCTGGGATAAAAAGATAATTTAATACTGAACTAAATGGAAAACTAAATACTAAACTAAACGGAACGTCATCAATACTCCTTCCCCCCACCCGCCCCATCATACTTATCTGTCTTCCTGTCCTGATCTTCTGGGCATGAATAATCATTTCCTTTACTTCTGCTGTCTCCTGAAGATGGCTCTATTGCACAGCAGCCAGCAGACATGAAGAGGAGCCAGCCTTCCATACCTGCGCAATAGAGCTGAAGCACTCTGGCTCTGATTGCGCAGGCGCTGGCAGACGAGAAGAAGAGAAGAACAGAAGGATCTCCCATGCCCAGAAGATCCATACAGGAAGACAAATAAGTATGATGGGGTGGGGGGGTGAGCTGAGCTAGTTAGTTAGTTAGGTAAGGCTAGTAGTCTGCGGACTAGCTAGGGGAACAGGAAGGATGTGTGTGAGAGAGAGGGGGGATCTGAGTGAAGAGCAATGCATCATGGTAGTTGTAGGATAGGGGAGCAGGAAGCTACCCATGTAAAATGCAGAAGATGCCAGGAACTCCCAGAGAAACACAGAAATCATTCAAAACACTGCTAAAGGTATTTGGGTGCACTTACTTCCCCAATAATAGCACTAACAGACCTTTTTTTTAAAAAAAAAATAATTTTTTTTTGCCCGGAAAACCCCTTTAACATAATAGATTATTATGAATAAATTATTATTATAATTAGATTTAACATCTTATAAATGATATTGTTTCTTATGTTTTGTTTTGTTTTTATTTTAATCCTTGAGTTGAAAAATCTTGATAATTAATGTAAAGCAGAATCCAGGAGGTGTGACAAATTAATACCATATCTTAATTTCTGTTGTTAGGCTGACAGATCATAGCGTCTGTTGGATTCATTTCACGGTCTAGTTGATCAGCTATAGTTACAGAGCGGAGTGAATAAAAACAGCTAATGCTCAGGGTGAGAAGCAAAGCTCAATATGATGCGCTGCCATGACTCTGATGAAGCATGCCAGTCATTTCATGCAAAACACAGTTGTGTCTCTGACAAATACTCTGTATCCACACAACTAGCATATGCTTGTTCCTGCAAATATGTGCATTTCAGTAGGTCTGTGCCTATAGGTGGTCTTAGAAGAAGAGAAAATGTACAGAACATTGTGTATTTGTGTACATTACCATCATTTCTATTATTAGGTATTCACTGTGGGAGGGAAGACAGTCAGATAGGAGCAAGGGGGAGGTTTTAGGATAAGTTCACACAGAGTTTTTTGCAAGCAGATTGAGGTGAAATCCACCTCAAAATCCGCCTCCTATCTTTCCCATTCGTTTTAACACTAGAAGTCCCAGAGAGGGGTCATTTAACATTTCTACCTTTGGAACCCAGACACGGGTCGAATGACCTGAAGGATTTAAGCAAACAACCTATAATCACCGTCTTTTGTTCTTAAGTAATTAAGGCCATTACTGTCACACCACAGGAGGTTGTTGTTTTCCATTGAGTTTAGCCATTTAGTTTCTAGTTAGTTCTGTTCAGTTTATTGTATTTGATAATATAAAGACTATACATATTGTATTAAGTTTAGTTTTATTTGAGCAAAAAAGCACTGAAACAATGAATCATTTTTTATATATTTTAAATAGAATTAGAAATTTTAGAGCAAGGTACAGCTGTGAGTAATGACCAGAAGCATTTGTCTAAGGCCTCAAGCACAATGCGATGCGATTTTTTTCTGCAATTTGCCAATGTATTTCAATGGCACCAAGCACACCTGTGATTTTTTTTTCGTGCGATTTTTTTCATAGGTGTGATTTTCCATAGATTTTTTTTTTTTTGTGCGATTTTTTTCGTGAGAAAAAATCCCAGAGGAGTGATCTATATGACCAATGGGACAGGGCCCAGGGCCGAGTAACATCATTCAGAAGATAACTGAAGAAGTCCTTGAGGTCCTTGTTGTAAAGCTGTCTGCAACCACATTTTAAAAAACCTTAAATTGACCTAGACATGTATAGTGTGCAGTTGTTTAGTGATGCTAGGGGCCTACATTCTGGTATTACTACGCATGTGCACAAGGTCCAGTACATGCGCACTGAATCAAGGTGTACATCTTCAGCTTCACTAAAGAACTGCATACACATAGGGAGTCACTGGGTAAGTAAAAGGGTTAATATTTAATGCGGTTGCGGACAGGGCTATTGGGACACAAAATCCCTGGTCCAAAAGAATCTGTGCCTAGTTTAGTGTCCCAAATCATCCTGATAGTTTCCCTTTAAAATTTATTGTACATTATTCATAATTGCTCATTATTAGACATAGTTACTTTAGACGGATTGATAGTCTTATCTGAAGCCGCGCAGAACCTCAAAGACAAATAATACAGTTTATTTTCAGCTTACTAAGAGGTTTTCAAGCACAATTCAGCATATGGGGTTTTCTGATGATGAATATTGTTCGAAGTTGTCATTTAGCTTTGTTTGCCCTCAATATTGTTTAACATTACAGTTGTCCACAAAATTACAAGTGGAATTTTTTTTTTTAATTGTAGATGCGCTTTCATTTGTGGATTAAGCACCCAGCTAATTAAATGCAATTATTACAGTGCTTTGAAGTAGCGAGTCCTTTTTGCTGTAGCTGTTGTTTTCTCCCAAGTGTTTAAACAGATTTCAGAATTTCAATAATTAAACAGGTTTTACAAGTAAATGTATCCCCCGCTTTATTATCAAATAAAAGAGCAGCTACATAAAAGACTACTTAGATGGCAGTGCAGTAATGCATCACATCACGCAAGAATGGATAATATCTAGAAATATCAAGAGTTACAGTACTTACATGGCGCTTCTGATAAGAAAATACATGAAAGTTATAGGGCAGCAACAATAAGTATATAAAATACCGCCAAAGACCTACTTTTCATAAACCTAAGTAATAAACTTAAGTCATTTAAAGTGAAACACAGAACACATTTTTAGAATTAACAAAAAATTTACAAGGCATTATAGGTCCTGTACAGTATACGTATTAATGGGGTGCTACCAACTTAGACATTTATGGTATATCCATGGGAACCCCCAACTATATCTAAAATGGGGGTCCCTTAACATCCATATCTCCTCATAAAGAAGAATGGAGGGGATAAATGAAGAGGAGGAGAGGCCACCACAGCTTGCCAGTAAATGAATAAAAAAATAGCCATCCATTCACCTTTAAGGGGGGTCAAAGAAACAGCTGGACATTCATACTCTGCTGTTTCTGTACCTCTGAAAGAAATGAATGGAGAAACCCAAGCACATTCACCTCTTTAGTTATTATCTGCCTGGATGTGGACAACAGTGACTAATGGGTGTCGGAGGATCCCTATTCTGGTAATTGATGTGGATCCCGCACATATATGGAATACTTTACTGCAATGCCATAAGTATCTAAGATAGGAATAAAGCTTTAACATCAAAGGTAATGGCAAAATGTTATTTCAGGTTGCTAGGCTATACAGGAGAAATTGTGTAAATGACACCCTCTTCTGTGACATCACATCCTGCTCTGCAGCTATTGGCTGAAGCTGCACCACATAGACTTCCTGCCTGCCATCCCCATGCAAGCACTCTGCTAATATTGGTATTACAGAATGATATCCGCTTACTTATTGCTTCTGTATGATGGAAAAAATGTCCAGACCTCCCCTCCTGTGGCTCTACTGACCTGAGCTTAGATCACTAAAGGATTATGTTTACTGCTAAAATTTACTAATATTGATGTGCTGGATCAGAGTTACATTTTTTGTCATCTGGGGCAAAACATTGTTTGCCTCTATTTCTCAAGGTAATACATACAAATCCCTGCATACTGATGTTAATGCATAAATTTATAGTTCAGTATCACAGTTTGTTGCGTGTCCTAACTTAAAGGGGTTGTCCTAATATAGACTTATCCCCGATCCACATATTAGGGGTTAAGTGTCATATCACTGGGGTTTTGCCCGCTGAGACCCCCAGTGATCAGGAGAACAGGAGACTAAAAGGCCCCTGAAAATGAAGCACCAGTGTGCTTGCATGACCAGTGCTCCATTCACATCTAAGGAGCTGTCAGAGATGGCAGTCTTGGCCGCTCCACAGATGTAAATGGAGCACCACATTCACATAGAGCATTCACATGGAGGAGGCACCTGGAACTTTAGGTCCCCATTCTTCTGATTGCTGGTCAGACCCCCAGCAATGTGACACTTAGAACCTATTCTCTGGATAGGGAATTAGTGTCTTGAATGGGGAAACCCCTTTAACTATTATACCTTCACGACTGACCTGTGTTACATGCTTATGAAAACGTTCACCTTTAGCATCTGAGTGGCAGCAATGCCAGAATCTCCCATGGCTTTTCTGACTTAAAACCTGACTTAGATTACCGTAGGGATTTCGGGGAATTCCAGCCATGAAACAGTGGCTAAAATGAGCAACCTAAATCTAATTTATCTTTGTGCAAAAGTAGAAGTTTAGGTCTTTGCAGTCTAACTTGACACATTTGTAGTTCACCTAGGAGATGGTCTTTCAGTATGTGATGAAGCTTCTTTTCTTTCTATTACAACTGTAACAAGAAAAAGATACACTTGTACTTGAGGAGGAAACAGGGAGCAGTGAGATCGAGCTTAATGGGTAATACCTCCGCCATATAAAAAGTTTTAGACTCATTGCCAGCGCCTTCCATACTATTAAACCCTCTGCACAGAGTAAACTTCTTTTATCAACACACTAACAACCAGAAGCTAATGAAATAATACATCTATGTCGAACTAAGGCTATAGCCTAGAGATGGAGGTGAGCGCAGATATATTGATCAATATATCATTGTACATTTTGTGATGAGGATTTTACTTTCAGTCTTCCTTCTTCAGGTTATAATTAGAAACTATTAAATGTAACCATGTTCCTCATCGCCCTCAGTAACTCATACACTTGATATATTTTTGTAGTCACTTTTTTGCAATTTCGTTTTGATTTAGCTTCCTATTTTTCAATTCTTTGTGGAAACCGGCCCTGGGGGCTACTTTTTCACTTTAGGGGGGGCTTTAAAGTAGTTTGTCTGTGATACTTTAAATTTAAGTGGTTTCCTCTCACCGTCTGTGATTCTTTAAAGTAGTAATGCACACGATCAGATCTTTAATGCACGTGATCTCTAAGACGCACCCCCCATTTTCCCCTCAAATTTTTGGGGAAAAAAGTGCGTTTATAGTCCGAAAAATACGGTAAATGGTACAGTGTGAAAGTGACCTTGTTCAGCCCCTGCTAACAAAATAAAATAAAGGGGTAGGTGCAAAAATCCTGTTATTGCAAAAATGCAACAGCATGCTGCGGGTACTATTATTTATGTGAACACAGGGCCTGATTTATTATACCTTGTATGCCTTAGTTACGCCAGTCTTCATAAATCTTCTCCATTGACTATATGCATAATTAAATTTACATTATTTCCATATTGACTGTACTTAAAATAGAAGAAATTGGTAACATTAAACTATCTACATAAGATCCACTTTAGTAAATAATGAAATCCAGTGTAGATTGAGGTATTTAACATTGAGCCCTGGAAATGTTATCTCCATAGGGTTAAGCCTGCAGATAATTACTAGTTTCTCAAGTGCCTCCTAAAGGTTTTTGTTTTTCTCTTCTTTTCTTTTGTTGTCAGGCTATTAGAACATTGAGTCCTTTGTAAATTCATCTGCATGAGTAATAATATACAAATGTCAAGAATGTGAATTACTTGAATATATTTTTTCTTTGCAGCCATCAATGCATGACAGAACATGTAATTTACTTCCAAATAGATTTTTTGTTAGCATTACTAATTATTTTGAAATCCCACTGACAGAGGGAAAAAAGTGTCTGACCAATAAGTTGTCTTGTATTCTTACAGCAGGTATCACGCTGTATGCAGCAGCAATGGAATGGAGCGCAGAATAGACCAATTTCTGGCAACGAGAATCTTTAGTCTAGGTTCACAAGGCAGAATTTGGTGAAAGGTGAAAAATTCTGCTTCGAGAACTCAGAAAAACAATTTTTTCTTAGGCAAGTATGCCATGGAATTCACTGCAGAATCCACCATGGAATTTGGAAATACCACGTCAAATTACACATTGGCCAACTGGTATTTTTCTGCCTTCAATTTATTTCAATGGGAGTTGTCAGGTGGAATTCGAATAAAGATCGATCATGACACTTAGTTTTTTCTTTAGCTGATTTCAGGCGGAATCCACCTCAAAATCCGTGTGACCATACCCTTAGTAGGCATAGCTTCTTCTTTACAATGTACTGTATATATACAGAGGTAAAAATATGAAGATTATTTTCTTTGCAAAATTTAGCACAATATTTGGTATTTCTCTTTGAACAGTGCTCAGACAGCTCAGCTTCATTAACATGCCCAAAGTGTAGTAGTAAAGCATCAGAAAGCAGCATTTGTTGGATATTGCTGCAGCTAGCGCTGATGTCAAACACCCGGGAAGATGTCAATCAAGAAAGAATGATAAGAGTTATGACTCCATAACTGCAACGCTTCAGCACTACCCCGAAGACTCCAGGTATGCTCTTTACACATAGCCTACACTTTGTTGCCAGAATATAAAACAGATATTTTAACAAGTGAATGCTTGGAATGCTGAATTGAAGTGAATGCTCTTTACAAGTTCTACAAGATCATGTTGTCAGTATTGATACAAAAAACAGATGAGCGAACCTTCCAAGATCCGATTCAGGTTTGGGTTCATCAGTTCAGACCAAAATTTCAAACTGAGACAGAAAAGCAAATTAGTTCTATGCATTCTGAGGGCTCCTAGGACTGTATCTAAGCCCTTTCTCTGATTTGCTAATGTAAGCACAACTTTAGTAATATCAAAGTGACTTTAACAGATATGGTTGTAGGTTATCCGATGGTAGTTGGTAGTAACCAACAGTCTGTTTGAAAACACTGTAGGGGTTTTTTTTTTTTTTTATTCACTGTTTTTTTGGTGTAAAAAAAAAAACGGGCCAAATTTTATAGTATCACTTTTGGGAGAAAAAAAAATCAACTGAAGAAGTAGTGTATATAACTTCACTGTGTTTTGGCATTGGTCAGGAAAAAATAGCCAAATAATTCCTACAGAAAGAGTGTCATGTGGCATGACTATGACTAAATTATCTGTTCTCAGTCTTGGACACAGTACATATTGAATTTGAATGTTTTGACTCTGAGAATTGTGATTGAAATTGACACATCTCCTACAGCTGTGACAGCTAGAAAGACAGAGTGACTCCTATCTCTCTACCAATTAAATCAAAGTCTTCTTTTCCAGTCATAACACTATACTTCCCCAGAATTCCCACACATCTGTGGGAATTCTGGGTATCTGTGTATAACTGCAATCTTTCTCAGTTTTAATGCCTCTAATCTCTCTAATCTCTCTCCACAAAATGGACAACTTTGCTTTCTGTCTGTGATTTTTATTCTGCCTATGAGTCATTAGTGACCTTTAACCTTTAGTCCATCATAACTGACTGTCCCCTGTCATGAGAGCTACTTGCAAGGCTTTAGGGGAAGCCCATCTGATCACTGAGGACATACAGTATGATTCTTCTTTCTTTTTCCATGGTTCCACCATTTTAGCCGGTTTGTGCAAATTAAAGTGCAAAAGTTTGAATCTAAAATTTTTGGAATGTTTAGGTCGCACTTATTCAATTCTGAACCAGGTCACACATGTCTACTTCCAATAATGAAAAGCAAAAAAACTGAAAGCAGATGGAAAGGGCCATATTTTTTTGTGCAGGGGCTAGAAATTAAAGCTGTGTTTCTTAGTAAGTTTCACCCATCACTTCACACTATTTTTAGCTACCAAAAACAATTCACTCCATCAGTATTCATTAGAGATGCACAACATGCAGTTCCTACCGGTACAGATTATACATGATACCTGTAGTGGGCATTCAGCCCATTATGTAACATAATGAACCATACTTCCAGGTCCCATTTGTTAGAAACTCCTATATACAGTGTCTTGCGAAAGTATTCGGCCCCCTTGAACTTTTCAACCTTTTGCCACATTTCAGGCTTCAAACATAAGGATATAAAATTTAAATTTTTTGGTGAAGAATCAACAACAAGTGGGACACAATTGTGAAGTGGAACGAAATTTATTGGTTATTTTAAACTTTTGTAAAAAGTAAAAAACTGAAAAGTGGGGCGTGCAATATTATTCGTCCCCTTTACTTTCAGTGCAGGAAACTCACTCCAGAAGTTTAGTGAGGATCTCTGAATGATCCAATGTTGTCCTAAATGACTGATGATGATAAATATAATCCACCTGTGTGTAATCAAGTCTCCGTATAAATGCACCTGCTCTGTGATAGTCTCAGCGTTCTGTTTAAAGCGCAGAGAGCATCATGAAGACCAAGGAACACACCAGGCAGGTCCGTGATACTGTTGTGAAATTTAAAGCCGGATGTGGATACAAAAAGATTTCCCAAACTTTAAACATCCCAAGGAGCACTGTGCAAGCGATCATATTGAAAAGGAAGGAGTATCAGACCACTGCAAATCTACCAAGACCTGGCTGTCCCTCTAAACTTTCATCTCAAACAAGGAGAAGACTGATCAGAGATGCAGCCAAGAGGCCCATGATCACTCTGGATGAACTGCAGAGATCTACAGCTGAGGTGGGAGAGTCTGTCCATAAGACAACAATCAGTCGTACACTGCACAAATCTGGCCTTTATGGAAGAGTGGCAAGAAGAAAGCCATTTCTCAAAGATATCCATAAAAAGTCTCGTTTAAAGTTTGCCACAAGCCACCTGGGAGACACACCAAACATGTGGAAGAAGGTGCTCTGGTCAGATGAAACCAAAATCCAACTTTTTGGCCACAATGCAAAACGATATGTTTGGCGTAAAAGCAACACAGCTCATCACCCTGAACACACCATCCCCACTGTCAAACATGGTGGTGGCAGCATCATGGTTTTGGCCTGCTTTTCTTCAGCAGGGAAAGGGAAGATGGTTAAAATTGATGGGAAGATGGATGGAGCCAAATACAGGACCATTCTGGAAGAAAACCTGTTGGAGTCTGCAAAAGACCTGAGACTGGGACGGAGATTTATCTTCCAACAAGACAATGATCCCAAACATAAAGCAAAATCTACAATGGAATGGTTCACAAATAAACGTATCCAGGTGTTAGAATGGCCAAGTCAAAGTCCAGACCTGAATCCAATCAAGAATCTGTGGAAAGAGCTGAAAACTGCTGTTCACAAACGCTCTCCATCCAACCTCACTGAGCTCCAGCTGTTTTCCAAGGAAGAATGGGCAAGAATTTCAGCGACTTGCAGCTGTAATCACAGCAAAAGGTGGGGCTACAAAGTATTAACTTAAGGGGGCCGAATAATTTGGCACACCCCACTTTTCAGTTTTTTATTTTTTACAAAAGTTTAAAATATCCAATTAATTTCGTTCCACTTCACGATTGTGTCCCACTTATTGATTCTTCACCAAAAAATTAAAATTTTATATCCTTATGTTTGAAGCCTGAAATGTGGCAAAAGGTTGAAAAGTTCAAGGGGGCCGAATACTTTTGCAAGGCACTGTATTTAATTTTAGGCTGAATCATTTTAATATTTGCGGATCTACCGGTAGCAGATGTCACCTGGCATATCTTTCGATGCTGGCAATAAAAGAGAATGTCATCATGCACTGGTTCAATCAATTAACTCTTTAATATACATTTTTTATGTGATATTTGTCACAAAAAATAAATTCCATACGTAGATGTTACATAATACACCAGGGATGAATTTGGCTACCATATAGTCCTCATGTAGATTGACAGTGCACATGGTTTATTTTAGTCATGTCACATTATCAACAGGTCTGTCAATCTTTGTCAAAGGTATCTTCCTGGAAAGTCTGCACAGATGGTAGCATAATATGGCGAAGAGTAGGCAGTTATAGCACAGAATGTGAAAGGAGACTGAATAATGTATAAACCAAAAGAAATATCAAACCTGAATGCACATAATTCTGAATAATTATGTTTGATGGCATCTAACATTAATCATCCATTTCTTAGCTCTCATGTCACACTCATAAAACCTCAGACAGCTAAGAGTAAGGCTTCTGCTTGGTCGGGTCCTCACACAGTTTAGAAACTTCTAAAAAGTTACTCTTATTTTGACAAACTAAACTTTGTAATAGATTTATAGAACTGAAAAATGCTTCTTTCTCCACTTATTAGTAGAGAGGAACAAATTAGTTCATAATGATCAGGGTTCACTACAAATTTCCCATAAATCTCAGGTTCTGCTTTACCTAGAATTCTTGGGGTTTGCCACCCATGAATCATTATTATACTTTGGGATCTTTTCAGACCACAGAGTATAACAAGCAGATGCCCAGGGGAGACATAAAAAAATAAAATACACTGATACTTACCCTCCCTCACCTCTTCTGAGCTCCCAAACAGTGTCCTGCCCCTTATGGCCTCCTGGGTGAAGTCAGCGGCCCTAGGGGGACCACTGAGGTCTGTGATTGGGGAATGTCAACATCATGCTACATGTAAAGGTAAGTGTTTATTATTTTTTGCACCACCATAGGTCTCTGCTTTTTATACTCTGGGGTCAGACCCCAAAGTATAATAATAGCATTTCCAGTTTGGACCGAAAGCAAGGTTTACCCATCTTTCCATATCAGATTCCTGTTCTCATGGAAGAGAAGTCTGATAAGTAAAGAAGTCCATGGAGAAACGAAAGAAAAACAGAGTCACACTGAGACACTGCTCCAGTAACTTCTAGTGAATGTGCTATATTCCCCTAGTGCTGGATTCACCTTTATACTGCTTAGCACTACTATATAATATTCTCTATGCTGCTGCTTCCTCTGAGTTTGACCTACAGAGAGATAGGGAAGCAGGCTGATCCATCATAGCCGCCAGTCTCTGCTCATCCTCAAGCTGTGTTAAGGGAAAACTCTTAATTAGATATAGAGTCATAAAAGGGGAAAATCTACTTATAAATGCAGGATACAAGCCATATAATGGTCAGATACTGCTATTCATCAAGTTGTATTATATTTATTAGCAATGTTTTTGTGTAGCGTTTTTTTTTTTTTTTTTATGAAATAGCATCTGTGATGGGAAAAAAAAACAGCAGCACTCTTGTCAATGAACGCTGTCTGCTGTCTGGTATTGATTTGCAATGCCAGACAGAGTTCATTGACAAGAGTGCTGCTGATTTTTGCTAAATGAAGACTCTTCTTTCTTATATAACCCTTGTACTTATGATTGTATGTGCAGTGGAGGACACAGGGTAGGTCATTTCCTACCTTGCCAAACAAACTTTTATTCTTTACGTCATTTCCCTGCAAAGACTCTAATATATATAGTCTTCAGATATATTAATTGCTAACTACAGTAGCTGGTGTTTTCATGGCATTCCAAATGGGAAGCTCCAGTGCTTAGACGTATGAGCACCCTACAACTATAAAACCTTATATTTCACTTTCCTGGAACCATGCAGTTATCATTTAAAGTTTATGCTGTGTGTAGATTCATGTCTAGTGATAAAGAATCAAAAATTATATAACCCTTTACGACCTTTTAAGTCTATTAGCAAAAAAAAATAAAAATAAAAAGTTTACGTTTATCGAATTTACACTCTTGAAGTTATACGGATTGTATAAAATTAGAAACAGCGCCACACATTGCTATGAACTCTATTGGGGTATTGCAACACATTTAAAGATACTGTTGGCCCGTATATAGAACATTCAAATGAGTCCTCCTTACCTTTCTGCTTGACTGGACGTGTCCAAATGTGTGCCATGAAATCACTAGGTTTTCGAAAGATCTGTCATGAGATGTCTGTTCTCCTGTGTCTGTGTGGCCCCTGAGTAGTTACATTGTGAAATGTAGGTTGCTAGCATGTTGCCATATTGTATTGAATAGCTATTATAACAAATTGTAGTTTTATCCAAATTTAAGCTAAGGTAACGGTGTACACAGCGCTAAAAACAGAGGTATTTAGTAATTTAATGTTGTGTTGTGTCCTCAAGATTTTTCATCTAGGAGAACCATTGGTTTTAAAGTATTTTTGGAACTTGTTAAAAACCATATTTGTCCAAATAATAAACTCTTGCTTGGGTAAAGTAACCTGTTTTGATGTCTTAGGAAAACGTAATGGAAATTATTAGAATAAAGTTTTTGTTAGCAATCTAAGATAACAGTATTTTTATGTACCGTATAGTACATCCAGCCCAATACATTTTATTATCACATCATATCTTAATATCTTATTCAGACAATCAGGGTGGAACTGGATATTCTGATGGTCTCAGGCTCTAACACAATAATAAACCCTAAAGGTGACCTGATATTCAGGTGGTCCCATGATCTAACACAATAATAAACACTAAAAGTGACTAGATATTCAGGAGGTCTCAGGCCCTAACACAATAATAAACCCTAAAGGTGACCAGATGTTCAGGTTCCAGGCTCTAGCCCAATAATAAGCCCTAAAGGTGACCAAATATTCAGGTGGTCCCGACTCTATTTCAATAATAAGCCCTAAAGGTGACTGGATATCCAGATGGTTCCAGGTTCTAGTACAATAAAAATCCCTAAAAATTACTGGATATTCAGGTGGTCTCAGGCTCAAGCCCAATAATAATCCCTAAAGGTGACCGGATATTCAACTGGTCCCAGGTTCTAATACAATAATAATCCCTAAAACTTACTGGATATTCAGGTGGTCTCAGGCTCAAACCCAATAATAATCCCTAAAGGTGACCGGATATTCAGGTGGTCCCAGGCTCTAACACAATAATAAGCCCTAAAGGTGACCGGATATTCAGGTTCCGGGCTCTAGCCCAATAATAATCCCTAAAGGTGACCGGATATTCAGGTGGTCCCAGGCTCTAACACAATAATAAGCCCTAAAGGTGACCGGATATTCAGGTTCCGGGCTCTAGCCCAATAATAAGCCCTAAAGGTGACTGGATATTCAGGTGGTCCCAGGCTCTAACACAATAATAAGCTCTAAAGGTGACTAGATATTCAGTTTCCGGGCTCTAGCCCAATAATAAGCCCTAAAGGTGACCGGATATTCAGGTTTCAGGCTCTAACACAATAATAAGCCCTAAAGGTGACCGGATATTCAGGTTCAGGGCTCTAGCTCAATAATAAGCCCTAAAGGTGACCGGATATTCAGTTTCCGGGCTCTAGCCCAATAATAAACCCTAAAGGTGACCGGATATTCAGGTTTCAGGCTCTAACTCAATAATTAAGCCCTAAAGGTGACCAGATATTCCGGTGGTCCCAGGCTCTAGCTCAACTCATAAACTCTAAAGGTGACCGGATATTCATGTGGTCCCAGACCCTAATACAACTCATAAGCTCTAAAGGTCTGACAGAAGTCAACCCCACTTGGAGCTGACATTGAAGACAATCAGTTCCAACCAAAGTCTGTTTCTTCTGGGTTGATTAAAAACTAACCTATGTTATCCTTTTAATATTGTATGTTCAAAAATAACAAAATTTATGATGTAATGAAGGGCGGGCCATTGGCTCGGCACTCCACACTATGACAATTGAAACTTACTGTAGGACAAAATATGTTTTTTTTGTTTATTACACCAGAAAAGTTGTCCTTGTATGTAGGTCAAGATTAGTTTTTTTTTATAATACTGAAACATTTGAGCATATGTGTACTTGTCAAGTACACAAACTTACGAGTTTCTTCATACATATTTTATCACGGTTACAGACGAAAAAAAGAGATATGAAACAATGGCACCAAAAATTGCTACTAAGTGTGATTTGGCTTATTTACCCAGTTTGCTACCCCAGTCCTGTATCCATTCACCCTGATAACAGTAGACCAGATTTTTGCACCCCCACTTTCTTTCTTGTTGACACACCATGAGAACATATCATCTCTCCCCTTGCCCCTGGTGGAGTTCACTTACTTTTCAATATGAAATGGTAATTTTCACATTTTCCTTTATTCAATCAACACTCAATCCTTAAAATTGCTGAATACATTTATTTCATTTATTCATTCATAAAATGTATCTGTGAAATTAAATGCAGGGCTTTCTAAAAAAATCCAATAAACAATTGGAAAAATGCAAATATTACATAAAGAAAGCAAATGAACAAAATCTGGTTAGACTTTTTTTTCTACATAACTTTGTAAACATTCACAATGTTACATACATTGATAACCGTGATCATGAAATGTAAAAGTTGAAGAAACTGTTAAAAAACATCAGAGGGAAAAATGACTGTGAACTATTACATCCTTGCCTTGTAATGGTTCCTTACACCATGGACATTCACCATGAATATGAATGATCTCAGTGATAGAGGAAATGGTCGTAAAACTGCCTGTGTGCACAGATCCTAAACCCAAGCAAATTATTGTCAGTAGTACAGTAAACCTGGAGTGTATATGTAATGAAGCTTAGGAATTGTATGCATGTAAGGCAGCCTTTCACTAGGAAATACTATTAGAGCACCTAAAAAATAAGAACTCCCGGTAAATAACCCAAAAAGTTGACTGCTGGAAAGTTGCCAACACCTATGTCTTTCCACTTTGGGAGTCATTTAAAGGGAGTCTTCAGTATTTTTAACATTGAGGAGACCTGGTGATATTTTTAAGCATACCTGTGTGGAGGCTTTTAGTAGCTGAATGACCAAGAAGGAAAACTTTTTGTCTGGCACAGACCAGTCCTACAAGTGCTATCTGGACAGTCCCTTATCCTGAAGTGCCCTTGACTCTTTACAGTGGGCAGATTCACACAACCCCTTCTCGATTTGCTCTGAGTGACAACTGTAGCATTCTCCCGATAAAGTTAGATTGGCAAGTATTTTATGGCTAGAAGAGGATTAGAAAATAGTATCAAGATGAGACAAACTAGAGATCTGTGTGTGGCATCTCTTATTCCACTTCCTCCTGTGACATTTACAGATAATACAGTTATGGCCATTGCTTGCAGTTCAGTATTCCGATAGGGAGGATGGCATAAAATACAGCAAATTTATAAAGAAACTGTGTCCTTTGAGGACAGTTCCACAGAAAACTGATCTCGTTGCACTATTGCTCTAAGAATCTGAGATTACGGGTGAGTTTTGGTAGGGTCCGTTCACCAACATGTTGTTAGGTCTTTCTGTTATCTGGAAAATGATCCAAAAAATAGTCATCAGTGATGTAGCTTTCTTGACTAACAAAATAGTGGCTCAGCAGGAGCGAAAGCAGCCCCAATTGTGACATGCTAAAGGGTTTTTTCTGGGCTAAAAATATTGATGATCTAACCTAAAGACAGGTCACTAACATCAGATTGGTGGGGATCTGACACCTGAGACCCCATGCGAACAGCAGTTCTCAGCAGTTTATACATTGAGAATGGAGCAAGAAGCAGATAGCGCTGTTCTCTGTCTAGTGGCCAGACCTAGTATTGCAGATCAGCTCCCATTCAATGGGAGCTGAGATGCAGTGATTCAGTCTTGCCACTGACAGAGAACAGCGCTGTCTGCTTCCTGCTCCATTCTCTGTGTATTCGCTGCTGAGAACAGGTAATCAATGGGGAAGGAGCCAGGACGGACCACCACCAATCTGCTGTTAGTGACCTATCTTATAGATCATGCCTAAATGCTAAGCATTTGGGCATCTAAGATAGGATTCAAGTGTTTAGAACCTACCAGACAGTTAGCATATTACAGAGTTAGGTTAACTGCAGTTAAATGTCATTTTGGGGGGTTTGCAGTGATAAAGTCTTGCAGCGCTGGAGTCCTGGGTTTGAATCCTGCCAAGGACAACATCTGCAAGGAGTTTGTATGTTCTCCCCGTGGTTACGTGGGTTTTCTCCGCATACTCTGGTTTCCTCCCACACTCCAAAGACATACTGATAGGGAATGTAGATTGTGAGCCCTATATGGGACAGTGACTGACAATGTCTGTAAAGCGCTGCGGAAAATGATGGCGCTATATAAGTAACCACAATAAATAAAGTCAGATTAGGCTTAATATAAAAACTAACTGTAAAAGAAAAAAAGATATCCACATGCTGAAATTGTGTGCATGTAATGAATGTCCACAATTATAACATATAACGGTAAAAATAAAGGTGATTTTTTTTTGTTAGATCATGTCACTTATACTTTAGTAACTAGTCATTTTGTATATAGACTTGGCCTGTTAGGTATACTTAGACTATTGGAACTCTACAAGGCTCGGACCATATAGTCCCCAAGTTTCAAGCACCACAATTAATATCAAACTCATCGTAACCCATAGCTGTGTATCGCAGATGTACATTTTCCAATAGCAACTTTTGTCCCATGTCTGTGACTCCAGAAGTCAATTTTATTTTACTTTATCTCATCAATATATTAACTAGCAAACATTTTAACACACAAAAAATGGTATCCTTTACAAAGAACATATCTTTTTCACCATTGACTGTAGTCAGTTTAACTGATAACCTAGAGCAGATGTCTGTCGTATAGGAGACTTTGTAGAGGGATGATTTGGCACAAAGATAGCTGAGAAAGATGTGGTTACATAGATTTGGACAATGAGCGGGGGTCTTTTAAGGGAAGCTCCCTATTGAACATGCAGTCTGATTTGTGGGCAACAGTTTTCTAGTGAGCTGAAGGAATTCATGTATAGTTTTATGGGGAAAAAATTCTCAGTATAATGTCATTTATTTTTTTTGGTCATTTAAACTGCTACTTACTATAGGCTTAAGAGTCCAGTAGGCGGTCCAAATTAGAGATGAACTGTCTTCTCTATACTGTATGAGCAGGCATATAGAAATAGCTGTCAATCACCGAATAGGACCGCCCACTGGGCTCCTAAGCCTAAAATGACCAGGAATATATATATCTTAATCTGCTCAGCATTTCCTCCTCTATAACCTGCTGCCCACATATTGTTCTATATGTCCAATGTGGTAGGTTCACTTTTAGGGAATTTGAGAAAAATTAGCTAGACGCATAGGACAGCTGGTAAGTAGGTGGGCACATGAAACTGCTGTGAAAGGTGTGGGTCGGCACATAGAATACAAAAGCTAGTAAGATTTAGACTGCAGTAATCAGTACGGGCACCAAAATATCATCATCACACCCAAGCTTGAAAAGATAGGGTTTTGGCACAACATTTTAATAGATGAAAATTAAATGAAGGATATAAAAATGATAAACACAATGATGTCCTTGTACAACATATTGATACAGTGGATTGAAAATTAGAATGAACATACATTTTTCAAGACTCAAGATATAGAATTACGTTTATTCTGATTTGAAATCTTTATATATAACACATTTTATTGAATCAGTAATAACCCTTAAAAGAAAACGACACAAAAATAATATTTTTTTTGTTCATTTTGGTCAGTGCGATAAAATGACAAAAATATAGTCATATCTTAGCTATATGTTTTAAGGTCTTAAGCAGATTAGTGCAGCCCTGGCAGGTAGGTGTTAGGGATGGGCAAATCCAACGGTTTAGAACTGGATTGAACCCAAAATTTTCGAAAGGTTTAGGTTCACCTGAACGCAAACCTTTTGGAGTTCATCACTCACATAACATTGTTATATTCTGAGGTCTCAGAAGCCTGAAGAGGACACCAGGGAATCGCCGGATGCTGCAAGGATGCCCAGGAGAGGTGAGGCTGGGTGAGTATAACTGTTCCTTGTTTTTTCTCACCTCCCCTGGTTCTCCATTTATTATACTCTGGGGTCTTAGGAGACCCCAGTGTATAATAAAAGCACTTCCGGTTCTATCTAAACAATTTGACCCGGAATGAACTAGAGATCCGAACCTTATGAATATTTGTCTAAATAAATCTTGTGAGGTTCACCCATCTCTAGTAAGTAACTTTCATGATTTGCATTGACTCTACTTAAAAGTTCTTCAGATGTATAGGCCTCTTGATGATTCAGAATTGCCTATCCCACGCAGGTGAGATGATCTATGTTAAACTGGTATATATATAGTTATGTCATGTGATTACAATGGGTCAAAGTTCACATGAATAGGGTCATCAAATAATGTCAAATGAGGGAAAAAAATGCCAAATTACTAATATAATATCCTTCCACATTATTCATATTCTATAGGTATACCGCATCATTTTTAGAGGCCATGTTGATGCCTTTGATATATTTTAATTTAGCAAATCCATAATGACTGTCTATAACCTAAATACAGTTCTCATATCCAACTGTTGCATTGTTTAGGAAGGTGTCTAAAATAAATGACAAATTCATCCAACTTTCATATAGGAAATGTTAAAATATACCTCCAACTATGAAAAAAAACTTTTGTACAGGTAAATATAAGAAACTTTGTAATGCATCTTCTTTAAGAAATATGTTTCTTTCTCCAGTTACCAAGCTGAGTTACTTTTTACATATTAGTCTATGGAGAGGGGAGGGGAAGATGAGGCTGGTGGAAAAGACATACAAATAACTGCAGCTGCTATTCTGTCACTTGGGTAGTTATTTTAACACTGCTATGTTTCACGATAACAGGGTATCAGTGCACAGAATGAGTCAATAAATCAATGAACAGCCTTCCTCCTCCCCTCTCCATGAGGAGAGCAGCCTATTAAGTGGAGAAGGAAACAGAATAATGGAATAAGATATATTACAAAGTTTCTTATATTCACCTGCACTAGTTATTTATGAAAAGTTTTTTTTATTATTGTAGGTATGCTTTAAGTGAAACATGACATACTCCTATCTATAGGTAGTGTGCTATAGAGAAGGGGATGTTGAGAAGATTGATATATAGTTTAGTGATAAAAGAAAAAGAAGAACTTGAATTTTTCTGAGTTTTTACATACTTAGGCTCTTAGGATCACGATGGGTGGTCCTACTGTCTACAAATTCAGAGAAGATTGTAAATCACTGAGCATCATTGCCCTCCCCATACTAAGGATTATTAAACTTCTTTTTATCTGTGTGTCGCAAATTTTTACTCCCTGCCCTCTGGTGCACTAGCCTTTCACTCTGAGGAAGGAGAAAATTAACCTTTTAATGACAAAAGTAGCAGCTGGTCAGCATGAAGTCAAGATGGGATTCTGTGGAGGGAGGCTATGGCACAAACATTGGCACAATTACAATATGGCGGACAGTGATACGGATGGGAATGATGGGAAGCTGTATAGACATGTTGTGAAGAAGTCTTCATGGTGGTCCGAGCCCAGAAAGAGAGGGAACTGGAAGTGTAAATGGTGTTAAATTGTATGGGTGGGATGCAGCTCCTGGTTATATGGGTCTGTGAATCTTTAGATGTACCCTCACACCTGACCCCTCTTTGCAAATTACTTAAACTGCATGGACACCCATTTTCTCAGTATAAGCCTGCTGTTTCTGCTCTGGAGTCCCTATCAGTAGCCTGTCTTGAACTAGGACCCTCTTAGCGCTGTGAGCAAGGGATAGATGCTGACACAACAGCGGGCCTCAGGCAGCAGAAAGATGCTGCAAGACAATTGCCAATGGGGCACCTGTAGCAATGCTGAGAAGGCAGGGCTTGAGGGAGCAGGATACTGCCTAGCCTGTCTCTGCACCTACATCTCTGTATGTAATACATTGCTCATGCAGGAGGTGGAGGCTGGGACCCACCATGGCTCAGGGGCCTTCCATGACCCTTTTGCAGAGTCTCCATCTCCCCTGTTGGATAGTCCAAACCTGCAGACACATACAGATAGAAAGACAGGTTCCCTTTAAAAAAAAAAAAAAAAAAGCCTTATAGATAGTAATTGACAACATTTCCTAAAAAGACGTGAATCCTGAGCCAATTAGAAAAGTAAAATATTAAAAATGAAAACATGCTGGTGTCAGTCTTTCCCTATTCGATGTATATTTAGTAACTGATATAAAAGATTGCAGTTTCCTGCCTATATTTCTCTCCAAACGTATTTTCAATATAACATAGCAATGTAAAGAATGGTTTCAGAACATGCTCAATGTTGTTTTACTTCAACCCAAATCAACAAAGGCAATGTCAAAGGAGCTAAGACAGCTTCTATTAAGATAAAAAGGGCAGGGGATCTCATGCTGATTTACTGAATGAAAGGTTGTTTCGTTACTAAGGAGCCTGGGGGCAGACATTAATTGATTTCATCAGCCCATGAGAATGAATCATGTGCATATTAATATATTGCTATAATTTGGGATTTACAAGCCAGAGACGCTGGTTTACAATGGAATGAAGGAGCCATTTTAACCTGTTGCGATGTCACATTAGCAAACACTTACAAAAGGTGACTTTCTTGGTGGTCACCATCTGCCATGTCTCTTAGAAAAGCAGACTTCCCGGGCAGTCTTGACTGGATGCTTAGAACAACGGCAAGACACTTGATTTGGAAAAAATAATCCATGATGAAAAATAACGTACATCCAAGAATGAATGAAAAGATCCAAATTTTACACAGCGACATTCCATTTAGAGCGTGATTCTTCTCCTCTCTTCTTCTCCGTATGGTTGATATCAGTTCAGTCTTGTGCCTTTTTTCCTTAGTAAGTCCTGTTTCATGAGCTTTTTCTATAGTTCATAAATGGTTGTTTTTGGAAAGGTACGCTATAAGCGCTACAGCCACTCCAACATATATTCCTGTTCCTATGGTGATGGACAGTACTGCTAAGAAGAGTGCTCTCCGGGAACTGGAACTTGCTTGATGAAAGTCACCCTTAGCCACCGCTTTGTTGGTCTACAATTTGCAAAATAAAAAAAATACAAATTAGTTATATGTATATAAAAACTAAAATTATATTATTATATATGATGATTTTGGTCTTCCTCTGTTATCAATTCAATTTCCACTTCACTGCTTTACTATTTTGTACTATAGTGCTATGTACAGATGAGCCTACATAGACCAAAACTAAGGGTCACTGGATAGCTTGATGCATACAGGTGGAAACCATAATCTTGGAGAACTTGAGAAGACTTTCAGTTTATCAAATAAAATAAGAATATCGTGACTGTGAAGTTGGAAGAACATGGACATTTCACTAAAGTTAACAAGTACATTGATAATGTAGTGCACCCAAAATTAAGATAACTTTAAAAGCAGTATTAATGCTGGTAAAACATCAAGAACATCAGCATCAGTCTTCTACTAGATCCCAAAGAACATGATTAGAGGATAACACTAGAAAATTCTCCCATAGACCTCAATGAGTCAGTTCCAGATTAGTGCTGCCTATGACCATAACTAAATCATATCACTAAATGCTAACTAATAGAGTAGAGAAAAAAAACTCAGACAAGATGGTAAGATCCAAATTAAGACAATAAAAACAGATTAGAAAAATTATGTATTTCACTGCCTGGTTTTAATAAATGCATTTAAATAACAGCGATACATTCAGGGCTGGTGTCACAACCCAATGGTGCTTTCTGATTTGTATATGGAGCAGGAGAAACTACCCTGTGCTTGTATTCTATGTAAATTCCCCTCTGACACAGGGTGGTGAGGAAAGAGCCCTCTTGTGCAGTCTTAATATTTTTAGGAGTCGATGTGATATATAAGCAATTGTGAGAGTGTTCCTGTATGTTGTCCTGGCTAGACTTGAGCCCATGATCTACTAGATGGGTGGCAAGACTATTAACAGAAAGCCATAAACTCAACAATTGGGTAGGAAAGGATTTTCTCAGCCTAACTTTCAACAGTTTTTGTTTTATTGACATAATATCTGTATACACCAGTGCATCAGTAGAGGAAAAAGCTGAAAATTAAAATTACATTTTTTTATTTGGTAATTTAAAAAAGAAAAAAAAAACTGTGCAAAAATTATTACAATAGATACATTTTTAAATTCAATTTTTATGACACAGTAAATCATGGTAAATACAACACATCAAGTCCTATTATTTATGGTGATTGTTAAATTATGTAAATAAAATGCAATTGATTTTTTTTTTTACTTTTTTGGTAGAAAGGGCAAGGAAATAAATGTATGTCATTTTTACAAAAAAAAAAAAAAAACAAACTGCAAAAACTGTTACAAAAACACTATATGGACAGTTATTGGTGCATATTAGCCTGGAGCTATACAGTAATATTGCAGTGCTACCCGAGGTTTTCCATGGCCAGAACTCTCAGTCTTACCAAAAAATCAATCAGTGCACACATTTATTAAAACAGAGGTATAAAGGTGGCCCACTGTAACTGTCAGCCAAGGCCCACATAAAGTTGGAGCAGAGGCATACAGGGGTGAACCTAGCCTCTCTGCTGCCTGAGGCAACCTATAGAAAGGCGTTTCCCCCTCCAAAAAAAAGTACCCAACCTGCCGATCTTTGGTTGCATGATGGGGTCCCCTTAATTAAAATTTTAGGCCACGTCCCCTCCATTGGCAGACCAAAAATGCCCTTATTTTGACAATACACAGTATAACACACCCTTTACTGGCCCCCACTCAGTACAAAACCTCTTTTAATGGTCCCCACAGTTTATTACTCCCTTTACTGACCTTCACACAGTATATTGTCCCCTTTACTATTCCCCACACAGTATATTGCCCCCTTCACTGGCTCTCACACAGTACATTGTCTCTTTTATGCCATTTTGTTCCCCACACATAATATTGCCCTCTTCTTTTTGGCCCCCACATAGTACACTGTCCCATTTTTACCCCCCCCCCAGTGATAATTTAGCCAAACCCGAAACTTTTGGGGTTCATCACCCACGAAGCACTGTTATACTCCTTAGACCATAAACTATAATAAAGGGAGGTCTAGGGAAGCTGAGGAAAAATAAACACTTACACTCATCTTGCCTCACCTCTCCTGAGCATCTTCTTGGCATCCAATGGTACCTGATGTCCTCTTCAGGCCTCTGATGTCACACACAGAGGGGAGTCACCACTGAGGCATGTGATGAGACCCAATGACAGGCCTCAGCAGTGACCTTGGAGCATGTGACATCAGACCGCAAGAGGCCTGAAGAGGATTCTGGGGGACCACTGAATGCCCAGGAGAGGTGAGTATAACTGTTTGTTGTTTTTACTCACCTCCCATCATGTCACCCAAGTTCTATTGTAGCTACCTACTGGATTAGTGCTCCTGATTTGAGATATGGGGTCTTTTTATCATCACTTTATGTCTACAACTTCAGCTTTAGGTTCCTCTTCATATGCTGTATTGTGTCCTTTACTGATTTCTGAACTAAGTTTGTTACAAATCTTACTAATACAAGTTGTACTAGTCAAAATAAAACTATGTAAATGGACTTTTGGGGAACCATTTGCATTTTTCCCATGTTAGAGGCCAAAACAATTTTGCACAATATGATTTGTAAGATGACAAATATATCTGGCAGACCATATATATGGTGTATTGTAATGCTGTACGTCTACTTTTCTGCTTTTTTTGAAATCTCCGACCTGAGGAGCTCTTCATATTATTTATATCAGATTATGTCTGGTTGTGTAACTTCAGCGAACAGCACAATTGATTTTATATTAAAACCTAGGAGTTACAGTTGCAGATAAAATGCGTGATCGGAATACAAACAAACATGGACGTGAAAGTTTACTAAGTAGCAGGCAGATTTCTGACAGGTTTTACAAAAGAACAAAGAAAGCAATACAACGCAGGGCAGGCATATATTGCACTATGAAGTAGCTTTGTATATAACTACTCTAGTCTTTGTGGTTGTCCTTGGATATTTCTATCCTATAAAATGAACTTGCTATTTTTATTTCTGACCATCTTCACAAATATCATTTTTCTACTTCCTTTTTCTACTTCCATTACATTCATATTTGTTTGACAGGTTATATCCCACCTAAACTGCATTTGCCCTAACCTCCTTTCACTGCAAATCTCTGTAAGGTACAAGAGTTATTTTTAGAGATCCTACAATATGGGATTCACATACTGTGCTGCGTACTGTTAAAAATTCTATATAGCAAATTTATCAACGTTCTAGCCCTCTTATTATATCTGTTTCTGCATAAAATGGGAGACCACCAATGTATATTTCATTTTACCTACCACAAAAGCTGCCCATACACATATGATAAAAGTTGGATGACAATCCAATGGCTATGTGATGGCTATAATGGCCTCTTCAGATGGGGTAAAGTGGGATTGTGTGCGCTGGAAATAAGCTGCAAGAGAAAAGCTGCTGCCAGGGTCTGGTAGAGATCTGTTCCTCTCTTTCCACTGACATAAACATATACACTCATCAGCACACCAACAGTTGTTTTATGTGTATGGCTGAATTGGGTTAAGTTCACACAACGGAATTTGTAGAAGCCGGAAATTTTTTTTCATTTTACCAAATCTGATGCAAATTCTGCACCAAATGCCGCACTGACTAAGTGGCAATTTTTCACCTCCCATTCATTTCAATGGGAATACTCAGGCAGAATCCACCTGAAGATCAAACATGGCACTTATTTTGTTCTGCTAGCTGGAAAAATCAGGGTCTGCCTCCCATTGAAGTAAATAGAAACTAATTTCAGGGGGGAATTTGGAGCTAATTTTGGGGTCTAATCCTCCTTAAAAAGTCTATGAACAACAGTTTAAAAAGCAAGGATCCAGTATATGTGCATATGTATATATAATGTGCTGGTTTCTTTTTGACTAGTAGAGACTATCTCCATCTATAGATGCATTTTCCATTTCAGGAACATAACTAGGATTCAAAACACCCCATAGTAAATTCAGAAACTGTTCCCCACCATCTATTAGACCAGGGATCAGCAACCTTTGGCACCCCAGCTGCTGTGGAACTATAACTTCCAGCCTGCCCCATTCACTTCTATAGGTAGCTCCAAGAAGAGCAGAGCAAGTAGGCATGTTGAGAGTTGTAGTTCCAAAGCAGCTGAAGTGCCGAATGTTGCACACCCCTGGATTAGACTGTAAACTGAATAGTTATAATAAATTGTAAAACTAAGCAACTAAAAAATGTAGCTTAATTTGTATTTGCTACATGTTGCCAGGATTTGACGACAAGTTAGTGATAAAAACCTGTTATATCAGATATTAATATATGCACCAGTTACAAGTTCAAATGGTTAAAGGGGTTATTCATTTTTTTTTTTAAATTGAAGTCCTATGATAAGATAATACATCCATGTCATATCAGCATGAGTCAGATGGTGGGGACACCTGCAGATCAGCGGTTTATGGATGGGACATCAATGGATAGGACTGTCTATGGAGAGGACCTCAATTTTAAGAAGCTGGATATCCCTGTTAGAGTTCAGAGGTTAGTGAATGTATGCTGCAAAAAATACTGTACATAACACAATAATGGACATAAAAATCTAACTCTTATTTATTCTATAATAAATGAGAAGCAAATTTTAGAAGATAAGTAATTCCATACAGTATGGCTAGACAACTATATCTATAAGAAATCTTCAGAGTAAGCTCATGAGCTTCTCAGGATCGGCTCAATAACAACTGTAAGAGTTTGCTATGCACAGAGTGAAGTGGCCACTACAACTCAACTACCGCATTTGTGGGATCATGATAGGATTACTCTCAGACCAGTAGCTAAACACGTAGCGTGATCATATGATAATAGGATAACTTATATGTTCTAGATATTTTAATATTCCACATAATAAATCATTTTTTTGATAAAAAGATAACTGTATGTATTGTATACATTTTGACACATAACCTGTTTAGCTTTAATGATAAATGCTATATGCAGTACAGCAATGGGTTTGATGTTCATGCAATGGTTTACAAACCAGTACAGGGTGACTTTAAAACCAGGTACTATCAAAGCTTCTGTAGACCAAAATGCAAAGAAAGTTAAGGGTGCAAAGATGAAAATGCAAAGAAAGTTAAGGGTGACCTGGATATTACCAAAATGTCTGGTTAAACATCTGATCTAGAAAATACAGTGAGAACAATAGAATATACTGTGTATACAGCCAGTGCCAGGTTCACCCACCGCACCTAGCATGCATTTCACCAATAACATTTATAACTAAAAATTGTCGTTCAGCAGAATTAAATGAAAAAAAAGTATTGTGACAACTGTAATTGTGATCCTCACACACTTCAATAAGACTGCAGCTATGAGATACCCATTGAAAGAAGCTGCAAAACTTCAAGGAACACTAATGATGACATCACTTTGTATCGATAGTTGTGCAACATTCCTGTAGATGGGGCTGTTGCATGTTGGTGACACAACTTAAAATGTAGCAAACAATATATCTAAAGCTCAGGCCGTAAGGAACATATTAAAGTAAGTAAGCAGTAATACTGCATGTCCTTGGATTACTATTGAAAGCTTTCTTCCTTTTTTAGTTTAAGATTCCGTACATTGCATACTTTCGTATCTACTTGTGTTTCATAAGTACATTTATATACTTTCATTTATTAAATGGCTTTAATAATTTAATATTAAGCAATATGGAATCAAGCTAGATAGTTTTTTTCTTCCCCATCACTAGGGCAACAGAATACGTAAACAGTAATGTAGATGTCCTTAATAATATATAAGAGCAAGCTCACTGTGGATTTTGCGAGTATATGAAGAGCCATCACTTGAGTGTCAAAATAATGAATCATTAGATGTCAACCTGTGATATAAAATCCTTATGGGAAGTCCATATTACAGATTTCCATATTAAGCAGATGTGATATAGATAATCCATATGAACCGGATGGGTATAAGTTTATCTACCCATATGGATTCCAGTTGCACGGAAATAGTTCAGTTCAAGAAACAAGTTTTAGTGGAATAAAGGTCATGAAATGTCATGCAACCTGGACATACAGATGTGTCCACCTTTAACTTAGCTCCAACTTGGTTAAGGACTCCAATTTCTCATGAAAACAATTCAATACAATATCACATGCATGTTCACACAAAATAATGAGGCTGCAAATGTCATACAAAAATAAAAGGGCTTACAAAAACCTCTGCTGTTACCCTATCCACACCGCACTGCACTCCACTCTCTGCTCCCATCCTGACACTGCAGGAAATGGCTGAGAATGTACACTCAATCAATCAATCACTTGCTGAGGGGGATCACTACTGCGGCCAATTACTGGCTGTATGGACATTCCCATCCATTTAAAGGGAGTCTGTCTGCAGGAAAATCAATAGCAAACTAATGACAGTACCTTGTAGGACGGCTTCTACATTTTCCAAAGATATGTTTCTTTTTCTGCACCACAGCTCCATTTTCATAAAAATGCATGTTTTATTCTTATACAAATGAGCTGAAAAGGGCTTTAGGGACATTACCCCTGCCAGTGTTTTGCTCTCTGCTGTAGATATTTACCCCTAACTGCCATTCAGCTCAACCCCCCATTGATTTAGTGACAATTTCCAATTTTTTCACCTAATTTGCATAAGGTTAAAATGACTGATTTTCATGCAAATGGAGCTGCCATGCCAAATAAGAAAGACATCTTTGGAAGGTGTAGCAACTGCCCTACAAGGTACTGTCATTAGTTTGATACTGATTTTCCTACTGAAAGATTCCCTTTAATGCCACATCTGGAGGGAAACCGGAAGTGGAGTACAGTGGGGACCCAGCACTGTCAGAGCGGAAGCCAGGACAAATCTTTATACTCCCAAAGTAAAACATAGAGGGTCCCAATGAATGAAAACAATTAGGTATCTTAAAAATTAGAATGAATTGAATACACAAATTATAATTGACAATTATGCAAGGAATAAGCTTTATTTTGCTGGAAATGGAACTTTTTTTCATGAACAATAGAATGGGTGTCCTAGTTAAGGAGGTTTTCTGGGACTCACCTATTGATGACCTATCCTACAGGTGGGGGTTTGTCACCCAGGACCACCGCAGATCAATATGTAAATCCTGGAACCCCTTTAATGCAGTCAATACTTTGATATAAATGTAAGTACTGTAGTCTCAGAAAAGCCTAAAACCAGACTATTTTTAAATATAGATACAATAAAAATAATGATAAAGAATACCAGTAAGACCATATACAATACACATTACAAACAAGCCATACAGGTCTGGATTATATATTTGCAGTAGACATTTCGGTACACTCGGTAACGGCCCTATATCTCATCTTTTATACATTATTTAGAGTAATTCCTTTTCTGTCACATGTAGACTATTTTCCATTATCATGCCATTTCTTAACAAGCTGTAACATGATATTACATTACACTTCATTTTACAGTATTTTCATTCCTTTTCATCTTTCTTCTGTCCGAAGACGCCAATTCCTATCTGTTAGAATTTTTCCATAAATAAAACATGATTGTGTTTTCCTCTGATAACCTTACTGATCTGCGGATTACAATCTGAGGAATATTTAAAATTGTAGCACTTAATATATTGACACATTACTTCTATAATACATATTATGGTGTGGGTACTAAATATAATGAACACGTGCAGAAGGACTAGCAACGAGGGGCAAATAAGTAAGTGGGATCTGCTTGACTACAAGAAGAAATACTGTGGTTAATTTTCCACTAGATTGTGTAAACCCCAACAAAATGTTGATGTGCTTTACTTTACTCATCTTGGTCTGAAATTGACTAATATCATGTCAGCTCAATTCTCAGTTCTGCTCCATAGCAGTATATCGGAAATCTTATAGAACAATTTAATGTGGGACTTTACAACATCACATACAAACACGACATTGTCCACAATGCAAATAGAAGAGCAAAACCCTAAATACCAAGATGCTTGTGGCAGATGAATGGCTATGCCCCTCTATGAAGAGCAAAAGAGGTTTTTTGGGCTTAGTTATTGACTACCTATTCAAAGGATAGGTCATCAATTGAAGATTGGCATGGCTTCGACACCAGAGACCCCCACCGATGAGAAGTTAGAAGCGACCATAGCATTTGGGTGAGCACTGCAACTACTTTACTGAAAACCAAACTTTGCACTTCACATTTGTATAGCAGCTGTGTGCGATATTGCAGCTGTGAACTGGCCATGTGATCGATGAATGTGACATCACTTGGCCTGTGAAGTGGAAGAGGTGCACAGAGATTGCAGATGGTGTTTCAAACAGCTGATTCATAGGGGTCCCGAATATTGGACCCCACAGCTGAACTTCAATTCATGACCTATCCTAAGGATAGACTTGACATTGTCTGGAAAACCCCTTTAATAGTGTGCCAGTAGGAACGTACACTAAATTTATTTTGTCCTGGCACCAGAGGGGATCCAAAGGACCCTCCGTCACAAAACAAGACACCAATACTCTTAATGATATATGGAATTAGAATTGGGGGTTATTTTGTTATTTAAGATTTTGTGAGTCCTAAAATAAATCAAATCTAGGGTTCCCAAAATTTTGTGAGGGTGCAGAGTTAGCAGGTTGGCTAAAAAAGAGTGGGGACTTTAGAAGTCCCACCGCCTCACTTCAATATGGTATCAAAGCAGCAGTACTAACAACCAGTGGCGAGTACACTATGGTTCTGTCTCATTTACTGATACCTATAATAATATTAACAGGATGTTCTGTACATACGCCCATGAACCTCCAATGATAAGGTTAGTGAAGTATAGATCATGGCGGGGAGCCTACTAATCTGTTTTTTATGGACTCTATCAGATCACATTGTCAAGAACCTATCTATAATGGCTACAGAATTTTAGACAGACAACTAACTACTAGGCTATCACCAGGCACGTAAAATACATAGACTATACAAATATCTATTTACAATGAAAAAAAAATATATAATCTTAAAATTCAGAACAGTGTTTAGTCCAAATCATCAAAGTCTTTATAGAACCCAATGTTGCATGCAAGTCCTAGACATCAAAAGTGAATGTCTATTCTGTACCGATATAAACTGATTTATTCCTTTCTTTTTCAGTTTACAGTAAATCAATAACTTGGCTAAAGCTATGAAAATCCAGTATGCTGCCCAGAATTCAGGATTTGTTTAAGAGATATTTGTACCATCTGAGAATTGATGCCAAGTGTCAAGGAAAAGCCGAGATAACAAAACAGAACATGTCTTGCATATCAATTATTGGAAATAGCTTAATATCCTTTAATCAGGATAGCAATACCATTAAAAAGATCCCAACTAATGCTGATTCCTTGCTAAAATGCATCATAAATAAATAATCCTTCCTGTCACATAGGACAAAATCATGTAGTGTAGAGGTGACTGAGGCACTTAAAAGACTGCATAAAATATTCCATTAGCATTATAGCACTGAGAACATTTCCTATTACTTCTCCAGTAATATAACCACATTCTGTTACACAAAAGCCACCGGTGACAATGAGGTCATTTCAGCTTCTGGTTTGCAAAAACAAAATGTTTTCTTTGAGGTAAATGTCAAACTTAAAGCACTGATGGAAAATTTACCTATTCCATAGATCGTGGCCATCGAACGTAGGCTTTGTTCCACCAAGGGGATAAGTTTACTCTGCTACCCTAGCTGTGTATCTAAATGTCCCGGCCAAGTTAATGTTTATTTTTGGCACCCCCCCCCCCCCCATTGCACTCATCAGCACCCCGGACACTTGCCCCAGTTGCCCCCCCAACTATGCCTTTGGCTACAGAATTATCTAACTTAATCAATACTCCAACAATTCATCCACCCGACATGTCTGGAGCTGCTTCCCCTGACCTTTTGTATCTACTCACTATTCCTAATAGATTATACATGATGTCCACCTACCTAATGTATCCTCTAAGCACTGTTTTTGTCTGTACCACACTGTCATATGTAATTGTTATAATGTGTTGCCCCAATATTGTGCTATGGAACGTTGACGGAGCTTCATAAAGGAATAAATTGCAATAATATTGCCAAAATCTGCCTATTCTGGACCTCTGAAGGTGACTGCTCAGTTTCCAATTATAAGCCCCCTTTTTCGCATGATTAGACAGATCTGCCAAAAAAAATCTTATAAGGCCTAAAATATACTTTTTTGTAAAGATAATGGTACTGTAACTGTACTTTTTACTACTCCATAGTCTTCCCACGGTACAAAAGCTAAATGGCACAAAACACATTAGAAGAGATGGGGATGAATATTGGTGGAAAATCTTTGTTGGCTCTTTTTTCTTGTACTCTCAGATTTTGGTCTTGTACACTTGGGTATTATAGGTGTTTTGGTTTCAGAAATGTTCATGTCTTCAGTTTCTGAGATGACAGGCGAGCACAGATATTCCAGTTACTTCTTGGCAGTCATATTAGCTCTTGTGGGGCTAAATGCTTGGTCACCTGGTCACTCCTATTCTTAGTGCTTACTGAAAGTCAATCATAATAAGGACATTCCTCCTTTTCCCTCCCCCTTATTGTGCAAAGATATTCTTTACTCTATCCATGTTTCTAGCGCTTACACTATGATATCAATGATATATTGTTTGACTATCGGCAGGTTTTTTTTTTTTTGTTAACAAACAAGTTGTATAACACTTGGATCCATTTATTAAGATCGGCTTTCTGTGTTGGTCTTAAACCATTTGTTCATTGATACAAGATTCACCAGAAATATTAAGAGGCTCCGGCATCTTAATAATTTTGGCGTACCACAGGGTGGTCCTATATGCCACTAATTAACTATATGCCATTCAGGGGCTGGAATAGATTTCTGATGTAACTCATTTCAGCCCGTCTTATCCCAGCCCCCTTCGATTCCCACACTGTTGTGCCCAAGTGGCAAGCGTGGCACTAAACATTATAAGTCACAATTTCTGCTCAAAAACCCATGCATGTGCGACGAAAAATCCAACCTTTTAGGTCCTGTGGTCCAAGGCATGATAAATTGTCCACAATGGGTTTTGGGAACTATTGGAAGTGATATGCATTAATATGGAAGTAATAAATTTCTTCTCCTACATGAGTTTCATTAGAAAACAATAGACAGTAGCCGACTACCTGGGGCATATGTGTATAAAAACAAAAACAGATAAGACATAAGATTTTTAGCCACAAATACTAGTTTTATTAGACATCTTGAGATACAGACCCTGAAGAGCTTTGCTTCAATCTCTAGAAATAAGCTTAGCACAGTCTATAAAAGAGTATAATACTGGCTCATGTAGTCATATAATGAAGAGCTGTGTAATATTTTTTTTTTTATCAGTTGTGCCCAGAGGTCTACAATGCAGTAAATGTCACAATGTGCATGCCTGGATTATAAATGTCATCTGCTGCCCTTTAACAAGATGGTCATACCTAGCGTCAATTATTTTCTATTTACAAATTTTTGATGGTGATTATAAAAAATAATCAGACTACAAGTTAAATCACTAAAAATCAGACTAAATCGCTTAACCTTATCATCATTCTACTCTTAAGTCTTATTCACACAACAGTGAAAAGCAGCCATTTTTAGAACCATGAATGTCTATTCACATCAGTAATCACATCAGTTTTTTTGATGGTCAAGATAAACTATCTGTCAAAAACAGACATGCTTTTTTTCTGTTTTGACAGAAATGGCTATTCAAAAAACGGCTATTACACGGTCATGTGACTAACCCCCTTCAAGGGGCTTCAATGGATCAGCATGGCCATTTTTCACAGACATTAGGTTTGTGAAAAATGGCACTGTCATGTCAATAAGGCCTTGAGCTGGCCATAACCACTAGAAAGTTGTTCTTCCAGCAGCTATGACTCCTAACGCCGCAATACACATGCACACTTTGTTCCACCAAGTGCCTGTGTATTGTAAATGGGGAGGGGGATAGTCACTGCCAGACATCTCTAGTGACAGTTTTTATCCCAGAAATCAAAATAATTAGCTATGTTGAAATCCAAAATCCTGATCCTTATCTCTCCCCACATCTGCTATCAGGGGACAGTCAGGAGGTCCCCATACCAATTAGGTTGTTGGCAGATCCAGTTAAAATTAGGTTTAGCTAGTCTTATTGTAATGTGTATCATCAGTCCACCATATTGGTGCTGGAGTCTATCATAGTGAGCAGAAGGACATGGTATCCTAAATGGAATATTTATGACGCTTGTGCCAAATCCCTATTTTTTTGTTTGCAAATAATACAATTTCTCTAAAAAAAAAAGAGAGTTCTCATCATCCAATAGCAAAGGTCATGAAACCAACATGAGCCCATATTAACTGCCTCTATGTTCATTATATCCCAATAGTTTGGTCAACAAGCAGATTATAAAAGATATTACAATATATAATACTATGATATACACTAATACTCATTAAGGATAATGTTAATTTATGATCCCAGTATCAAAAAACATTTTCATCTTCAAAAACAAGTCCTTATTCACATTATTGCATTATTATTAATATCCATTTATACATCATCAACATGTTTAGGGCCACTTTAACACTTTTGTGGGCTAGGTCCAAAACTTTCATAAGTGCCCCCCACTATTATATCAGGCATATATCCTGACTTTTAAAGGACGTAAAGAGAAAGAAATCTGGACACACACACACGGGATGGCTAAAATTTTTGTGTTATGCCATTCCCCTAAACAATCAGGCTTATTTTTATGTACCGATCAGACAATGGTTAGTTAAACAAATACAAATATAATATTTAACGCCAAGATCACTTTTAGCATTATTTCATTCTCTCCCACAATAAAAACTCTTTTATAATATTGAGGTCTATAAGAATTTCATAGGTATGATTTGTATAAATTACGCAAAAATTCTAAACAGTCAAAGTAATATTCAAATACAGCAAATAAAAATATCACCAATGTGAACTGACGCATACAATGTATCATGCAGAAGATGCTACCGTATCAATTTATTGCTTTCCTTTAATTCGAACTGGATTGTATAAATTATATAAAAATGCTAAATATTCAAAATGATACTCAAATGAAAATATCACCATGTGAACTGACACATATGATGTATCGTGCGGGAGATGCTACGTCTTCAGTCCTTTGCTTTCCACTAATTCACACAAGCTATGTATGTTATCTTAAAGAATTGCTCTTACTGTATATATTGGTGGTTCACAACCATCATAACTTAGACCCAAAATACACAGATACACAATATTACAGTAGAATCATAAAAAAAAATCTGATATTTCCTTGCCATATTGATCCAGAGGCATAACGAAAGTTATTTATTATTTGAGTTGTAATGACACATTTTGCCAGAATTTCTTTGTTTTTATTTTTGTATTTATTTTTGTGATATTTTAGTACTGATTATTCTCATATATCAGGAAAGACGAACACACGAGCAACAAAGAAGCAGTGCAACAAGGTAGATGAGAAATTATTTTATTCACATTTTCTATAGTCATCCAAATGTTTTTGGTTTACAAATCGTACAGAATGGATCCAGTAGTTCATGGAGAGTGCCAAGCCTTGAGAAGGGCTACTGAATAGCTTTGATTTGGTAATGACCGTGTTGATAGTTCACACACAAACCTTACTGTAAGACCAGTGAGTAAAACGTCAATCTATAAACTATGAACATTAGTTTCATTTTACACAATAATGTAATAATCTTTCTGATTTTCATGTTTTGGGTTCATTTAGAAACATACCACCATGTGGCCAAATGTGCAAGAAATCTCCCAGGGAACTCATTTTTCAACTCTTTTCAGTGGAACAACAGAATTTATTTATTACTATGAATTCCGTCACCTGTATGGACTTAGATTTATGTTTCTTTTTATTTTTTAATCTATTATTTACTATTCTTATTAACGTGTATATAAAGAGTATATAGGTTGGTACATAAAGTTACAAGGGTTGTCCACTTTAGACTATCATTTTGTTAGATGGATTTTCCAAAATAAGCTTATCACATTCCCTTGTCTGTCACCACAGAGGAAATGAAGCATGGCACCGTTTTTATTGAACTCTATGGACTTTTCATGTAATATATGGGTAGGCTGGGTCCTCTTTGCTGGTCAACAGATTAGGATACTTAACATGGGATCCCCCTCTATTAATTTTTTTTTTTCTCATAAGGACACATGCCAAAAGACCACCTCTTTGAGAAAACCACCTTCTTATCTAGACCAGATTTCACAGAACATATTTTAGTTCCACTCTGTATTACGAACACTGGCCATCTTATGTGAGACCAACCCCACAGTAGTCAAGTTTTTAATGCAAATGTGAGGCATTATTAAAAGAGGTTTCACTGTATTTTATATTTTTGATATTTTAAACCAGACAGCACTTGTAACTTTAGTTTGACCCTTAACATCATCCAGACAAAACTGTGATCCAGTTCTCCACAAACCACCACTTCTACTTATGTGCCTTCTAGAAATGGCAGAAAACACTACATTTTTTGAGACTCAGGACAGTTAGTTAAAATGGTTGCCCAGCTGGGTACATTTTTAAAGGGTGAGAATGGCTTACAAAATGAGAAAAGTCCTACTCACTTTACCAATCCATTCTGACACTTCATGGGTCCTCCTTTACTCCCTGGAGAGAGGTAAATATGTATTGTAGAGACTGCGGAGAGACCTGGGAAGTATTTGATCGAGTGTGGGGGGTCGGTAAGATCAGTAAGTATGACTTTTTTATTTTTGAGACATGCTGATCCTTTTAAAATATATTTACTGGCCAGACAACCCCCATTGGATGCTAAGAATCTGCCAGATTTTTCAAAATGGATTTCAATAAGGTCCTGGTTTCACTTCAATTGGCATTACGATGGTGGAACACCACCAATCTTGACTTATTTCCATCTACTGGCATTTTTATATAATGAAAACAGGCAGAAACTGTGAAGTTGCCTTATTTGTAAAATGTCGTAATCCTTAGAGGAAATTTTTATATCTACAGTCAGAGTTTACATGCAACTGTACAGCAGCACATACAACTGATATGAAAGAATACATCATGTAAAAAATGGAAGCAACCTATATACAGCATGGATATAAAAGTACCAATATTCAACAACATAGTGGTGGCAGCCATTTTGTTGGGTTGAACCAATATGTATAAAAGGCTATTCAGGATATACCAATTTGTCTTGTGTTGGTGATTCTCGATATATATTAGCCTTAACATGCCAATGAATCTGGAATACTGTATTTATTGATATAATGGCTGACACCTACTATGTGTATTCCACTTGTGGCACTCTAGCTTACGTATCGTCCATAATGATACGTCATGTAAAAAGTAGTTTGACATTGCCACGACTCATTAAAAGTAATGCCATGTTGCTTTACCCAAAAATATTTAACTATATACAATAAAACACTGTACTAGTATCCAAACCCATACAATGCACATTAAAACAGAGTGTGTTGTTAACATGTGAGGATTTTGTCATTGTCTGCTGTATCAGATGGCGATGGTGATGTACACTTCAATGAAAGAACACTTTTCTGAGACTGGGATTTAGTTCCAATCACATCTGACTACTTTTACATCACAGCCCAATTCAAAGCTAAGAGAAAAGATCATGCGCACATTAGGATAATGAACAAAATCCCACCATGCAGTCCCATTGATCATGAACAGAGCTAGCTCTACACAATCAATAAGTTATTTTCTTTTTCTTGTTTCAGTAAAAGCATTTTTTCTGCCGATCCATCTTCTTTCTGGAAGACAGAAAAGAAAAAGAAAATGCATGTGGGAGTTACATATTAATAATAGAACAATCACATAGCAATTGTTACATTCACTTTCCACTATGATTAACAGAATACAATATCATGTCTATTGTTAGATCTGCATTACATCATAGTGTACTTAAAGGAGAACTCCAGTTATTACAGAACTTAACACTTATAGGGCCTTGCTAACAAACCTTAGAAAATGTACAATGGAAAATCCTGTAAAGCGGTAGCTTTTTACAACTGCAGCTCCCCCACAGGAGAAATGAAGCATTACAGGATGCTTATTCAAACCTATGGAGTGTCCATGTAATACTTTGATATGTCTCCTAGACAGAGAGACACCCTTTATAGCTGTCCTCCATTTTTCTATCCTCTATAAACTACTAGCCTTTACTGCATTTTTTAGTCCTGCCCCTGACAAGCAAAACTATATATTCCCAATATAAAAATGATCATTATGGAAAAGGAACACAGTAAAAAAATTAATTAAAAAAATGATATTTATTAATAAAAAGTTATAGGGAAGAAGAAATTATTTTCAAAATAGTAAAATTAGGGTAACATACTGCAAGCAGGACTTTTCTCTCTGCATTTTTCCACCATTATAGTCTATGGGGTCTGCAGGTTACCATGGGTATTCGCTTTTTAAGTGGATTAGGTTTCCATTCGTTGGATCCCCAAGTGGACCCGACGAATGTAAACCCGAACGCAGGTGTGAACCTAGCGTAATAGATTAGTATGATTTAGGAAACCCATTTTAGAATAATATAAAAGGACATTCTAAGTTAGTATAGGGGAGTCCCTCATTCAGGACCCTTATCTATTAGCAGAGAGATGCTTCAAAGAGTGTCTCTCTATCTCTCTCAAAGAGTTTGGGTGTCTGTGTTTGTGATTTCAGTGCACAATGCATACTACTTAATTTCCCTTGTGGTGGCGCTGCATATGAATGAAACACTTCCTGCCATACAGACTGTCACTGATCCCGGAAGTCCCAGAATAAAGACTCTGTGGTCTCTGTGGACTCTGTTATCATCTGGAGACCCATCTCACCTTTTTAACGTTTTTGTTTGGTCACATGATATGTAATTTTCACCTGCCATTTACTTCCCAAGAAAAAGCTTATGCGTCACATGGGTCTACACTTGGTAAAGGACACAGGTAGGGAACAATTCTGTAGTCAACATACAGTTGACACATTCTTTTTAACATGGGAAAAATGAATTAGCCACGTGTTGCAACAATGTACGTTCTGCAGCAACAAAGTTTTTACAGCATTCAGTTAGGAAGCTGATGTTTTACTTGTAACTGGAGTTTTCCTTGAAGAATTGATTCCTTATTCAGTAGCAGAAAATTAAACAGGTGTATATGTCCATTTGTTTTTTAACATTTTTGGGTCTTTAGCAATTTAATAGATGAAACATCAAAATTTCTTTGGAAACAATATAAATGTTTCATTATAAAACAATTGATGAGTTGTACTAGCACTACCATTCATAACCCCATGGTAGGCTGCAAAGCAGTGATATGTCCATCGTAACATAATCATAATATATTTTATTACAAGCTTAAAGGGGTATTCCCATCTCAAGGATCCTATCTATACTGCCAGTTCATGTAAATTGAAGACTTTTCCTAAATATATTGCTTTAGAAATGCTGCTTTGTTTGCCTGCTATGTGAAATTATTCCTCTTATTGTTTACACAGCGTTTCCATAGTGCCTGACCTGTGTGATAAGCAGGACAAGTGATGTCACTCACTGCTCTCACTGTTATGTACTGCTCTGCTGGCAGGACAATCAGTTCAGCTAATTGCAGTTTGCTGATAAAGTCCTGCCTGTTATCTATCTATGTAAACACACAGATAACACTGAGCCCATTCTCTAGAAGCATGTGCATATTATTTCATCAGAATTTATATTAGATTTCTAGTAATTATAATAAGTATTGTGATATTTCATTAATGTCCTGTTCAGCAAGCAGGGGAGGGAATACAGGAAGTGAGAAGAGGAGACAGCAAGCAAAGCTGCTAAAACAGGGAGATGGGAAAACCCCTTTAAGTGTTCCTTAACCCATTATAACTGTGACTTTTTGGAGACTGTTATACACCACTGTATGTCTGTTCATCACACATTGACTACTATTATAAAAACAAAAACAATTTTTTTGTGCTTGTCCACTCTATAGGAAAGCATACTCTGCTGATCTTTTATATACCATTAAAAAAGGTAGACTGATGATTATTATCCATATTGAGGCAAAAAATACTTGTTTGGTCTCCACTGGGTGAATGGAACACTATGGATAGGTTTGAGGTATATGTAGAAATTTTTACCTGGCATATACAACAAACGTACAATATAAGGACATTTTTAGTATTAAATATTTTTGCTACACAACAGTTATAGGTTTCTAGTTTCTGATTTTGTTGCAGAAGCTGTAGTATTATTAGGTACTATATAAAAAGTAAAATCATTTATAATAGTTATGTTATAGGCCAAAAGCAGAATAAAAGTATTACATTAATAACATGGATTTTTTTGTACAAGCATTTATGGATATACTTATATTTATTACTTTCTTTGCTGTTATGAAAAATATTACTAAAAAAAAAAGTTTATTGTAATTTTTGAGATGTTCATTGGATATAAGGTGCAAGTAAGAATGGAGTTTCATATTTCCAACACTCTTAGCGTAACAGCTACTTTCAACAGAATCTCTGGGTTTTGAAACCACAACTGGACTCCTTCAAATGGACACTAAGTATAACAATGTATTGCTTTTCACTATTATCTTGGTATACTGTTTCTATATATTGCACATTCTGCTTCATATCCTTTGCTTTTTATGTATCTTTTGATGATATATATTTATATATCATCACAATTTCCATTGTTAGAGAACTACAGATAAAGATAAAAAAGTCAAAATCTTGAAATTCTGGCATTACAGTTATATTTCTGACTTTTATCTGAAAATTCTGACTTAATTAATCCAAAATTCCAAAGTTTTATCTCAAAATTCCTATTTTTCTGAATTAAAAATAAATATTAGAAATAAAAGTTAATAATTGTCAACACCATAGGGTTATATATGAACTTAAGGGATCTGGGTCTTCTTCCAACCTTATCTACTACATTACAATTAGTATATTATACACATTATATTATTCATGTAAATAAGCAAATAACATTTTTTGACATGTTGCATTTGCATCTGTATCTGTAGAAAACTGAATCATTATTCTAGCTGGCAGCATACAACTTTAACTTCTGAAACCTGATATAATTTTCCAACATACTTAAAAGGTGAATTTAATACAATGCTGTTACTTATTTAACCCCTTCCCGCCACAGGCATTTTTCAATTTTTGTTTTTGACTCGCCGCCTTCCAAACCCCATAACTTTTTTATTTTTACATACACAGAGCCATATGAGGGCTTAAAGGGGTTGACCGGGATAATACAACATTTTAACATTCAACTAAACACCCACCCCCATCCACTTTATAAATTACTTTAATTAGCAAAACTTCATACTTACCATTATCGCTGGGGCGGTCACATCTTCATAGTATCCTGTGACGCTCCATTTCTCCGCTTCCGGAGACAGGGGTCACATACTATATCCCCCTCTCTCTCCTCCCCTTTCCTCCTGTCCCCACACCTCCCCCCAATCCCCTCACTTCCCGTCCCCTCCCCTCACTACACCCCTCCCCGTCTTACTTACCTTCCATCCTGCCTCCTCCTGTCATGAGACATCATCAGCGACGCGCGCAGTAGGTCTTCAACTCAGGCATGTGCAATAGACTTCCCGAGCGATTGTGGGCTATTCGCATACGTGAGCTGCCTTGGTGACATCACGAAGATGGCTGCTGGCGGTGAAGTGGACGGGCTAGCTAGGGAAAAAGGGAGGGGGAGTGTTTTGAGGGGGGACAGTGAGTGTGAGAGGGAGGTGTGGTGATTGAGATCTAGGATTCCAATGATGGCTGCTGAGGGTGTAGTGGGCGGGCGAGGTAAGGAAAAATGGAGGGGGGGATTGTGTGAGAAAGGGAGGGGGGTCAGCCAGTGGAGAGGGGGGAGAAGTGAGGGATAATGAAACTTGTAGTAAACCCATTATAACCCATTTATAGCACAGACCTTTTTTGAAAAAGATTTTTGCCCGGAAAACCCCTTTAATGTTTGCAGGACAAATTGTACTACATATTTGTTCCATTTATTATTCTGTAGGATGTACTAGAAAGCTAGAAAAAAATGGGCTAGAATTGGAGAATAACTGCATTTGTGAAACTTGTGTTTTTAGGGCATGACAAATCACTTGCATAGAATAGGTTGGTATGTTTCTGGTGATGCCAAATTTAAATAAAAAATTCTTGGAGTTTCTATATTTTGACACACATAACTTTTTTATATTTCCATGTACTGGGATGCATAAGGCATTTTTTTTTGCGGGGCCAGATGTACTTTTTATTTATACCAATTTGGGAAATGTCTATTGCTTTGATCATTTTCTATCCTAATTTGTATGGGAGGTGAAACTGTGAAAAAAAACTGCGATAATTCCTTTTTATTCTGATGGTTAATCTTTTTGTAAAGTTTGTTTAGAAGATGTTTATGCCAATATATGTTTGTCTATGTGTGGCCACTGGTCATCAAGTGAATTGCAATGGTCAAGAGTCAACGGTTTGCTACCATGTTGCAATTAATGTATTGTATTTGTATCATGAGAAAGTGTAAACCTTAAAGAAATGGTGTAGATCATCTACTATTTCTTCTCCATCCTGCTATCCATAGTTTTTCAAAATATAAAATATATTTATATCTACAACTATATCTAAAAATATATTATATATAGTATAATCTAGTACAGGGGTCGTCATATACGCATGGCATATTTTGCTGGCACAACAACCAGCATACTGCCTGTCCAGGACCTCCAAATATTAAATGAAGAGGGAGCATCCCTTTAGTGCTCTGCTACAGCACTGGCATAGGATGATTCTCCTTCTCTTGCTACCCTCCCTGCCCAACAATGAGACTTATAGGGGTCGTCAGCCTTACAATTATTTTGCGGCACTCCGAGAATCTCATCTTTTATTTTTTTATTGAAATTGGCATGCCGTACAAAAAAGGTTACCTACCCCAGTCTAGTATTTCCCTTTTAAAGCACAAAGACTATAGAAATCTCATCCATTGGACGTGATTTGTTAAACTATTTAACAACAATTTGGATTTTATTCCTAAAAGTTATAATTATAGATATTAGATTAGACACATATAACATAAACATCTTGCGACAGAGTATCCAGAAATCATGTGTTTTATGTGTTTGTTAAAAGCTGGTCATCTTGGGACACTGATCTCTGGATAAATCAAGCTAAGAAGGGCACATCTGTACGTCACAATAGTGGTTCAAGAAGAATAACATGTTCACAATTAATATGTATTGGTAGACAAAATTTATTTCTATGTATTACAAGTTAAAATACAGTTTGAAGCAACACAATGGTAAAATTCAGTTAACACATTTTTACATTATAATGCATTGCATTGCACGCACATTTTGACATATCATAATAGCAGAAAATTTATAAAACATTTGTTAAGTTAATTTAGAGACATAACTGAAATATAACTAGGCACAAAATAAAAGGCACCACCAGTTTTGAAAAATGTTTCGTAAGTCCCAGAGTTTGAGGTCAGCCACCACCTCATCAATTACTAAAAGAAAGGTGTCCATTGTTCTTCCAAGTGCCATGTTCCTTTCCTAAAACATCTCTCTGACTTGTCTCTATGTTACACTAACAATATTACAAAATTGGAGGTACAATTTTAACACAATGAACATGATTGGTTGTTCTGAAAGGGCTTCTTTTTACCATTAACAGTACATTCTGTTCCTCCTCATCATCCAGTAAGCTTTTCTCAAATGAATTAAATTATAGTTTCTTGCAGGAACCATTGAATTTTGATGGTATCCAATGCGGCTACCACTTAGTTGCAAATTGACAGCAGTTGTGTCCTGCTACTTAGTAGCCTGTTGTCTATTATAGGGTCTATAGGCTTATGACATCTAGGTTCAGTAATAACAGCTACATAAAAAGTTGAGCACATTTGAAAATCCTTTGTTTTATTTCATATCTATTCTGAGTTACAGTTTTGCTGGTTGCTGATCTGAAATCTTTGAGCATTTTCTGCTTTTTCGGTCTAATGGATTCTGCAGTATTCTGAAGGAGATACTAACTCTTCAAAAATGCTCACTAAATTGAAGGGGCATAGCTAGGCTGTTACATGAAAGCCTATTAACAACATGTCAATTAATTCCAATAACAATATTAAAGTCAGTAATTACTGTTCAATGCACAGACATAGTTTAACAAGACACTTACTGTAACACATTAAATAGATTGTAAGCCCTTGCGAGCAGGGCCCTCTATCCCACTGTGCCAGTTGGTCACTGTTAGTATTGTATTTGTTTTATATATTTTGTGTACCGTATGTAAACCCTCAAATGTAAAGCACCATGGAATTAATATAATCATCTACAGCACCATGTTATTAATATAATAATATACAGCACCATGGAATTAATATAATGCTGTACAGCACCATGTTAATATAATAATGTACAGCACCATGGAATTAATATAATGCATTGAACCATAGAATTAATATAATAATGGACAGCACCATGGAATTAATATAATAATGAACAGAGCACAATGTTATTAATATAATAATGTACAACACCATGGAATTAATATAATACTGTACAGCACCATGGAATTAATATAATAATGTACAGCACTATGGAATTAATATGATAATGTACAGCACCATGGAACTAATATAATAATGTAAATCCAAAAAAATATAATTTTTAGTATACTAAAAAATAACTTTTATTAATATCCACTAAAAGTATATTTATAAAAAGAACACCTAATATATGAAGGTGTCAAGATATGAATGGGGTCATACATAGAATAAGGGCAGCCTACCTAAAAATGGGGGAGTAGTGTGGTGAAAACCAATATCCCTTCACAACCAACCCCTAAATACTGCATTATAAATCCCAGTCTCTAATTGCCAATTCAATAGAGGGGAAGAATGAGGGATACATCCATAAGAGGTAGAACACACACACATACACACACCAACTGGGTAGAGGTCAGTAAAAGATCGACCAAAGTGTCTAACTAGCCACTACCTTGGGAGCTTACGTTACACTCCCACAGTTGGCTGCCTAATATCCAAACAAACAACATTGTCCTCCCTCCTAGCCTTCCTGACGCGTTTCTGCTGAACTAAACCAGCTCATCAGAGGCAAATGCATAAGGGCAAAGCAGAGTGCACTGTAGATATGTGCAAACTGCCTCAATAATTTAGAGCATCTAATATACAGCCCGGCCGGCGGTCATTGCCTCTGATGAGCTGGTTTAGTTTAGCAGAAATGCGTCAGGAGGCTAGGAGGGAGGGTAATTACCTCTTTTATATCCTCTTTGGTGTTTGTTGTTTGTTTGGATATTAGGCAGCCAACTGTGGGAGTGTAACGTAAGCTCCCAAGGTAGTGGCTAGTTAGACACTTTGGTCGGTCTTTTACTGACCTCTACCCAGTTGGTGTGTGTGTATGTGTGTGTGTTCTACCTCTTATGGATGTATCCCTCATTCTTCCCCTCTATTGAATTGGCATTTAGACACTGGGAATTATAATGCAGGATTTAGGGGTTGGTTGTGAAGGGATATTGGTTTTCACCACACTACTCCCCCATTTTTAGGTAGGCTGCCCTTATTCTATGTATGACCCCATTCATATCTTGACACCTTCATATATTAGGTGTTCTTTTTATAAATATACTTTTAGTGGATATTAATAAAAGTTATTTTTTAGTGTACTAAAAATTATATTATTTTGGATTTACTCTATGGTGTTGGTACACATACTTTGCTATCAGATATATATCTTTAGTGGTTTAATATAATAATGTGCAGCATCATGGAATTAAAATAATAATGCACAGCACCATGGAATTACTGGTGTTCTATAAATAATAATAATAATAATAATAATAATAATAAATACAGTATACAGGTGCATCTCAATAAATTAGAATATCTTTGAAACATTTATTTATTTCAGTAATTAAATTAAAAAAGTGACCTCCTATATTTTCTAGATTCTTTACACACAGAGTATCTATTTCAATTGTGTTTTATATCTGTAAATGTTGATTATGGATTACAGGTAATGAAAACCAAAAACTAAGAAAATTAGAATATTGTAAAAAAGTTCAGTATTGTAAATTCAGTGTCACCTGCCAAGGTTTCCTAAGCCTTTAAATGGTCCCTCAGTCTGGTTCAGTAGGACACACAATCATGGAAGACGCTGATTATGGATTGTATCACTGAATTACTGAAGTGAATGAACGTTTCAAAAATATTCTAATTTATTGAGATGCACCTGTATTGTAGCACAGACCTTTAAATAAACCATTTCAATAGCTTTTGTTGTCATATGTAATAAGATATCATGCTCCATCAGTGTCAAGTTAAATTTTGCTGTGCATACTCAAATGCATATGTAGATTAACAGAGATTACCTCTATACACCTATGTAGAAAAGACTAGCTTGCATTTGACAGATTTTCCGAACTGTGATGAAGTGTGTTGAAACAGTCAAGTTAAAGTTGGCAGCAACTGTTAATTAAATGCGCTAAGTATAAACTTTGCTATGTTTGTAATTTACAGAATGATGTAACCACAGTTTCTAGGGAAATAATGGCAAATTCTAAATGCTTAACTTGAAATGTTATCATTGTATAATGTCTATTATACTCTATATCTAAGTATCTGGAACTCAATACCACAGTACATAAGATTGTCCCCCATGATCACAACCTTCAAGAGAACCCTGAAAACACATTTCTTCAGGAAAGCCTTCCACCTTCAATAATCCCGCTGTCACTACACAAGCATATAAATAGCGTCTACCCTCACCTACTGACTCTATCCCCATTCCCTCATAGACCATAAGCCCTTCTGGGCAGGGCCCTCTATCCCACTATACCAGTTGGTCACTATGTTAATTTATTGTACTTTTTGTGTATTTTATATATAAACCGTCTTCAAATGTAATGTTGGATGTTCATTATTCTACTTCATTGTTATATATTTATTCTTTTTTTGTAGTTGCTTCTTGTTCATGATGTGAAAAAATGGAATTTGCTGTCTGAATCATATATACAGTCATGGCCAAAAGTTTTGAGAATGATACAAATATTAATTTTTACAAAGTCTACTGCTTCAGTTTTTCTAATGGCAATTTGCATATACTCCAGAATGTTATAAAGAGTGATCAGCTTAACAGCAATTACTTGCAAAGTCAATATTTGCCTAGAAAATGAACTTTATCCCCCAAAACACATTTCAACATCATTGCAGCCCTGCCTTAAAAGGACCACCTAACATCGTTTCAGTGATTGCTCCATTAACACAGGTGTGGGTGTTGATGAGGACAGGGCTGGAGATCAATCTGTCATGATTAAGTAAGAATGACACCACTGGACACTTTAAAAGGAGGCTGGTGCTTGCCATCATTGTTTCTCTTCTGTTAACCATGGTTATCTCTAAAGAAACACGTGCAGTCATCATTGCACTGCACATAAATGGCCTAACTGGGAAGAGTATTGCAGCTAGAAAGATTGCACCTCAGTCAACAATCTATCGCATCATCAAGAACTTCAAGGAGAGAGGTTCCATTGGTGCCAAAAAGGCTCCAGGGCGCCCAAGAAACACCAGCAAGCGGCAGGACCGTCTCTTAAAAGTGTTTCAGCTGCGGGATCGGGCTACCAGCAGTGCAGAGCTTGCTGAGGAATGGCAGCAGGCAGGTGTGAGTGCATCTGCACGCACTGTGAGGCGGAGACTCTTGGAGCAAGGCCTGTTTCTCAAGGAGGGCAGCAAAGAAGCCACTTCTCTCCAGAAAAAACATCAGGGACAGACTGATATTCTGCAAAAGGTACAGGGAGTGGACTGCTGAGGACTGGGGTAAAGTCATTTTCTCTGATGAATCCCCTTTTCGATTGTTTGGAACATCTGGAAAACAGCTTATTCGGAGAAGAAGAGGTGAGCGCTACCACCAGTCTTGTCTCATGCCAACTGTAAAGCATCCTGAAACCATTCATGTGTGGGGTTGCTTCTCAGCCAAGGGAATCGGCTCTCTCACAGTCTTGCCTAAAAACACAGCCATGAATAAAGAATGGTACCAGAATGTCCTCCAAGAGCAACTTCTCCCAACCGTCCAAGAGCAGTTTGGCGCTCAACAATGCCTTTTCCAGCATGATGGAGCACCTTGCCATAAAGCAAAGGTGATAACTAAATGGCTCAGGGAACAAAACATAGAGATTTTGGGTCCATGGCCTGGAAACTCCCCAGATCTTAATCCCATTGAGAACTTGTGGTCAATCATCAAGAGACGGGTGGACAAACAAAAACCAACAAATTCAGACAAAATTAAAGCATTGATTCTGCAAGAATGGACTGCTATCAGTCAGGATTTGGTCCAGAAGTTGATTGAGAGCATTCCAGGGAGAATTGCAGAGGTCCTGAAGAAGAAGGGTCAACACTGCAAATATTGACTTGCTGCATTAACTCATTCTAACTGTCAATATAAGCTTCTGTTACTCATAATATGAATGCAATTATATTTCTGTATGTGATAAAAACATCTGACAAACACACATAAAAACCAGAGGGCAGCAGATCATGTGAAAATATAATATTTGTGTCATTCTCAAAACTTTTGGCCATGACTGTACAGTGGTGAAAAAAAGTATTTAGTCAGCCACCAATTGTGCAAGGTCTCCCACTTAAAAAGATGAGACTGGCCTGTAATTGACATCATAGGTAGACCTCAACTATGACAGACAAAATGAGAAAACAAATCCAGAAAATCACATTGTCTGATTTTTTTAAGAATTTATTTGCAAATTATGGTGGAAAATAAGTATTTGGTCAATAACAAAAGTTCATCTCAATACTATGTTATATATCCTTTGTTGGCAATGACAGAGGTCAAACGTTTTCTGTAAGTCTTCACAAGGTTGGCACACACTGTTGCTGGTATGTTGGCCCATTCCTCCATGCAGATCTCCTCTAGAGCAGTGATGTTTTGGGGCTGTCACTGGGCAACACGGACTTTCAACCCCCTCCAAAGGTTTTCTATGGGGTTGAGATCTGGAGACTGGCTAGGCCACTCTAGGACCTTGAAATGTTTCTTACCAAGCCACTCCTTCGTTGCCCTGGCGGTGTGCTTGGGATCATTGTCATGCTGAAAGACCCAGCCATGTTTCATCTTCAATGCCCTTGCTGATGGAAGGAGGTTTGCACTCAAAATCTCACGATACATGGCCCCATTCATTCTTTCATGTACACGGATCAGTCGTCCTGGTCCCTTTGCAGAGAAACAGCCCCAAAGCATGATGTTTCCACCCCATGCTTCACAGTAGGTATGGTGTTCTTTGGATGTAACTCAGCATTCACTCTCCTCCAAACACGACGAGTTGTGTTTCTACCAAACAGTTCTACTTTGGTTTCATCTGACCATATAACATTCTCCCAATACTCTTCTGGAACATCCAAATGCTCTCTAGCAAACTTCAGACAGACCCAGATATGTACTGACTTAAGCAGGGGGACACTTCTGGCACTGCAGGATCGGAGTCCCTGGCGGCGTAGTGTGTTACTGACGGTAGCCTTTGTTAGGTTAGTTCCAGCTTTCTGCAGGTCATTCACTAGGTCCCCCCGTGTGGTTCTGGGATTTTTGCTCACCATTCTTGCGATCATTTTGACCCCACAGGGTGAGATCTTGTGTGGAGCCACTGATCGAGGGAGGTCTACAATTTTGTTTCTGGTGTCCTTCCACAGCTCTTTGGTCTTCACCATAGTGGAGTTTGGAGTGTGACTGTTTGAGGTTGTGGACAGGTGTCTTTTATACTGATAACAATGTCAAACAGGTGCCATTACTACAGGTAATGAGTGGAGGACAGAGGAGCCTCTTAAAGATGAAGTTACAGGTCTGTGAGAGCCAAAAATCTTGCTTGTTTGCAGGTGACCAAATACTTATTTTCCACCATAATTTGCAAATAAAGTCTTAAAAAATCAGACAATGTGATTTTCTGGATTTGTTTTCTCATTTTGTCTGTCATAGTTGAGGTCTACCTATGATGTCAATTACAGGCCTCGCTCATCTTTTTAAGTGGGAGAACTTGCACAATTGGTGGCTGACTAAATACTTTTTTTCCCCACTGTACATATAGTCCATGAAGCTATAATATTACCTGCCTTTGGGATAAATATGTTTAAAACATTGCAATTTGAGACAATAACAAAATTGGTAATCGGTTCTTAAGTATCTTAAGCAGATACTGATAAAGGAAATTCTTACATATGAGAGTCAGCTCACGTAAATAACATAACTAAATAATGAGGACAGATGCTTCTTCATGGTCCTATACAGAATGTGCCAGAAGAGTGACATGGAGAACATGTAATACTATACTGTAATTTAGAGAAACACTGTGAGACAGCCAATAACTGCATTCAGTTCAATAATATATGTGTTTTACCAGGTAAATGCTGATGGTGACTAGTCGGACATTCCAGCCAATCACACAATATGCAGATACAGAATGTTTGTGGCATTGTATGTTGAATGTGGTTTGAAGCTACAATGGCTCAGGATAGACCATTGCATATTGTAAAATACAGTTGTGGCCAAAAGTTTTTAGTTTGCTCCTTCAGCATTTTAAGATCTTTTATTCAGATATTTCTGATTCCCTGACATACAATTCTAAGTATTTTTTTTTTTTTTTAGAAATTTTTAACCCCTTCATGCCACAGCCATTTTTCGTTTTTACATTTCCATTTTTCCCTCCCCCATTCCAAGAGCCATAATTTTTTTCATTTTTCAGTTCACAGAGTCACATGATGGCTTACTGTTTGCCGGACAAATTGTACATTGTAATGGCACCATTCAATATCTTGTGCAATGTACTGGGAAGCTGTAAAAAAATTCTGAATGAAATGGAATTGAAAAAAAAATGCATTTGTGCGAAAATGACATGTTACCTGTATTCTGTGGGTCAGTACGATCACGGCGATACCAAACTTATATACAAGTGCATCTCAATAAATTAGAATATCATCAAAAAGTTATTTTTTTTTTTTTTAGTAATTCAATTGAAAAAGTGAAACAAATATATTATATTGAGTCATTACAAACAGAGCGAACTTTTTCAAGTGTTTATTTCTGTTAATGTTGATGATTGTGGCTTACAGCCAAGGAAAACCAAAAGTCATTATCTCAGAAAATTAGAAGAATTAACCCAAAACAGCTGCAAAGGCTAAGCGTTTAAAAAGGTCCCTTAGTCTAGTTCAGTAGGCGACACAATCATGGGGAAGACTCAATATGATATATTTGTTTCACTTTTTCAATTGAATTACTAAAAAAAAAATAACTTTTTGATGATATTCTAATTTATTGAGATGCACTTGTAGTATTTGTACTGTTACAATACCTTTTAAAAAAAATGAAAAACTTTGCAAAATAGAAATTAATATTTTAATAGTTCAGTCATTTCTGAGCGTGGGGTTACCTAAAGTGTTTATGTTTACTTTTGTTTATTTATTGTTATATGTGATCTAGGGAAAGGGGGGGATTTAAACTTTTGTGGGTTTTTTTTATACTTTAAAACTTTTTTATTTTTTTTTTTTTACTTTTATTTTCAGACCCCCGAGGGACCTTGAAACCTAGAGGGTCTTATCGCTCATACTATTCACTGCATATGTGAGGCTTAAAAAAGCGACTTTGGTGTGAAACAGTCCTTGTCTAGCCTGACATGTATCATCTCAGTCTCAGTCCTTATGGACATGATGGAATAAAGTCTGTGTTTTTTCTACATGAGACTGTTATTCACTGCAATACTAATGTATTTCAGTGAATCGTAAAATCCCTTGACTTCTATTACACGCTGCCTATGGCATCCGCCATGTATGGAGAGGGATATACCCCTTCACACCTAATCACGTACATGTACTTATTGACAAATATATCAAGTTAATGCAAAGACTCAATATTAACAGTGTTGACTCTTATTTTTCAATAATTCTGCAAGACATTGAGAATTCTTTACCAGACAATCATTCTTTCAGATGTTCCAAACAGTCTGATGGGGGCTTCATCAGAGAAATATAATCCTAGTACTTCCTGCATAATGTCAGTCTGTCCTTGAAGTTTTCTTAGAGAGAAGTGAACTCTGGAACAATGATTGTCTGGAGAAGAAAAGGTGAGCACTACCATGAATACTATGTCATGCCAACTGTAAAGCATACTGAGACCATTCATGTCTGGGGTTGCTTTTCATCCAATGAAATAGGCTCACTTACAAATTAACCTAAGAATACTGCTAATAATAAAGAATGGTATCTAAACATCCTCCAGAAGCAACTTCGCCCAACCATCGAGGAGAAGTTTGGAGATGAACAGTGGTTTTCCAGCTTAATGGAGCACCATGTCACATGGTGATAACTTGATAACTAAGTGGTTTAATGAACAGAACATTGAAATTTTGGGTCCATGGCCAGGGAACTCCCCAGATCTCAGTTCCATTGAGAACCTTTGGTCAATCAACAAAAAACAGACAAACAAAGACATAAACTATGATAAAATCCAAGCAATGATTAGACAAGAATGCGTTGCCCTCAGTAAGGATTTGGCCCAGAATCTGATACTCACCAGGACGAATTACAGACATATAAGGTTTTGTAAATATTGATTCTTTGCATAAACTTTATGTATTTGTCAATAAACGTTAAAAACTTTAGAAATTCTTATAAAACTGGACTAAAAGATATAAAAACACTGAAGCAGAAACTTTGTGAAAACCAAAATTTGCATCAGTCTCAAACTTTTGGCAACGACTGTCTTATAACCTGAGGATGTTAAAACTGGAGAGACTACTTGTACTAGAACATGTACCATAAGTAAAAACTTTTACCTTGATGGAGACGCAAATGCATTTGGAATGGAAATCACAGCATCAAATGAATGGCCTTTAAAGTGAAACTTGACTTCTTTTCTCATAGTTCAAATCACCCGAGGCTTGCCAAAGTAGAGGCCTCAGGAGTTCTGCATCAAAAGAAGAGAAAGAAACTACAGGACGCATAAAAACAGGCTTATCATGTGACTTGATCACATTATTCTGCACTTCCTCACATTAAGCTAACATTGCTTTTCCTATGATATTCTTTCTACTCTATTCTTCAGAACCTGACCCCTCTATCTAGAAGTTACCCTGCACTCCATGTACTTAGTATCTGTATAGTCAGATACCAGCTGGTGACAGCTCGTACAGCTTCAGTTATATGACCTTATTTATGATGCAGTGTTTGCTTTTTTTGAGCCAAAGCCAGGAGTGGATTGAGTAGAAGGGAGAAGTATTAGAGCTCCCTTTATATATTCCATTACTTTTTTATCCACGCCTGGTCTTGGCTCAAAAAAAAACAGCAAAATCTGAAACAAAAAAAAGCAGCTTTTCCACAACGTGATTCTGATTATTTTCAGTCACTCTTACTATGCCAGTAAAGTAAGAGATTCATCTATGTTCAGAATTATTTAATTATCCACTCAATATCTAATTGCATTTTTTATTTCTAGTTTTATAAAACAGACCAACCCTTTAAAGTAGGTCTTCACAAAGTGCAAATGTGAATTCTCACATATTTTATTGGTTGGTATTTATCGGTTTCATATTTTCATTTTTTAGAACACGTCCCAATATAACATCATATGGCTTTATCTCATCAGGGGGTAAATAAAATCTAAAGTCAGAAGAGGATTTTTATTAATATCATAAAAACTAGAAATAATTCATATCAATCTTCTCTTTTTACATGTTCAAGATTAAGCTATTTTCCCCCATTTATGACTAAATACATTTTCAGTACATGAAGTTTTGAACAGTTTTTTTTTTTAGTTAGGATATTGAAATATTTTTTACGTCTTTGTTCATTAATACAAAGGGCTTTATTTTATGTTGTTTTTATAAAAAAAAAAATTATAAAAATAATGCACCAATAAGGAGTTGTTGGAATCAAAAGAAACTTTATGTGTGAATGTAATGATGATATATCTAAGAGATTACAATATCAGAGTAAAAAGATAAGTTTATTGGGAAAAGCAGAACAATAGAAAGAAGGCTCTAGTACCTTGTTGGACTGCCAATAGCCTGAATACAAGATGAGGTTGGGCATGTGCAGCGTACAGGTTCTGTATGGCATCCTGCAGCACATTTGCCACAGATGATGCAGTTGGACCTGTAGATCCTGCAGACTTGTAGGCTACCGAAACTGGTGTCCCAATCGGGCAAATTCATTCCTTGCTGTATGCTTGCAAGCATTATCCTGCTGTAAAATGCCAGTAACGAGCCCTGCTACTATAGGTAACACCTGTGGCCTCAAGATGTTCTGCACATATCACTGAGCTGTTAGTGTGCCTCGTATATCTACTAGGGGTGAGGCAGTGTGTCGACCCACAGTAATATCAGGACTGAAGCACTTACCACAAGGCTGCCATACCCAAACCCGACTGCCTCTGGATTTGTAGTTAAAGACAATACAGTTCCAATTCATAGCGGTCCAGGTTTCTTGTTCCCAACACCACCGCAAATTAAGGTGACAGTGGCTGGCTGTCAATAGTAGGACGGGTAGAGGGCGCCGACACCAAATTTCCTTTTGTTAAGTGCCTGGAATTGGTCTGCATGGAGATGGGTGAGTCATGAAGGTGCCATCTGTGTCAGGATGGTAGATAAAGAAACTTTGGCTGCTGCTCGTTTTTGTCAGTGGATCAAACAATCCGCTGGTGGTCTGTCTGAGCCATTTGGAACCCGCTCCCAACATCTTCAAACTGCTAGGTCAGAAAAACCTAGGTGGGCAATTATTTGTAGAAATTACCATCCTGCTTCTTTCAGTCAAATGATACACTCCCTCTCAAAGCCTGTCAATTGGGCAAAATGTCTTTGGTTGCGTTATGGAGGCATGTATAGAAGTCAACCATCTCTCACCAAGAGGTACAACACACAAAAGGAGCCTCTGAACCCTTTTTATCGGGCAGCTGAGAAAGCACTTTTACACCATCTTGTGGCAAGATCCAGTGCCTAATTACACTTTGCATACAGATTCGCATACAAATTGCATACAGAGTTTCTATGTGTGCATTATTTTTTATCAATTACAGTGTTAATTTACAATTGTTCCAATTGTTTTTATACATGGGATACAAAGTTTTGTGTCATTAGGGGTGGGAATAGTGTCGGCTTTTGGTCTTTTTTTAAAATTTATTTTACATATTGTAGCCACATAAGGTTACAAAAGACTGGTGGGGGGGGGGGGGGCATTTCAAAATTGCATTTTATACTGCAGAGCTGATCTGGCCGCTTATTCAGTGGTCATTCATCAGGAAGACAGAGATGGTAATAAATGGGGCTGCATGTAAGAATAGCTTATAGAGGTGTGTTTTATTTACAAATAGGACATTCAAAATGGCTAACCTTACTGCATGTAAACCATTTGCACATAATTTTTGAAGACAGAAAAATTACTGCAAGGGGGAGTTCACACTACCGTTACTAATGTGCGTTGCTGGATGACAGCAACGGACATTAAACTGTCACAGAGAATGGTCGCAGACTGATTCTGTGTCCGTTCCCATTGATAATAATGTAAACAACATGACGGACGCTATCTTCCGTCATGTTTGTTTACTTTTGTAACAGAAGATAAAGTTCTGCATGGACAACTTTGTTTTTACACGTTCCTTGTTATCATATATATATATATATATATATATATATATATATTATATAAAATATATTTATAATTTTTATGCATTTTATTTACAAACTGGTGAGAATTTGATTCCATTATTTTTCTACAACCCATCATTTAAAATAATGATTTTTCCCTCAGTTGAGCAACTACTCACATTTTATGCTGATGTAGGCAGTTACTGAAAGAGTTGGCTTTTAGTGTTTTTTATTAGACTGGTATTTGATAAGAAATCTCATTTAAGTGAAAGGATTTTCCAGACAGATTTATAATACTCATAAAAACTTTCTAAATACAAGAGATGACAGAATTATTAGGCATCTTTCTCCCCAGTGTCAACTGCTTCTTCTATTCACTTGAGGCAGCATGACTTGATCGTCTCCTCTAGACTTCTTTGGCTTGCCACTGGGATAGTGCACTTTATTGCTGTGAGTAATATATTTACACGCTGTAGGTTCCTTTTTCCCAAGGCTTTTACTGAAATGGCAGTCTGTAAAATTCATTTTAGCTTATTCATGTTTGGACAAATGTGCGCCCTAAGAACTGGAGGTCCTGCAGCTTTAAGCTACAAATAGGTTCTTTAAAGAAAAATGCAGTGAAGAAGTCAATAGTTAGGTCAAAATTAAGAAAATTCACCAGAATCGCTCTTGTTTATTTGCTTGACTCCCCCAATGAGCCTTTGACAATAGAACAATAATTCTAGGCATGACTGTTCCTTCACTTATATTGGAATAGTAATAAAAGACAATTGGAAGATCTGCACAGTTACATTAATAAAATTATGTTAGAATAATAGTAATGCAGCGATCTACAATAAAACACAATGTGAAAATGGAAAGGAAAATTCTGTAATGTGAACTTGCACAAATGGAAAGGAAAATTTTGTAAAATTCTTAGAAATTATTCTGCTTGATTTTATTAAGCGCTAACCAGGAACCTGGATAAGGGATGATCAGTAAATACCATACACCTGGATTTTTCATAAACATTTCATACTGTTCCCCACATGCAGATATTGCACAAATAATAACATTGGAAAATTATCTCAAAAATCGTATTCATCATGTAGTCATACATGGGTCATATTCAACCTGGACTAATGTTATAAGTGGAGTCCCCCAGGAGTCTGTGCTGGAACCATTACTGTTGGTAATTATTACGACTGGACTTAATAGTACTTTCTCTGTATTTGCAGATGGCACAATGCTCTGTCGTGTTGCAGATTCAGTATAGAATGTCCAATCCCTATAGAGTCACCTGTAAAAGCTGGCAAATTGGACAGATGGAGTTCAGTGTAGAAAAGTGTAAAGTTATACATTACGGGTTAAAAAATATACACCTTTGTTATAGCCTAAACAGATCACTATTGGGTGAGTCAATGTAGAAGGATTAGTGTGTAATTGCTAGTTATAAATTATAGTATGCAATGTCAGTCTGCTGTACCTAAAGCCAACAGGATAATGTCTGTAGTAGGAAAGGCATGTCTTCTAGAGAAGGAATTATTATTTTACCCATCTATAAAGTACTGTTGCAACCATGACTTCATTATGTCATCCAGTGTTGGTTAGCAATTAATAAAGAAGACATCAGAGAGCCAAAGAGAGTTCAGAGAAAGGCAACCAAATGAATACGCAGCAAGGAAGAGCTCACTTATGAAGATAGATTTTTAAAATTAAATTTATTTAGTCTACAGAACAAGAGGGGGATATTATATTTTATATAAAAATTTTAAGGGATCTTATAAAATTCATGATAATATATAATTTATTCCATGAATCCAACAAAGAACACAGGGTCACAACTTACGGTTAAAGCGTACCTCCCAACCGTCTCGGATTCTGCGGGACAGTCCCAGATTGTAGGTCATGTCCCGTGGTCCCGATTGGCGGGAGATATGTCCCAGATTCAACTCATCTACTGTACATCCGGAGAGGACACAGATGAGTTGAATACAGCTTACAGCTCCTGCCTCACCACTGTGCTCTCCGTGTGCTCCGGCTCTGGGAGCTGCAGGCAGGATGTGATGACGTCACTCACATCACGCCTGCAACTCCCTTAACACTCTGGGACAAGAGACGGCAGACTGCGCAGCAGGGGAGCAAGGAGAGGTGAGTATCAGTGTTTTTTATGTTAAACTTTGACAGATGAAGAGGGACATTAAACTGTGGGGGCAGATGGAGGGGGGACAATAAACTGGGGGGGGGCAATAAACTGTGAGGGCATGTGAGGGGGGCATTAAACTGTGAGGGTAGATTTGAGGGGGCTTTAAACTGGGGGGGCATCTGGAGGAGGACATTAAAATGGGGGCAACTAGAGGGGAACATTAAACTGGGGGCAACTGGAAGAGGACATTAAAGCTGTGCGGTTAGCTGGTGGGGGACATTAAACTGGGGCAACTGGAGGGGGGAGACATTAAACCGTGGGGGCAGCTGGAGGGGGACATTAAACTGTGGGTGCACTAGGAGAGATACTTTATACTGTGGGGTCAATTTGAAGACAACATTATAATGTGGGGGCATATAATATTAGGGTGACTGTAAGAGCATTATACTGTGCGGGGAGCACAAACAGAAATAGATGGGAATGGGCGGAGTCAATTTAGAAGTGGGTGGAGCTAAATTTGCCACAGCGTGCATAGCGCGCCACAGATTTTATCTCTCTTTCTGTCTTCTAAAAGTTGGGAGTGTTAAAGGATGTTCTCAACCCACAAACTATGAAAAATAGGTTTCTGTTGTTTTGTTTTTTAATGTTGATACAGAATAAGAGATATTCTAAGGGTTCGGGTCAACAATTATATCTCTTGTTAAACCATCTCCAAAGAGTAAAAGACTTGTATGTGCACCAACACTTCCCCGTGCTTCTCTCCATATGCCAAGACAAGGCTATTTTCACTAGGGTTAGCTTTATAGGATTGCTTTTTTTGGGCAAGTACACTACAATAGGACAGATCATGTAAATAAACACACAATGAAGCAGTTGTAATACAGATCTATTTCCACCATTAGTCCTATTTAGCTTACCCATGGATGTGTCTTGTGTGCCAGCCCGGGACATGTATGTAACTCAGTTGCTTACTAAATGTTATGGGTTGCATGATGTGTCACATGACCAACACCATATTTAGTCTTATTCTGTTAGCCCACGGATGTATTACATAACACTGATTCATGAACTATTCAAATCCACTGTGCAGAAGGGGACCGGAACTGACATAATTGTAGATGTACTATTTTAAATACATACTGTATATATTAGAAAATTGTATGATATCCTATTCTATAGTTAAATAAAAAAAAAAAAAAATTGGACTACCACTTTAAATATGGACAGCACCCTATTCTGGTGGAGTTTTGGATGAGTGCTTGACTTTATGTGATGTCTATTACAGACTGCCAATTGTAAACAGTAATGACATACCAGGGAGTCTTCCATATGCTCAAGCCTCTCATGGTAACAGATCACTGCCCCTGTATCTTGCTCCAGGGTAAGATGATCCTATTAAACATGGCAGAGGCTATGAGCTGGCTGTGTTCAGATGTCTCGACGACATTTGACTAAGGCTTCGTTCATATCTACGTCTGAGTCTCCGTAAGATACTCCATCGAAAATTCTGCTGAAAATCAGTGGAAAGAAAAGTCCTGCTCGGAGGACTTTTCTCTCCACTGATTTCAGTATAAAACCCCATTATAGTCTATGGGGTCCGTGTGTAACTGCTGTTTTAGCGGGCGGGTTCTTTATCGTTCGGGTCCCACGGCCGATGTGAACGACAGAGAGCACGGCACAAGTGTGAACCTAGCCTAAGGCATTTGAAAAAAAGAATGCCTCAAATGTTTAAAGTCCTGACATCCACTGGAGTTGGGTAAACAAAGTCTGACCAGGAGAATGGGAGCAGCAGCACAAAAAATGGTAGGTGAGTAATAATTATTTTTTATTTTAGAACATAGCGGCCATTTAATAATATGCAGTAATGGAAGATCCCTTCCAGGAAGGCTCTGGCGCAAATCCCTTTAAATTATTGTTGCCCAATTACCCCTTTGTAGTGAGAGGCGGATATTCCTTTTCTGGGTATAAATAAGTCCAGATTTTTATTAGCAGTAAATGACGCGTTTCGGGGTTCGCAGACCCCTTTCTCAAATAAATAAATAAAGTGGATATCCACTTTATACCCAAAAAAGGAATATCCGCCTCTCACTACAAAGGTAATTGGGTAACAATAATTTAAAGGGATTTGCGTCAGAGCCTTCCTGGAAGGGATCTTCCATTACTGCATCTATCTCCCCACCACCCGATGTGAAGGGCATCGCACCTAGTGGAACTGAGCATCCCCATGTACATGGGAATCTATATGATTCATTTTGCCTGATTTGATTAGGTGAGTACCTATACACAAGGATTTTGTGGGTCACTGATAAGCATTTATCTCAAACGTTATTACCCTATGAGCGCTCTTTTTTTCTTTCTTATACGCCCACACCGCACTTAGTAATATGAAACGTAAAGTTGTACAACCCCTTCAACCTTGGAGACACAAATATTTGCAAAGGAGCTGTAGGCAGAAAACAGCAGGAGATTTTTTTTTTTTATTAATCAATACATTTATACAAAATTACGTTTTATTTAAGAACCAAAAATCTTTGGAAAGGTGTAAATATCTTTTAATGTCAGAACAACATATGTCTCTTTCATATAGCAGCTGCAGCCTCGTATGTAAATCTCTATTGTCATATTCAAATCAAAATTCTATAGCAGTGCAAAGCAAATGAGATTATTATAACAAGGGGAAAGTATCTGGAGTGCATCTAAATGTCTCTAATTCAATTCAGCACGTGCATTCCCATCCACACATACATGACATGTGCATCTTCTTATCCTTGTCACTCATGTGTTTTTGCTTGTATTGAGTTTTTGGAGCATTAATGATTTTTTTCCTCTTAATGCATTGGATTCTGAGCCAGAAAAATGTCAAGATAAAATGCAGCTCTGCTCTGTCAAACACTGATATGTCCTTTATTATAATACACTCATCTGAAATGTCTACAGACACTACAAAATAATTCATTTATTTGGTTCAGTCATAAGCTCTTACTAAGCCTTCATGATCTCCGGGATCCTTTTTTTTTCAACAAGGGGCATTTCATTAACATAGATTCTGAAAAGTTTTATACAATATTTTTATAGCTTATATCTATGGGTCCACTGGTTTCATGAGCCTTCCCTTCCTGGCCTCCTCCTACCTCATCTGGTCCACTGAGACTGTGTAAATTCTTTTGAAAAGCAAATACAGGAAATTTTATGAAATCTCATTCTAAAAACAAAGGCAATATGGGGATGGTCCCCCCCATCACAGCTAAAATAGCATCCACTCTCCTGGCAAGTGTGTCTGTGGGAAATTTCACCCATTCATCCAGAAGAGCATTTGTGAGGTCCGACACTGATGTTGGCTGAGAAAGCTTGGCTTGCAATCTCCATTTTAGTTTATTCTAAAGGTGTTGAATGAGGTCAGGGCTCTGTGCAGTCAGTCAAGTTCTTCCACATCATACTCACCTACCCAATCATGACTTTGTAGACCTTACTTTGCGCACCGGGGTACAGTCATACCGCAGCAGAAAAGGGTCTTCACCAAACTGTTCCCACAAGGTTGGAAGCATACAATTGTACAAAATGTTTTGTTATGCTGAAGCATTAAAATTTCCCTTAAGGTCTAGGTAAGATTTTGAAAAAAAAAAACACCATAGCATTGTTCCTCCTCCACCAAACCTTACAATTGGCACAATACAATCAGACAGATAACGTTTTCCGGGCATTCACCAAACCCAGACTCATCCATCGGACTGCCAGGGAGAGAAATATGTTCGTCACTCTGTACAACATGTTTCCGCTGCTCCAGAGTCCAACGTTGGCATGCTTTGTACTACTCCATTTCACACATGACATTTTGTTGGGTGATGTTAGCCTTGCATACAGCTTATCGGCTATGGAAACCCTCTCCTGATGTTAAGGCCAGAGAAGATTTGGCACTCTGCAGTAACTGAATGTGAAGAACGTTGGTGACTTTTATGCACTATGCACCTCTGTACTTGACGCCCCTGCTCTGTAACTTTACATGGTCTGTTACTTTGTGGGTGAATTTCAGTGGTTCATAAACACTTCTACTTTTCAATAATATTACTCACAGTTTATCGCGGAATATCTAGGAGGGAAATGAAAATACATGCACAAAAAAATTACATGCACTTAGAGCTACATGAATGTCTGTTCTGCTGAATTTGATGCCTTGGGCACCAAAAGAGTGAATCATACATTAAAAACTGAGCGGCTGCTGCTGTCTAAGGTTGTGCTGATTTTCTATTCACATTGCTAATGATAGTAGGAATCTCTTGAGTTAGGATTGAGAGCATCAAGTCTACAGACATTTACTACCTAATTGTCATCTCTTGCACTTCTTTGGAGACATATACTTTTAGTCTTACATCAACAACAAGGTTCAAAATGGTTACTTGAAAGTATTTGAGATAATAAATACCAGGAAACCTTGTACGTCGCTATTCTATTAAGTTGCCTCATTTATGCTATCTTTATGTTTGGGCTTTTAACAGGGGCCCAGTTGGTCCAGAAGCCAGATGACAGCTTGATAGACAGTTCCAGACTGTCTATTAAATTCCACATATGGATTGAGCTACTAATCGGGTCACAATTACTGGTGGATTGTTAGAAGTAATGGGTATGAGCAATTTTGTGAGAAACGGTCCATATACTGTTCTTGTATAGGAACCCTCTGCTATGTCTCCCGTTAATGTTTATACATTTCTAGCAAACAGGAACCACAAAATATCATTGATAATTGTAATTCAGACTCAGTAATTCAAAGTTGCCCCTTACATAGTCCCATTGGATATCAACCACTTTACTTATTTTTACTATATATCAATATTTTTTTGACACATGCCATAATAATCTTACCAATTATATTAATATAACATTAATAGTTCTCCAAGGATAATACTATAACAACATCACTATACAATTTCATCCCATTATAAGAGTAATATGCAGTAACAATATAAAATGCAGTTGATACACAGATTGCGATCCAGGCACAAGGCAACAGAAGTCCAATATCATATAACCATTAGTAAGAGTTGAGAGTGTATTTCACTTTCACTAGTCTTTCTTATGACCATTAACATGATCATAGACACCAACATTTATTGCATACTTGTTTTGCAGTTTGATGTATTCCCAGAACAGACCTTCCATGGCACATACAGTCAACATATATGCTGTCCGCCAGTAACCGGGTGCAAGAGGCTAGATTCCAATTGACTAGTGTTTTATGGCAGGCGCTAGTGACATTATACGCTGTAAGTAAAAGATTTGATTGAACTAGTAATATAAAACTTCTCTTCATTCCATTAGAATAAGAATGACATGGAAATCTCCACTGTCCCTTATGACATGACATACTGTACAACATTGCAGTTTAGCACATTATAAGGCCCGAATTTAATAAAATCGTGACACTATACAAGACAAATTTTTATATAAAAACGCAAATACTGTAAAATAGGGTAAAATAACAATTGATGTTATAGAGGTAATGTATATAAAAACTCAGTATTTAGTAACATGCAGAGTTATTATATACTGTACAAGATAAGGCTTATGACATGTTTATTCTGTATCACTGACCTTTGTGCATTAGGAGAGTCATATCAATGAAGCAGAGCTGTGGAGTCGGAGTCAGAGATGGGGCCAGTTTTAGGTAGAGTCAGATTTGGAAAAAAGTTACTGACTCTGACCCAACCTCAAATAAAATGATTAATTGTGTTTTATTATATTATGTAATTATTAAGATTTTATAATTAATTAGATGCATAGTTTGTTGCATATTTACTTAGAGAATTTTTGCTGCTTCTGTCTGACCATGACTGTTTGCCATTTATGAAGGAGTCAGAGTCGAGCGGTAACAAAATGGAGGAGTCTGAGTCAGTGGTTTGGCCTACTGACTCCATAGCCCAGCAATGAAGTTTTGCTGGGAGGGGAGAAGATGGAGAGGATCCACCATGAAAACACTTCTCCCTGTGCCCCCCTCCCCCTCTTTCTAAAACTATGGGGCAGATATATAAATTGTGGTTACAATTTGACCATGGCATAAAATGCACCAAAAACTGTCTCAAATAGTGCATTTAGGTGCATCTATTTTCAGACTTGCTCAAAGAAAGCATGGCTTTATGGGGGAAGGAAGCACAGATTAAATGTGATAACTGCACCAACATCTTGAGGTAAAATTCTGGCTCAAACAAATAAGCATCAGCCACTGTGATAAATTTGGAGCATTTTCAGACTTGTACATTGGTGTAATACCCCAAATGCCATGGTAAACTACAATATATGCCTATATATATATATATATATATATATATATATATATATATATATACTGTGTATGTATATGTATATAGAGTACAATATATTACTATTACAATAATGATTACCTTAGTGAAGAGATGTGACAACTGTACTAGGTACATATTGTTGTCACTTTCATAGACATCTACTGTTATAGTAGTTGTTATGGTACAATTACTTTTATCATGGTATAAATACACTAACTTTTATATCTGACACTTGGTATATAGGGACACAACTATGTATTGGGCAAGAGACAGCTGTCCAATGCCCAGCAAGTATTGGGCACAGGTTCTATAAAATAGTTATTCCCTTTCACATCACTTGGTTAAACTTATGGACATGCGTCTGTACCACTATGGAACTATGTGTAACTATGTAATTACGATATACCCATGCACAATACTAATGTCAAAAAATCACCTTATTTGGCCTCCACATAGTATAACAACCCCTTTTTTTTTTGGCCACCACACAATATACAACCCCCTTTTTTCCGGCCTCACACATGGTATGATCTCTTTTTTCTGGCCCTGCACACAATATATGACTCCCTTTTCTGGCCCACCACACAGTGTATATAACCCCCTTTTTTTTGACCCACCACATCGTATATAACCCTCTTTCTTTCGGACCCACCACACAGTATATGACCCCTTTCTTATGCCAGCCCCACGGTATATGACCCCTTTCTTATGGCCCCCCACAATATTTGACCCCTTTCTTATGTACCCCCTACAATATATGACCCCCTTTTTGCACCCACACAGTATATGACAGATTTTTTATGGTCCCCACACAGTATATAACCCCCTTTTTTTTCCTCCCACACAGCATATGATTTCCCTATTTATGGCCCCCACACTGTTTATAAACCCCCTTTTATATCCGCCACACAGTATATGACTTTTTAAAGTCCACATGCAGTATATGACCCCATTTTTTACACCCTCCCATACACACACACAGTTTAAGAACCCTTTTTCAAAGCCCACACGCAGTATATGACCCCCCCTTTTTTTTACACCCCACCACCATGAAGTTTAGGATCCCCTTTTTCCCCCACCACCCCACAGAGTAGCTGGTGATAATTTTTAATCACTTGTCCATGCTCCTGTCCAGGCGGCCCTCAGCTGCCACCTCCAGGGAGCGCTGTAGCCGCCATGTATTGCAATAATACAATAAGTAGTGGGTGATTAAGAAAAAATGCCGCTCCCCCATTTATTTCATGAGATGGCGCCGGAAAGATATGCCCCTGGGTTACATCTTTCCACAAGCATTTGACGGGCAGCAAAGTACGAATGCACAAATCCCTTAAAATGACAATTTTTTTTAATTTGCATATTAAAGTAAAATCAAATGTCCAGCAACTATTATTAGAATGTCTTCAGGTCAACTACTATCTAGTGAGAGATAGAACCAGATATAAAAAGAAGCAGAAGGCCCAAAGCACAACTGTACAGAATGATAAGTACATCAGAGTCTCCGGTTTGAGAAATAGTTTCCTTACAGGTTGTGAATTGTAATTCCTTGAATAATAGAGGCTAAAATATCTGCATCATCTGGTAAACAGACAATGTTGGTCTTACAGGCAAAACTACAAAGAATAAACCATGTTTGTATCAGCAACAGCGAAAATGTTAAAGTGGCAAAAATAACCCATACGTTCAACACATGCAGAGAATAATGGACGCCTGGAAAAGAACATAAAGGACAGCACATTCTGCACTTGACATGTTCAGATGTGATGTAGAGCAAATGAAGTACTAGATGCCTTCTTCTAGAAAGGCTGAGGGAATGCAATACTATCAGGCTGTTCGGTATAGTGGGAAATACACAGAATCCTAGGATTACAGAACCAGAATAGTTATCACTCTACTTCTATTCTGATTTACAATGTTATGTCACAACCTGCGGTCATCAACCAAGTTCACAATCTTTCTCACACGGTTGCTCCGATTCCCAGTCCCCTCTTCATTTCTCCCCATATTCGAGTAGATTAGTTGACAACTGGGGGGAGTGTCTCAGACTACCAAAGCTCAGTGTGTATAGAGTAGTCTGAGAATATGGAGGCGAATTTATAGAAACTAACAGGAAAGTATCAACCAGAGGAATTGCTCCAGAATATAATAGAGGGCACTGGATATTTTTACTAAGCGTTATGTATTTGATGTGATTTTTTTATTGTGAAACAGAGAGTGACTTTAATTGGTATATATATTGTATTTATCGTCTGAAACAGGCAGCTGCAGTAATACTTTGATAGACTGGTTCTCTGTACATTCACCAGACCTAAACCCATTGAGCTCTTGAGGGATGAGCTTTACTGTAAGGTCAGAGAAAAATGTTCTTTGAGCCAGTCATATCTCTGTCAAGATGTTTGTCAAAATTTCTCCAAAATATCTTTAAAAACTGACAGCTAGAATGGCAAACATCTGCAAACCCATAAATACTGCAAACAGATGATTCTTTGATGGATGCCACATTTCATGAGTAGATCAGATATCACACTGTCAATATATTATTGTAACTAACATTTCTGGGTACTAAATAGCCCCTTGATTAAATTCTATACGGTATATACAGTATTTATAGCTATAGGACCAAACTAGTTGTAAATGTGACGACAATTCATTCATTATTCATTGTAATTATTCTATATATAGAATTGTCTACTCTACTCCTGCTCTTGTCTGCTCTACCCCTGCTCTTGAGTAGACCAGCTGACCAGTAAACCATTGTCACAGACTGCAAAGCACAGTGTGTACAGAGTCATCTGAGAATATGGAGGCTAATTTTTGGAAAGTCACTGAGAATCAGAGGAACTTCTCCTGAAAAAAAGGAGGGCATTCTGTATTTCAACTAGAGATGGGCGAATCGTTTTGTAACAACCTGAATATTCCAAATTGTATATTTTTTTTTTCACAAAATCAAACAAATCTACATTCGTCTTGGTCAAACTAAAAGAGACCCCAGAGTGTAATAGGTGGATTCCCCGGGAAGGTGAAAAAAAAATTAATGCTCACCTTCCGTTACCTCATTTGGGCGCCCCATGCACTCCTGGTGATGTCCAGCGCTCTTCTGTGACGTCATCGCCCTGGGTCAGCTGTACCTGGGCCTCAGCAGTGAACTGGGCACAGTGAGCGTCACAACGTCATGTGCTCGGCATGCCCATGTGACTGCTGCTGGCCTAATCACAGGCCTCAGCCATGACCCCTGGGCAGATGATGTCACAGAAGAGCGCCGGACGTCACCAGGAGATCAATGGACGCCAAAAGGAGGCCCAAAGAGGTAACAAAAGGTGAGTATGAGTGTTTTTTTTATTTTTAACACCTTCCCTGGGCCTCCACCTATTATACATTGGTGCCTGAAGAGACCACAGAGTATAATGATATCACTTTCAAGTTGACATAACTTTGGCTGTGTTTGCCTTAGAGAGCTAGAAACTGCATAGATAGGTTCCTAGGATCACCTTCCTAAGAGTATTCTACACTATGTTTTATAGATAGGTTCCTAGGAGTCCTGATAGTGTTCTACAGTATGTTTTATAGATAGGTTCCTAGGAGCCCTAAGAATATTCTACACTATGCTTTATAGATAGGTCCCTAGTAGCCCTGACAGTGTTCTACACTATGTTTTATAGATAGGTTCCTAGGAGCCCTGACAGTGTTCTATACTATGTTTTATAGATAGGTTCCTAGGAGCCCTGACAGTGTTCTACACTATGTTTTATAGATAGTCACCTAGGAGCCCTGACAGTGTTATACACTTTGTTTTATAGATAGGTTCCTAGGAGCCCTGACAGTGTTATACAATATGTTTTAAGCCAATTTAAGGTGTTGTTTATACTGAACTTGTTCAACCCGAAATGAATAAGGGACCCGAACCACTGAGCCCAAAACAAATCTTGAGAGGTTCGCCCACCTCTAATTTCAACTATGCATTATGTATTTGATGTGGGTTTTTTATTGTTAAATGGAAGGTCCCTTTAATTGGTACATATTTTATAAAAAAAAGCAGTAAAGCCATCTAAAACAGGTAGCTGCTCTAAAACTTTGATGGACTGGTTCTCTGTACATTCACCAGACCTAAACTCTTTTGAGTTCTTGATAGATGAGCTTTACTATAAGGTCAGGTGACAACATCCATTTAGCCAGTAATACCCCTGGCAAGGTGTCTGTCAAAATCTCTCCCAAATATCCTTAAAAACTGAGAGCTAAAAAGGCAGACATCTGCAATCCTGCAAATAGTGCAAACAGATGATGAATGCTGAGTTTCAGGAATAGAACACATATCACACTGTCAATATATTATTATAACTATCATTGCTGGTCATTAAACGGCACCTTGACTAAATTCTATACAATATATATATATAGTATACTTCTAGGTCGGAGACAATGGCTATCTGTCTAATAATTACATCCGGCTATAAGACCAATGTAGCTGGAAATGTAACTACAATTCATTGACTACTCCATGTAATTATTCTATAGCTATCCAGAGACAAACAATTCTTTAAGAATTAGAAATGAAGAAAATGCAGATAATAATGTAAATTATTAACAAGCCTATTACATATTGCTTCGAAAAAACAAGACAAACCATCTCAGGCTGCCAACATTCTGGCTTACAATCATAGGCATAATGTTTTATGCATGAATAATTTATCCTTGTGAAAGCTGCCCCGCTGTAAAAAGAAGGCGAAACGCTAATCCGGTAGAGCAAGAAAGAAGGATGGATCTCTAGGAGACATATACAATGCAGAGCTTCATTATTCACAGTATTTGACAGGTATGTGTTAACAATTGTCATCAGCCTCAAACTTACCTCATGTGACAAATAAAAGGCAGCAATCCCCAAAGGCCAGAAGCAGCACAGCATGGAAAATACACTGAGGCCAAGATGGTCTCTTGGTGGCATCATTAAGAAGTTGTCTTCACTTTCGGTGTCACTTGAATAGTCACTCTGGAAGAACATAAACAACAAATAGCAAATGTGTTAAAGAGAAATCAAAATATAGGAAGAAAAAGGCAAATTATGCCCAGCTGTAGTATAAAAACACTTCGGCAATTCAGCGACTCAGTACATAAAGCTTTTGTAGAGGATGCTGGAAATAATGCAGGTGTCTGATAGAAATTCAGCTGAAAGCAGATGGGTTAATGGAAAGAACTCAGCAAGCAACTAGAAACGTCACCATAGTTGGTCGAACCATGTAGTCTTTTATATTGCACAATTTGCAGTAGTGCTAGACTGAACAAAATTAGCAAAATACTCAGCCTAAGAGTCTGAAGAGCTAGGCTCTCGTATATCAGAAAGCATGGTGGCTCAGTGGCTAGCACTGATATATTGTCCTGCTGGAGTCCTGGGCTTGAATCTCACCAAGGACAACATGTGCAAGGAGTTTGTATGTTCTCCACGTGTTTGCATTGGTTTCCCCTGGGTACTCAGGTTTCCTCCCACTCTCTAAAGACATACTAGTGTTGGGGTGTCATTGGGACCTGAATGACAGAAACCCTGTCCACTTAAAAAGTGGTTACACGCAGTCCCCATAGTGTGAACCTAGCGTTATAGAGCATTTAGATGTTATAGAGCATTTAGATGTGCCTTTCTTGGGACAGTACTGACAATATCTCTATAAAGCGCTGTGGAATGTGATGGTGCTAAATAAGTGTTGACTTTATTTGTGTACAGTATCATAGTTTGTTCAAGGGTGTTTTATCCACATTTTAGCATAGGCCCCTTCCATCATGCTGTCAATTTCTTACAGAATAACGTCATTGTCAGCAAGTTTCAAGAATGGCTTTAATGGTATACAAGACTTGTGTTTTTTTCCTATTAAATAGATATTTCCATCTTGCAAAGTTATGGCAAATTGTTAAGATATACCCTTCGCTTTAGTATATATGGAGTAGATATATATACTCTGTTGATTCAGAGAAAGAAAGGGCTCTGATTAAGAACTGTGAATAAGAGAGTACTGTGGTTCCCTGCACAGACAAATCTATATTCTACTTTCATCATGAAATAGGACTTCATGGTCCAATTACTCCTCATAGATAAGGAAAGTCCTCCATAAAAGGTTTTGACATCTTGAGGAAAGAAGGCACTGCTGGTTTGTTTCCCATTTTTATGCCCCAATTCTATATCCTTGGACCAAATTCCTCACCCTCCTTTTACACCACCCAGTACCAAAGGGTGCAGGACCAGCAAACTTTGGAATTATGCTCTCCAAGGGCTCCAAAAAGCAGCAGCCACATGATCTGCCTCTATGGGTATGTGTGCAAACAAACACATGGTTGACCTATAATAACAGGCATTAGAAACAGTGATCCAAGGTACTGCATATAACTTGAGACATGTATAAAAGCTCGGATACTGGGACCAACTGCAGAACAGAAAATCTGACCAGTTTAACAAAAGGCAAAAAGGCTGACTAGAGAAAAGAGAGGAGCAAATAGAGAAAGAGAGTAGCAAGTGGTAGAACAAAAAGAAAGAAAGAAAGAAAGAAAGAAAGAAAGAAAGAAAGAAAGAAAGAAAGAAAGAAAGAAAGAAAGAAAGAAAGGAGAGGAGAGAAGACAAGAGAAGAAAGATGGAGTGGGTTGTGAGGACTCAAAACAGAAAGTAGAAATCCCACGTCAGGGAAAAAAGGAAATTGCCAACAGTGGTCCCACCACTGACAGGCCACCTTCCTTATGTCCCTAAGTTGTTAGGGAGGTCTTGGAAAGCCTGGGAAGAGAATCCAGAGTCTCCATACCAAACCAAAAGCACAGAGGGTGTAATGAAGAAAGCTGATAAGGTTTTTCATCCTCTGGATATCTTCAACTTTGTGGACCTAATGGGTTAACAAGAAAGGGGAGGGGGATTTCCAGAGGGTTAGGATACATGAGCAGGTGTTTAACGATCACCTTCTAATAAGTCTTCATCTCAAAATTTAGGTAAAAGGCAGATGAGTGAGGCAGAGGGGTAGAGAAGATTTTCAAGATCATATGTTGGATCCTCTCTCAGAAACCATAAAATCCAAGGCTGTCTTATAACACATCCAGCAAGGTACCCTCCGCTGACCCACGGGCTCTTATATCCTGCCTGTAGTTGAGTTTCTTGGGCTAGCATATGCTCTGGAAACCCGGGAACAGATGTGCTTCTTTGTTAAAGAACCTGCTGTCTAGAACCCTCCAGGGCTAAGAGTGTACATGCTAAGAATGTAGATTGCTATATATTCCCAAGGTGCACACCATGATTTAATGGTTAATTATGATATTCAATAAATCTATAAATAGATTATGTATAATATGTTATCAACTGCTGTACCATACACCATGTGTTGAGATATTTTTAAGGCGCTGCATCTGTTTCAGACTTCATGAATTTGTGAGTCCAGACACGCTGTAATTTTAACATATTTAGGTATTTAAATTTAGAGATAATAGCGATCTGCAAACCCAGCAAAGAAAAAGCACTGTCAAATTTAATACAGGGCTTTGCAGTTGCTATAGGGAGAGGGAGGGGGTATGTTTGAGTTTTCAGAATATTTCTTTAAGTGGATATACAGTATTTTTATACACTTTGAAAAAGTGGAGCTGAAACAGAAAGCTGCCAGAAGAGATGGGAAGGATATTCAGTGAAATCTGAAATGTGTGATGAGTCAGGAAGCTGAAGTAGCAAACTGTGGCTTAGCAATAGGAAAGCAATCAAACTAAGTGCCTGTCAATCAGCACTTTGCTTAACGAAGTTGTTGCATAGAGTAGTTGTCTTATACGCTGCCAAGCTGCAGAGAATGAAAGTATTAGAAGGAAAGTAATGATTGATAGCTCTGTAACATGGTCTTTGGCAACTCCAGTAAGACAATTCAATGTGTCACACTCAGTGTTTCAATTGTCTTACATCAATGGTTGGGAAGATTTAGAAAGACTGTTATTTAACATATAGGAACATATTGTATATTGAAAAATAAAAAGAATCAAAGAATAAAAAGCAAATGCTAGTAATTAACTGAATATTTAAAGAGATTTTCCCATCTTTCTCTCCCCAGTTTGCCTGTTGTTTCTTCTTCTCACTTCCTGTATTCTTCCACAAGCTGGTGGGCAGGCTTTAATGTTTGATGGACAGAACACTATGAAGTACCTCAGTAGATAAAGACATTGCCTTTACCATCAGAGAATATTTATTATGATTACTAGAAATTCAATATAAATGCAGATCAAATAATATGTACAGTAAATGTATATTACATTACACATGTTTGGAGAAGAACAAAGTTATACATGCAGCCAGGACTGACAATGGACTTGGCAAGTAGCAAACTCAATGTTATCTTTGTGTTTGCTGAAAGCATAGTGACCATTTAAAAGGACATGTATAAATTGATAACCTATCAATGTATCAGATCAAAGAGCTGATCTATACAAGGTACTGAGTTGAAAGCATGTTGTCATGCTCATGCTGAGTTGTCATGTCTGTGCCATATTGTTGTAGCTCGGCTCGTATTCACTTACACATAGTGTACAGAACCATTCGTTTCTAACTCTGTACACTGTGTACATCTAGCAGCAGCAGCAGCTCAACATGCTGGGTGCTGGGTGTCAAACCTCACTGATCTGATATTGATGACCCATCCTAAGAACAGGTCATCAATATCTAGTCTTTGATAGCCTCATAGCACAAATTCATAGTATGTATACCATGTACATTTATACATTTTCTTATACTCTTATATGTTTCCCCAAACAAAGTCACATAGTTTGTAAGCCTAAAAAGAGAAGCACCATGGGATAGAAGCCAAATGTCCTCATTTTAGGGGAAATAGTCCTTTCTGTATCTAGCCTGGTGATAAAGTAAATCTGTGGATCAATGTCCCAACATCAAAAATCTAATAATAACTATAAGCAGTCATATTGTTACTCTCAATAAAGGCAATTTCTTGAACTCTGAAAGATTTCTCCATTACAGCTTCCACTTGCAGAGAGTCCCTTAATCTCACTGCTGTTACAGTAAAGAATCCCCTTCTATGTTTGTAAAGAATCCTTCCTTCCTTGCTCTAGTGTAGAGGATGGCTCCTGTTACCGTTATACTACTGGATATAAAGAGATCTGTCATATATTCATATACAGTTATTAGGTCACCCCTCAGTTTTGATCATCTCTCCGGGTACTGGATAGTCCACCCATTCCATTTATTACTTTGGTTGCCCGCCATTGAATCTGCTCAAGTTCTGTTATATATTTTTGTGCATAGTTTTCATCTGTTAACATATGTGACTGCAACCCGGTAAAATATTCACTTATTGGGCCATCTTTATTAAACATGGGGGAAGTTATCCTTGCATGTAAATTCATTGCAACTGCCAACACCTATATTATCAATTTCCTCCATTATTAATGACAGTGGGTTGAAGGAGTATCAGAACAACAAGGAGGCAGACTGACGGACCCATTGACTATAATGGGGTCTGTTTGGTGTCCGTTGTTTTTAACAAAGCGGCATATGTAAAAGCCATACGTGCAGGACTATTGCGTCCACCAATTTCAGGCAGACACTGCAATGGAAAAAAAAAAATTCTGCTCCATTACAGTACTTGTAACTACAAATGAGTAAACTTCTTAGTTAAAGGTTACACCAAGATTCCTCTATTCACTGTTTTCTAAATAATTTAGTTCAATTGCATTGTTATAATTGTGGAAGAATAGATTCTCGCAAAGTAATTGAATCCTTAGTGAACTTGAAACATCTGTTTTCTACCTTAATAGAAGTGAGATATCGTAAAACAATGTTCTTGTAATATATTACTACAGCTAGGGATGTAGCTGGGTTGGCAATTGCAATAGACAATCTGTAATTTCTACGCTGGTTCAGGAGCTTGGCACATTTTTTACATCAGGAGATTATATTTTGATCAACTTTACTCATGAACCATGCAATACGGGTTCACAAAGCACGAATATAAAGATCACATAGCATTTCAAAGCTGGAACCTTCGGGATGAGGCTGAAGCCAAGTCACATTAATCAAGCATAGTCTACGGTTTCAGATGGCTAATTCCTAGCTTCAAATCCTGAGTACAGGGACAACTTCGGTTTCTATGGGCTTTGTCCAGGCGACATCATTCCACTCGAAAGCAGAAAATAAAGCGTCTTGTTCCTTTTTGATGCTTTCCATCGGGCAGCCATGTCACCCTTTTTATGTGTTGTCACTCTGACCCTCACATAAGGAATTTACTTACAAATGAAATCTCCTACTTTGCGGTGATTGATGGTTTGGTGAATTGTTTCTGTCAGAAGCTGCTTTATCCACATTGGTGTATAAACTGGATGAGCCCATTGAGGTTTGGGAAATGCTAAACTCCACGTTTTCAAAAAACCTTCTGACATCTTTCTGTCTCCCCGGCCCTTAGTGGTGTACTTTGGATTCTTACAGAAACTGCAAACCTTATAAATACTGTGACAAATCCTACAAGCGTAAAATATCAAACATTACACTGTGTTCTGCAGACAACAAAGTGGTGGTTTTATTTCTTTGAATTTTTTAAAAACGGTGGTTCGAGTGGTGGAGGATAGACTAAAAGTTTTATGCTATTTATTTTCTCATTCCTTGTTGATCAGTGTTTCATAGCATTTGTTTTCCCTGAAAGAGTCTTTTAAGTGTATTTTGCTTACAGTATGCCTACCTTTAGTCTTTAGGGGACTTTACTTATATATTTTTTGTATTACATTAGCTGGAACATAGTGGCTTTCATTTGTTGATGTTATATGTTTGCAGGACCTATGGTCACATGACCATTCTGTGCAAATGCTCAAGTCAAGGAGTAGTCATCTGATTAATCCCAGACTTCAGCACACAAGGCACTGTGGCCCACGTGAGAAAAGAGGTGTGGGTATGCCATTCTCTAACATTCCAGCAGGTGAATACATAGGGGTATATAAGTGAGTGTTTGACCTAAAATAGGGCCTAAAGGAGCAGGGTATACATAGGCCCAACTGAAAAACTTAAAGGGAGTCTATCATTGCCCAAACACCTTTTTAACTGAAGCCACGTTGGAATAGTCTTTATAAAGGCTATTGTACTCATACCTTTATTTGTCTTCTTCTAGCCACCGTTTTTGCAAAAAAAGTTTTATGCCCATATGCAAATCATGCTCAGGGAGGGCGTTCCCACTGTGCTCCATCGTCATCCTCTGTTCACCGCCTCCAGTGCTTCTTATTCACGCCCCCCCGCATCTTCTGCTCTTCCTCTTCGACGTGTTCATCGAGATCAAAGTCCCGCGCATGTGCTGTCAGCTCTGCCACTTTGGGTGGCAGAACACAGCATCGGCTGCTTACGCAGCGAAGAGGAAGAGCAGAAGATACGGGGGGCGTAAATAAGAAGCACTGAAGGCAGCAAACATGGGATGATGATGGTGTGCTTGGAGCACAGGGGGAACGCCCTCCCTGAGCATGATTTGCATATGGGCATAAAAATATGGGTATATGGGCATTTGAAAATGGCGGTGAGGAGAAGACAAATAAAGGTATGAGTAGAATAGCCTATATAAAGGCTATTCCAACGTGGCTTCAGTTAAAAAGGTGTTTGGGCAATGATAGACTCCCTTTAAAGCGTACATGTCACTTTTCATGATGAGCTGTGATGTGGATATAAATGAGGAGTAACACTATTTCTGGTCATTATATTTGCATTATTTAGCAGTTTCCCCCTTTGAATGCTCTGTGTTTTTCATTTCTCTCTAAATTGGTAAGTCTACACTAGCTGCCATAGACTGTACACAATGAGTAGAAGAGGAATCTGTTCTATAAATGTCTTTCATTCACCCAGAAATAGTCCCAGGACCATGCAGGACATATAAAGAGAAGTACTGACATATAATGTGTGAAAAAAGTGCTTTGGCTGTGATAGAAAGACTTCTATTCAGTTTAGGGCTCTGCAATTACTCAAATTTATTCGATTCATTCACCATTTCAAAAAATCATGGTTCTGACTTTCATCAGAATTGTGAAATCACTGTTAACCCCGCAGAGTCTGATACATTCCATGCACACTTTATCCTCCAGATGCAAACTACGATGAACAGTTTCTTTGCTGGTTGGTGGGATGAAGAAGCATGCATCAAATATATCTAACTCTCTCTCCATATGCCAGCTCACTGAACTTTTTTAAGAATAAGGAAGAATTTTCTGGAAGAAATGGTCTATATATGTTTTATAAAGGGGCCTAAGATTAGTAGAACATAAGATATAATTATATGATTAAAGGGGTTTTCTCATCATAGGACTTCAGCAGCCCTTCTGTCTCCTCTGCCCATCCACCTCATGGTTTTCAGATCATTCTTGCACGGAGCTCCTGCTTGCCATAAACAGCACAGTTATCTCTGGATTTACATACAAAGATAACAGATGGGCTGCTCAAGAAACTTATGTAGCTCTTATCAGGGCTCGAAACTGAAAGCAGTATGTAGACACAAACACAGAGAAAAGAATTTAGATGGCCAAGACCAGGGAATGAGTTATCATTCCGACCTGTTTAACCCTGTTTAACAGGACCGTAACCTAGGCAACCAGTTGTAAACACTAAGGAGGAATTTTTTACTGTATCTGACAAACGGAGAAAGATAAAGCAATGTATTGGGTAAAACACTTCAGTTAGCCTAACATATGATACTTGAGATGGGAATACCCCTTTAAGATTTCTAACTTTCCTATCTACTGACTCCAACTCCGACTCCACTCAAAACAGTTGTAAGTTGTACAGTGCTGCGGAATATGTTGGCGCTATATAAATAAAATGTATTATTATTATTATTATTATTAAAACTGACCCAAATTTGACTTCATGACTTTAACTATCAATGACCCCTTAGCCTCGCTGCATGATAGCCTTGTCTTACCCCAGCATACAAAGTAACCCTGTTGCCAAAACAGAACGTATCTCTATTGATGTTAAAGCTTCATTACTACTTCTCTACCGCTGGTATGGATGATGCATCTCACCTACATTCAGTATATTGAGTACCTAGGGTATATGAACCCTCTCTATGCTTCTTGGTGAGTTTACTCATTTATAAAGCTAAGCCAATTTCAGATGTACAACATGGCTTTACTGAAGTAAATTTAGATCTCTATGGAACACTACAGTGATCTAGGTTTGACAGCTCTAAATTGAAGAAAATTACTGTAAATCATCAACTACAAGCATCTGAGCACAAGATTACTATGATCTTCTGCCCCCATATACATTAAATGTGAACTACATGAAGCTTCTTACGCAGGAACCAATGTGACAACAGTGACAGTCACCTGGACCCCCATAACAATGACAACTATGAGCTTCCATACCCATCAAAAGGAAAATAAAAATGGCCTTAAAGGGAGTCTGTCACTAGACAACTCAATATTAAGCCCCCTGCAATGAAGGAGACATGATGCTGAGCACAATCATACCTTTAGATCCAAGAGATGCACCATTTCCTTCAAAAAGCAATTTGTATAAATATACAAAAATGTAAATTTGGAAAAGCCAGAGCCTCTAGGAACTCTGTACTCAGGTTTGAAACCTGAAGTTCTGCCACTCCCCATGGTACTTGAGCCTCAATTGTATATTTCTAAAAACATCTTTTTAAAGGAAATTGTGCATCTGATGATATATCTAAAGGTATGATGGTGCTCAGTATAATGTCCCCTACAATGCACTGTGGCTGGTTTGATATTGAGTTTCCTGGTGACAGGCTCCCTTTAAGAGGTGCTGCTCCTGGGTGAAAGAAAGTAAATGCTGTGGTCTAATGGACAGAGAAAAAGTACAGTCAATATAGCTGAGGTATAGAAGTCACTATAAGCACTATACAACCTCCTCTCCATCCTGCCTATACTGACATGTTCATGAAGAACCAGTGTCATCCCTGCTGAAATTTGACATTGACTGTAATAGATGCAGGATCAGACAGGGCAGTCCAGCTGGTAATCTATAAAATTTCACTTTTAGAGATGAGTGAACTGGTTTGGATGGAACCAGATTCAATCTGATTTTCAAAAAGTTTCAGGTTTGACCCTAACCCAGTACTTTTGGGGTTTGTTACCCTTGAATCACTTTTATGATCTGGAGTCTCTTCAGACCCTATAGGTAATAAGTTGAGACCCAGGAGAGGTGCAGAAACATAATAAAAACTTCTACTCACCTTCCCTCAACACTTCTGCGCTCCACTGAAGCGTCCAATGCTTACTAAGGGTCCTCTTCTGGCCTCCTGGCTGAGACCTGTGATTGGACCTCAGTGGTCACAAGGGTAGTGACAATGTCATGAAGCTTCCATTAAAGTATCATGATGTCAGCTAAAAGGGCAGAATAGGACCATAAGGTGGCATCGGACACCCAGGAGAGCTGAGAGAAGGTGAGAATAAGTTGACACGTATCTCGTGAGGTTCGCCCATCTCTACTCAGCTCCCAATGTCATATCTGCAATTTAGTCGTGATGTTGTGACTAGTCTGAAGAGCTGATCCATCAATCTGTAGGGTTTTTTAATGGGCAGTAAATTTACTTAAAAATTTAATTAGAAACACAGAACAGATGTTTGTAAAACAGCGCACAACATATGTCGCATAGCGCAATAATTAGGCTGGCGGCTTGACTGACAGTCAGTCACTCTGACAGTTTTATTATCTCTCACTTTCATTCGTGAGTCTTTCTGAACATGTTTTGTGAGTCCTAAGAACAACAATCCTAAAAGTTATTTATCTGGATCCAGCCTAGATCAAACACCGAGCAAATGACACAATGTGCCTTTCCCGAGACTTGTCACTTGTCACTCCCAGATAGGATGTCTCATATAGCAGTCTTAAAATCTGAATCTTTACTGTTCGATCCCATGTTTCTAATCTGTTTGCCAATATTGCAGTCAATGGAACAATAGCTCACAATGGATTTAATCTTCTGATCCTTTTTTCATTAATCTGTTTAATAGAAGTTTTCCCTCATCCCAATAACTTGTGATAAATGTCTGATCTGTGGGGGTCTAAAGTGTAGGTCCCAAACTGATCTGGAGGAAGTGGGTGTCATGTCTTCAATGCCTTACAGACAGATGGTTGCAAGTGTGTGGTCACTAAAAGGCCACTAAAACACTACAATAATACAATAATAATAATAATAATAATAATAATAATAATAAAATAAAGTAGTATTGGTAGTGATTAATTTCTAGATGACATCTGGCTGCATCGTTCCAAGAAAACAAACAAACAAGCAAAAAAAAAAAAAAAAAAAAAAGCCAAGGTAAAGGTGCTGAAATGCCACGTGTGATTCATTCCACATGTGATATAGTAAGGGAGATTTACTAAGCTACCGTAAATTCAATTCTGGCTCAATTTGCATTAATAAAATGGCATATATGGTTTGTACCACATTAAGCGATTTAGGCACATTTTAACCCTTGTTTGACAAGGTGGTGTAGCTTAGTGGTCAAGGGGTGTGGGCTGTGTGGATGCAATGCCAAAATTTGAGTGCTACATAAACCAACTAGTAACTGGTATAAAAGTCTAAGGCTGAGGCCACACTTTGCAGTAAAACTGCTTTTTTGTTGCAGATTTTTCTGCGGTTGTTGAGACAAAGGTGGCTACAAAATGAATGGGAAATATATAGAAAGCTCTTATACTTTTGCTCAATCTACTCCTGGTTTTGGATCACAAAACCGCAGCAAAATCTGCTGACGTGGGGCGTCAGTCTAAAGCTGGACCACAGCTGCATTTTAAGACTGTCTAATATAAGTTTGTCCCAATCTGCCCCGATATGATGATCTGGAGTGCATTTCACCATTTGGTTGTCTGAATTTACCTGGGACACTATTTCCTTATAAAGACATAGCAACTTTTAACTCTACAGTGCTGACTTGATGCACGTCATTGAAAAAGACAAGTTAAACTTTGCTATATTGTATACACTGGCACTATGTACATTGCATAGCACCACCCATAAAGCAATACTCTTTTTTTGTAAAGTTTGGGCTAGGACCCAATAGCATCACACACCACGTATCAAACCACGCAAGTGTATTGATAAAGACCTCTGCGTGTGTCGATACGAGGTGTGTGACGCTATTGTTCTAATAAAGGAGAAGTTTTTCCATCTTTTCTAAATGGTTGCAGACGGACTGGACTTTTTTCTGGATTATATATTTATAAAAAAATTTTATTCAGTTGTGGGATTGCTCCTTTATTGGGGCTATAATTTGGATACATAGGCTTCTACATTATGTAGGATACAAGCATGAATTAATTGCATATGTATTTGGCTGAATTCTTCTAATGGATCTGATTTAATTGAATGTTCTATTATAGGGACTATATTTATGGTGTTTTTAGGATGATTTGACAGAGAGATAAGTTAAACAGAATCTTGCAGTACAAATATTTCTATATATGACATATAATAAATCCATATAAGGCTCAGTTGATTCTCACGCATGATATTTAAAGGAGAGTCTTGAGAGACAGTTTCATGATTTACAAGAAAACGGCAAAAGTGTAAATGTGTTGAGATGTGGTGGTGCGATTCCAGCTACTCTGAAGCTCTGAGCGAGACTAAACCAAAAAAAATCAACATGTGATATAATATAATGATTTGGAGTGAAGAATTACACTTCGCCATCTGGCTGTCTGGATTTTACAGATGCTAGGAGAACACTTCCTCGTACTGTACGTTGGATATTGCCAACTTTTAAGTAATGGCTTATTTCTTTCACGTTTTGGGCTAAGACCAAGTTAAAGGGGTTATGCCACAAGAATTATTCAACCTCTATATATAGGATGGAGAATAAACACATGATCATTGGGGTCCAACTGATAAGACCCCTATGAATCTTCAGAATGGGGGTATTTTAGACATATAGCGGTGGATGCAGATGTGTTTCAAAACACTATATTTTGCCATCTTGTTATATCCATGTTCTTGACAATTAATGTATAGTACAGGGGTGTAACTACAACCATAGCATCCATAGCAGCTGCTATGGGGCCCACCATGTAAGCGGGGCTTGCCAAGGACTGCTCTCAGGGCAGTATGATCATTACTTTCTCTGACCCAGCCACACAGGATAAAAGAAAAGACCAGGCTGCTGTCACCTCTGCCACCTTGTGTGCAGTGAAGGGAACCAACTCCATTGCAGGACCCAATCCTTTCTGCAAAGTAAACACATACAAAGGTCCTGAAGCCAACACCTACAGTTATCTGTTAGTAACATTGTAGTTCAAGTCTTTGGGGCACCTAGAGTGTCTGATATTCTATCGGAGTGTATATCCCGTTGACCATTCACCCAAACATTTTACTTTCCATCCCATCTAGTCCTCTAGCTCTCCACCCTGCATAGAAGGGGCCAAAGTCAAAATTTGGTTACAGGGCTACATGACCACTTGTTACACTCCTGCTATAGTAGCTGAGGTCTATCTTGCTCTTGGGTGACCCAATTTTGATGGTTTACAGCCTGAAATGTTTTAATCCTTGTTGACTATTTTTCACCATGCGAAACATGCTACATTACTGGTGAGTGTATTAATACATGTCACTCTATCACAATATAGCAGCTATTGGTTTCAGTCACAATTTTTTTACTACAGCAGGGACCAACATGGAAAGACAGTAACATGTCCAATTATAGCAGTAAGACTATTAGGTCAAATATTGTTTAAAAGAAAACTAAAAATCATCAGTGATCTACTGGATACTAAATGCTGCACAATTCTATGATACAATAATAAAATAATAAAGCATATACAGGTCTAGCAGAGTTAACCCGAACTTCTGCAATCAATTCTGCTGCAGTGTGATTTCTTATCACAGAAGGCAACAAAAAGAATGATAAGTCATTAAAAATGTTTTTTTCTAATGACTTTTCATTGTTTGTTGTTGTCATACAGTGGGGAAAAAAAAGTATTTACCCAGCCACCAATTGTGCAAGTTCTTCCACTTACAAAGATGAGAGAGGCCTGTAATTGTCATCATAGGTAGACCTCAGCTATGAGAGACAAAATGAGAAAACAAATCCAGAAAATCACATTGTCTGATTTTTTAAGAATTTATTTGCAAATTATGGTGGAAAATAAGTATTTGGTCACCTACAAACAAGAAAGATTTCTGGCTCTCACAGACCTGTAACTTCTTCTTTAAGAGTCTCCTCTGTCCTCCACTCATTACCTGTAGTAATGGCTCCTGTTTGACATTGTTATCAGTATAAAAGACACCTGTCCACAACCTCAAACAGTCACACTCCAAACTCCACTATGGTGAAGACCAAAGAGCTGTGGAAGGACACCAGAAACAAAATTGTAGACCTGCACCAGGCTGGGAAGACTGAATCTACAATAGGCAAGCAGCTTGGTGTGAAGAAATCAACTGTGGGAGCAATAATTAGAAAATGGAAGACATACAAGACCACTGATAATCTCCCTCCATCAGGGGCTCCAAGCAAGATCTCACCCCATGGGGTCAAAATGATCACAAGAACGGTGAGCAAAAATCCCAGAACCACACGGGGAACCTAGTGAATGACCTGCAGAAAGCTGGGACTAACGTAACAAAGGCTACCGTCAGTAACACGCTACGCCACCAGGGACTCAGATCCTGCAGTGCCAGACGTGTCCCCCGGCTTAAGCCAGTACATATCCAGGCCCGTCTGAAGTTGGCTAGAAAGCATTTGGATGTTCCAGAAGAGTATTGGGAGAATGTCATATGGTCAGATGAAACCAAAGTAGAACTGTTTGGTAGAAACACAACTCGTCGTGTTTGGAGGAGAGTGAATGCTGAGTTGCATCCAAAGAACACCATACCTACTGTGAAGCATGGGGGGTGGCAACATCATGCTTTGGGGCTGTTTCTCTGCAAAGGGACCAGGACGACTGATCCGTGTACATGAAAGAATGAATGGGGCCATGTATCGTGAGATTCTGAGTGCAAACCTTCTTCCATCAGCAAGGGCATTGAAGATGAAACGTGGCTGGGTCTTTCAGCATGACAATGATCCCAAGAACACCGACAGGGCAACAAAGGAGTGGCTTCGTAAGAAGCATTTCAAGGTCCTGGAGTGGCCTAGCCAGTCTCCAGATCTCAACCCCATAGAAAACCTTTGGAGGGGGTTGAAAGTCCGTGTTGCCCAGCGACAGCCCCAAAACATCACTGCTCTAGAGGAGCTCTGCATGGAGGAATGGGCCAACATACCAGCAACAGTGTGTGCCAACCTTGTGAAGACTTACAGAAAACGTTTGACCTCTGTCACAGCCAACAAAGGATATATAACAAAGTATTGAGATGAACGTTTGTTATTGACCAAATACTTATTTTCCAACATAATTTGCAAATAAATTCTATAAAAATCAGACAATGTGATTTTCTGGATTTGTTTTCTCATTTTGTGTCTCATAGTTGAGGTCTACCTATGATGTCATTTACAGGCCTCTAAGTGGGAGAACTTGTACAATTGGTGGCTGACTAAATACTTTTTTTCCCCACTGTATGTGATAAAATGTCACATTGCAGCAGTTTAATCAATTACAGAAGTTTGGGTTAACTTTGCTACATTTGTATATGTATATACAGATAAAGTAAAGTTTAACTTAAAGTGTAGTATCACTGCAAAACAATTTTTCAGTTAAGGTTTGCTGCAGTTAATCAAAATTGTTAAGAGTCAGGCACTTTACCGCCTTAAGGACACTGCCAAAAATCACTTTAAGGCTAAGGCCCCACATTGCAGAAACGCAGCTTTTTTGTTGCAGATTTTGCTACATTTTTTTGAGCCAACGCCAGGAGTGGATTGAGCAGAAGGGAAAAGTATAAGAGCTTACTTTACATTTCCCATTTCTTTTGTAGCCACTCCTGGTTTTGGCTCAAAAAAACACAGCAAAATCTGCAACAAAAGAAGCTGTGTTTCCGCAACGTGGCGCCTCAGCCTTAGGCTAAGTCCCCATGTTGTGGAAACGCATCATATTTTTTTCCACAGCATTTTTCATTGCGGTTTTTCTCTGCTGATTTTCTTCTCTTATTAAACCTATAGGGAAAACGCAAGTGTTTCCGCAGGCAGAATTGACATGCTGCGTTTTCAACATGTGTTTTTTTCCTGCAATGTGTGGATGGGATTAGCCGGAATCTCATTCACTTTGCTGATACTGTATAATGCTGCGGGTTTTTTATCGCTGCGTTTCTGCAACATGGTCCTTTAGCCTAAAGGGGTTTACCCATCTCCCCGTCTCAGCAGTTTGCCTGCTCTATCTTCTTCTCACTTCCTGTATTCTTCCACAAGCTGCTGGGTGGGCTTTGACTATTTGATGGACAGAACACTATTAGGTACCTCAGTAAATATAGACATTGTCTTTACCATGAGGAATTATTGATTATGATTACTAGAAATCTATAATAATACAGATCAAATAATATGCACAGTAAATGTACATGTCATTATACAGGGTTGGAGAATGCTTACATCCTACCAGGACTATGTTCTTGCTATAGCCTCAATATTATCTTTGTGTTTACAAAATTATATACACTGTCTGAGCCTTTATCAGTAAACTGCAATAAGCTGACCTGATTGTCTACACTGTCGAGAAGATAAACAGCTCTGAAAGTAATACATGGAACTCAGCCCCTCCTCACCTACACAGAGCGGTGAGTCACATCAGCTGACCTGATATCAGAGAACAGGATGGGTGTCTTAACCACCATGTCTAAACAATGGGAGAAATAATTTCACATAGTAGGCAAACAAAGCAGCATTGCTAAAGTAATGTATTTAGGAAAACTCTTGAATTTACTTAAGCTAGCAGTATAAATAGGATCCTTGAATTGGGAATACCCCTTTAAGGACACGGCTCCATTTTTCAAATCTGACATGTGTCACTTTATGTTGTAATCCCTTTGAAACACTTAAACCTACCTAAGTGATTTTGAGACTGGTTTTTCAAGACAATTCATTAATCTCCCTACGCCAAAAAAATTGTGTAGAGAGATGACATTAAGGCGCGTGTTTGGTGCAAAGCAACTTCTTGTGGCAAATGTGTGCTTCAAGCCCCGATCTCTGCTTGTTAGACAGATATTCATATTTACCAAATTAGTTAATATTATGTACCATATCTGTTCTTTCTGACTGCTTGATGCTGGCATGATTTTTAAGAAGTCCTTTGATTTTTTAAGAAAGTTAGAAGGCTTACAATTCTAATAGCAATTTTCCAATTTTTAAAGAAAACTTTCAAAACCAATTTTTTAGGGATCAGTTCATTTCTAAAGAAGCTTTTAAAAGCTTATATATTAGGACCCCCCAATCACAACATTGGGCAGTGCTAAAGAAGAAATACTTTTTTTTAATAAAATGTTGTTTCAGTCTCAATTTTTTTTATTTTTGCAAGTAGTTAAAAAAAAAAAAAGCACCACACACTTTGATATGCAAATTCTTCTGAATACTTAAATACACCATATGTGGTTGTTAACCACTTTTTGGGCACATGGCAGGTCTTGGAAGAACCCTATTTGGGTTTTGAAGGGCTTTTCAGATTTTGCCACGTTGCAGTGAGCTCTTAAAGGGGTTGTCCGGGATAAAATAAAAATGAACCCCTAAACTAAACCCCCGCCTAACTTCTAATTTACTTTGTTTATAAAAAAAAAAAAGTATAATTACCCCGATCGCCAGGGTGATCGCCCCAGGTACACTTTCTGATAATCTGTTGACGTTCTGGAATGTCACCAATACCCCCCACTCCATCATAATTACATGTCTTCCTCTCTGGGAATGGCTCCTCCTCTTCTTTCACTCTCCTGGCTGTGCGCAGGCTGAAGATGCCTGCGCAGTAGAGATGGCACCTCTGATGGCACTTGTGCAGGCCAGAGGTGCCTCCGACACATTCGCAGTAGAGATGGCACTATCTACTGTGCAGGCATCAGAGGCACTTCCGGTCTGTGCAAGTGCCATCAGAGGTGCCATCTCTACTGTGCAGGCATCTCCAGCCTGCGCACAGCCAGGAGAGTGAAAGAAAAGGAGGAGCCGTTCCAGAAGGGAAGTCTAAAGAGGAAGACAGGTAAGTATGATAGGGAGGAGGGGTGGGCTGAGTTAGTTAGTTTGGAAGAGCTAGTAGTGGGTGGGATAGCTAGGAAGATAGGAAGGGGGTGTAATGGAGTAAGAGAGGAAGGGGGGAGTGAGAGGGAGGTAGTGTGGAAGCTACACCATGTAAACAAATGCAGAGGATGCCAGGAGCTCCTAGAGAAACCCAGAAATCACTCAAAACACTGCTAAAGGTATTTGGGTGCACTTATTAACCAATTAATAGCACTAACAGACCTTTTATAAAATAAGATTTTTTGCCCGGGGAAACCCCTATAATATACCAGAACAATAGAAAATCCAAAAAAGTGACCCCATTTTTGGAAATTACAAGCAATTTATCAAGGGTGATAGTGAAAACGTTAACCCCACATGTGTTTCATAGATTTTTATTAACATTGGGCAGTGAAAATTTGTTACATAGTTTCTCCCGAGAACAATAATACTATATATGTGGATGAAAATTGCTGTTTGGGAACAGAAGGGGAGAAGCGTCAGTTTTGGAAGGCAGATTTTGTTTGTTGGATTCATTTTCAGTTTCCATAATGTAATTGCAGAGCCCCTAAGGTGCCAGTGCAGTGGAAAGTACCAAGAAGACCAAAATCAGCTCTTTAGTTAATCTTTAGAAATTCGACAGGGCTCAGAAATGAAAGAGCACCATGCATACCATGCAACTGCAGAGGCTCTGAGGTAAAATAAAAGGCATTTCTCAAGTGGTATAGTGATCATTTTGACTCCAGGAATGCTTCCTAAAAATAGGCATGCAAAGTGAAAATCGAAAATTTTAAAGAACTACGCCATTTTAAATAGAGATTTGGACCCTCTAGTTAAAGGTATAAGTCACAGAAAGTTGGTCCCTTGAAAAAAAACCAAAAACATAACTTATTTAGTAATGCCTATAACTTTTTTACTGTACTGTTGACGGGGATATGTCAGGGCTCTTTATTTGCGGGGCAAGTTTTTACTATGTTTGTGTTTTTTTTTTACCTTTTTACATGTCCCAAAAGTACATAGTATTGCAGAATATTGCGCATTCCTATTGGAACTGTGTATAGGCAGCCATGGCAACCCCTCGGAACCCGCAATCTTATCGTGGGGGATCCAAGGGGCGATGGGGGGGGAAGTTGTTTGGGCGATTTTGCCTGGACCTCCTGGATGCCGTGATTGCTATAGTACTTTCCGACCCTATTGTTCCTTTTGACTCCAGAGGCTGGTCCCAGCCCTTGACTAGGTAACATAGCCGAGGTGCTGGAAGTAATGCCACAGGCACAGCACTGTACTATTATGGTGCTGAGCATTAACTATACATAATAATACAGCTCAGAGTATTAAGGGGTTAAGAGACAAATACCATTGTTTGTATATTGAAAAGTTATACAATTTTCCAATATACTTTCTGTATCAATTCCTCATGGTTTTCTAGATCTCTGTTTGCTGTCATTCATTCTGTTCACTTCCAGTCGATAAAAAAAAAATCAGTCCATGGTCATGTGATGCACACACAGATGGTTACCAGGCAGATGTCTGATTGCTGTGCTGTGACTATACTACACTGTGCACTGGTGTGTAAATCACATGACCATGGACTGCACATCACATGACCATGGACTGTATATCACATGACCAGGGACTGATTTTTATCCACTGGGAGTAAAGAGAATGAATGACAGGAAGCAGAGATCTAGAAAACCATAAGGAATTGGTACATAAAGTATATTGGAAAATTGTATAACTTTTCAAAATATAATCAATTACTTTTGTCTCATTATATTGGTCTGAAAGTGGCCAACCCCTTTAAAACCACCAGTTAATACGAGTGGCAAATTCTTTCTCGCCAATATATAATCATGAAGACCTATGGAATATTAAAGGTGGATTTAATTTTTCTACATTTTGGGACAAAACATATCAAGAACTGAACAAAATAGACTACATATATTGGGAAGCAAATGTAATTTATATATCTGGGTTATCCAGTAATGGTCTGATGAGTTTTGCAGACTTTTGAGACCTTTGTGGGTACATAAGACTTTTTGATCAGTTTTTATTACTTTTTGTTTTTGAGAGGTGAGCTGACCAGAAAACATGAATTCTGGCATCGGAATTTTAAGGTTTATGGTGTTTATCATGTAGAATAAATAACGTAATAATTTTATTTTAGGGGTTGTTATGGATGTGGTGATACCAGACGTGTGTTCTTTATTTATTTTTTTCATTAACAAGGAGGGAAAAGTCTATTTTTACTTTTTTTTTCTACAATACGACTCACGTACTGCGGTCAGCATTGACAAGTTTGCTTCTGATTAATAATGGGGGGGAGGTGATATCATGAACAAAACCCCATGGTATTCCCTTTCCTGGGATAATTTTAAGTGACAAGGACCAGAGGATAATAAAATCATTTTCTCCTCTTCCTGCACTGTTAGTTGCTCGTGTTCTCCTGCACACTGGTTAAAGAGAAAGCTGTGAGTATATGCACCTCCACTTTAACCATTGATCTCTCTAAATCTATGTGGGCTACAGACACAATCACAATTATTGGCTTAAAATAAGACCAAGATTGCAGCTCTAGCCCAATCTAGAGCCGTTTAGGTTGCCGCTATTAACACAAAAGACAGCATGTCAAATATATTTCTATACTACTGGTCAAACAATTTAGAATACTTAATTTTTCTAGATATTTTTTACATTAACAAAGTTCTAGTACAACAAATAACGTGAACTGATTCAAAAGGTTCAAAAGTAACTTAAAACATAAGAATAATATATAGATTTTCTGAATTTCTGATTTTAACCATGGGGCTTTTTTCAGGGATTACATTATGCAGCACAGAGAGCAAATTATGGCTTGAATCTGGATGCAGACATCCTACAGGTGTCAACTTTTGGAACTTACTTTTAAACCATCTTATTCGAAAACAGACAATTATAAACCCTAGAAGTACAAAATCAGTACAGTAGAGACTTGTTGTTAACGTTTTCGTCCTAAATATGGCCTTCTTCAGACTCTCAGACTCCAATAGGAAGGGGACAGAAAAACGGTCCGCCGACCAAAAAAGGGTTAATAAACCTGGGTATGCAGCTATATGATAACAGGGCTCCGCACACTTTTAGGCCGAAAACGTTCACAAGTCTCTACTGTATACGTTGTTCGGAAATCTCTATGAATGTGTCTGTTACTTCAACACTGGATCGGTGATAAATAAAACAAGTGATATATAACCTCATTTGGAGTCTGAAGTCCCTATAATTACTATAATATTACACTGTTACATATAATATAATGCCATTGTAGGATAGTCAAATTGTCTTGCACACACATCATTCGAAATTCACATTTACATTTCTGTGTATTATTATTTTTGCTTTTTTTCCTTTATAAACAGGTTATTTCACTGTATATACAACTTAATGTACATTTCAATCTTATGTTTGTTAAAGAGTTATTCTAAAGAGCCTTCATGCTGTGAGAAGATATTAAGCTAAGATAATGTAAGATACTTGCTGGTCAGTGTGGGCATTTCTATAAAATATATTTATACTCACATAGTAAAACTGCAGGGATCTCAATGCAGACCAGAAAGAAAATCATGTTTACTCAGGAACCGAGACTAATGCCCTTACGGAAAGTAAAATTGATTTAGTTGATATTATATTCCATAATTCACAGGGCATGCACACCAAGCCATTAACATTATACACTGTCAATTAAATTACAAGAAACTAAAACCTGCAAATGGTTTGTTCTCACATGAATGGGTATGAGAATCGCACTTCTTCTAATGTTTGATGTGCTTTACATCTGTACAAAGATGCGAATATATATTTTATGGCTGATAAAACCGCAACACCCATGAATCAATATGCCGGAATACATTTTGCAGCCATGCATTATATTATATTATATATTATATATATAATATATTATATTATATTATACTATACATCAGTTGTAGGTAGGGGGTTACAATTATAAATGAGCGAAGTATTCAAAAATTTGATTCGGCAACTTCACCGAATTTCATGATATGATTCTATTCGATCCGAATTAATTTGCGGCGAATAAACAGCTATTTCCGGGTTGCAGAGAGCCGAGCTGGGCGGCAAAATGGCGGAAGCCCTTGGAAGCCGCGGTCATGTCTCTCTCTCTCCAGCACAGACAGCTTTTATTCATGTGGAAGGATCTGCTAACAAGCAAAGACACGCCTACCCAATCACATCACTAGAGAACATCATGTGACTGTCTGATGTCACAAAGGTCCTTACTAAATATTCGTTACCGCGAAGCATCAGGAAATACGGATTCCATGTGAATCGAATATTTCCTGAAATTCGGATCGAATTCCACTTCTGCGGCTTCGATTCGCTCATCACTAGTTACGATTTTTAGAAGGATACTTTCTGTAATATATACTAATTTTAAATAAAACAAATCGGAATTGAAAAGTGTAAAAAAAAAATTTAAATCAGAATTTTATTGTTTATATCTTGTAGATTTCATTCTTTGCTTGCATGGATAGAATGAATTAATGACTAATAAATTAATAAGCAAGGCAATAGTCATATATTTGTGATCACTTTATATAGATTACAATATTAATAAAAAAAAAATTGGTACAGTTCCACAGAATTTCAAGAGTAGAAAATTACAAAAATTGCAAGATCTTTTCAATTGTACTTCTGCTAATAACAGTTAAAGGAAAACTGGTTAAATTATGAGGTTTCATCTGTAATTATCCATTGGAGAGCCTCTTAGGTTTTCGGATGACTAATGTTGGCTTACTGATTGGTGAGTATTTGTTGCTTAGCAACAATCCATATGCCCTTTGATTTAAAAATTTCCAATCTTCAACTGTCAGATACATAAAGATGAAACACTAGGGGGCGTATTTATACATACCTGTAAGTGTTCCAGTCACAGAGGAGAAAGGGGCTGCAAGTTTTTGTAGTTAATATTATTTTTTGCATTTATGTACTAATGGAAAAGTCCAGGGAAGAAAATTTTGGGAGAATCTATTAATGTTTTTAAGCAAGTCTAGCGCAAAAGTGGTGCATTTCTGTTACATGGTCAATTGCACCGAATAATGTGCCACTTTGTCCATTTTCCAACTCATTTGCCACTTGTGCAGAGTGGAATGGAAATCAAGGAGGGATGGAGCAGGGATCCTTTGGCCCCACAGGTCTGCTATAATTTGCACCTGAGAAATGTTGTAAGTTATAGGTGAAATCTACGCAAGATCCTGACAAATGTGGATTTGATTCTGGTGCACTGGACCAGAGCCTCTTAATAATTCTGGTGCTTCTTCCACCAGCGCTCACAATATTAAGGCTGGTGCCTAACCTTGCTTTGAGTTTTCTTCAAAGGGCTTTTGTTTAAACCAAATTAGTCTCTGCTCATACAATGTTTGTGGCTTTAGCTCTTCAATGAGTTGTCTGCTTCCTAACAAATTTCAGAAACCCTGCATACTGATGAGTAATAGCAACTGGCATACAAAACTGTAACCAGCTCCATGGCTTATCACTGCCCACAGTCTGAAGCCACCAGTGCTCATGAATAATATGGTATACAAACTATGGCATACAGGGTCTTCCCAGATGATGGTGTCTGCTTCCTCTACTGAACCTGCTCTGGAAAGATGAGCACAGGTATGTCTGTGGGTTCCCAAATCACCAAAGCTACCTCCTCTACATGCTATCACCATCCTGAAATCCCATGGATGCTGTGGCTTGTTACACTATTAACCACAAACACTGGGTAACTTCACAGGATAGGTTAAGGAGGCCCTGATGCAGTCTACAATTTCTTAAGTCATTACCTGTTAGTGTATTGTGTAATAAATTTACTGTGAATAACCACTTAAACGTAGCCATGGGTGCCATAAAGGATTATTTTCAATTGGATCCTAATGAATCCTGATGGACTGGACTGATTTATAATAGTACTAATAATAGTAACCGTTATGCTGCAGGTTACATTATCTTTGCAATCAAAAATGCAACTTCCAAGTAAAAATTGCCAAAATTACTGAATAAATTTGAAAATAATTAATATAAATCATAAATTATTATAAAATTGCAACATGTTGATCTGAAGGCCTCCGAATATTCTTCTACTGTAGGGAACCCATTGAAAAAGGTCAGGATGACCAAAACGTATTGGATATAATTCTTTATAATTGATTTATTCTTCTAGAACTGGCTGCCTGGACTATGGATATACTATAAAGAAACACTATTATTGAGAAATTGAGTCCCCTGGATTTGTGGTTTCTGGCTGTGACAGGTCCTTCCCTGGTACCTATCATAGACAGGGCGCAGGACATCGCCCAATACATAAATAAAATTTATATACAGTGAAATGAAAATTATTTAAAATATAAATGATTATAACTTAAAAAATAAATACACTGAAGTAAAAACCATAATCCTATATATAGATAAAATTTATTTACATTGAAATAAAAAAACTATTTAAAACAATAATTATAATAATTTAAAATATAAGTACACTAAGGTAAAAAACCATCATCCTTTATATAGATAAAATTTATATATACTAAAATTAATACTAAAAAATCAATTATAATTTCAAAAAATAAGTACACTGAAGTAAAAGAAACAAGAAATATGCATTTTAACTTTAATCTTTCTTTAATCTTATAATACGTTTTTGTGAAACAAATGATATTCAGCCCAATTCCTTTTCTGGCTCAAGCCTACCTCGTCTCCTACAGTCCCACAGTCTAATTCCCTCTTGCCAGTCTTAACCTGTACAGTTTTAGCAGTTTAATCTAGGAGATTTTCCATCCTCTTAGAGTATTAAACCAACTTTTTTAATGCCAAATCCCAAACTCTTTGCTCAATGAGGCTGTCATAACTGGTTTTCAGATTAGTACTATAGTCCCAGCAATGTTCTGTGGCTGATTGTACTATACTAAAAAAAACCTCTATGTCAAGCCTTTTCATTTTGCAGTACAATGGAAAAGACTTGCCTAAGGCTTTCCCTCCTGCAATGATTATTCATTTTAAAGAAGACGTTTATCAGCACCACTGTGTTCCACTAGTCCTGGAAGCCAAAGCATAAAAGTCACACTTCAACAAATGACAATAGGAAAACTGTGATTCACTCTTTAATATCTGGCAGTGAAACAGAAGTCTAATTCGCAGATTCCCTGCAGGTTTAAACACAATTGCTCATTTTTGGATCAAAACCATGCAATGGCATATGCATTTCCTCTACTAATGGTACTTCTACAGACTAATTCTACATATATTGTTTAATTCTGATATGAAACCCTCAAAGAGCTGTTTCATTAGGATCACAAAGGGGCAGATTTGTTTCACATTTTATGCCAGATTTCTGGCATAAAATAGTCTTATCCCCCAGTTGGCAAAATTATTGTTCATTATAAATATCCCCCTATGTGTTTTCTATATACTCAGACTCTAAAGTTCCCGTCACAATAAAGGTGCATATTTACAGCACTATCAGGATGCTTGGCATGTAAAATATTGTTCATTCTAGTGTTGGGTGATCATTTTTGGAATAAGTCTGCTGTCAGAATCAGGCATTCTAAATTACCAAAGTTAAACAAGCGTGGCAAGAGATAAGTGATGAATGATGAGAAATGGAAGTGACATTTCATTATGCCACATCTTATACTGTTTATGTAATTAATTAGTTAATTAATGATTTTTCTTTTAATCAGTAGTGAACCATTATATAAGTTAGCCACAATAACCTTTAATGAAAACATTTTCCATCAGATACATGTAAGGCTCCATTCAGATCACGCTTTTAAGATCCGTTAAGAAGATACGTATAACATGCAAAAAACGGACACAAACATTTGTTTACATAGAGATAAATGTTAAAAAAACAATCATACATATCAGTTTCTGTCTATTTTATTGGATGGACGTTGTATCCATAAAAAAAAAAAAAAAAAAGACAGAAAGAGATTCTCTCTTTTTTAATTTAAATCTCTATGTAAAGTGATCGCCATCTGTATCCAATTTTTGCATCCATTAAAAGGTGCTCTGAGCTGGGCTTAAAAAGATATTCCCATGAATATAATCATATCTATATTTGTAGATAATTAAAAGTTATTTTTGCAAATATAGGTAGTTAAAAAAATCTGCAGAGTTTTAAAGATTTTCTCTAACCATCTTAGTGGTGACATCTGTTGTCTTGATTGGTTGCCAATGGATGCGACCACAAATGCAGAAACTTTATATGGTCTGGGACTTGTCAAAAACCCAGCCATGATTTTCTTATTGTAGCTGGGTTATCAGGCAGGGAGACTACATGTATAATAAGATATCCAGGCCACAATAAGGAAATCATAGCTGATTTTCTGACCTTAGAAAGGTCCTGCATTTATGGTCGTATCCATTGGCAACCGATCAAGACAACAAGACTGTGACAAGATATTTAGAGAAAATCTTACTTATATTTGCAAAAATGTTTAACTTTTAATTATCTACAAATTTTATAATGGTTACGTTCGTGGGAATACCCCTTTAAGCAATAGGCAAATATGTTCTTCTTTACGCTTCCTCTTGGATGCACAAGTTTATATATGTATATCACAAGATAACCAGCTTTTCAAAACAACACAATTTCATTATATTCTGTCAGTAAGTGATAGCCTTTATGTGTCTCTGTGCAGCCACCCAATGGTTATATTATGAGTTATGTCCTATCATGAGTTCTGCTAGCATTTTTATGATAAAGTGAGGTCCTTAACCAAATTTAAGCTAGGTGAAAGGAGGACAATACCTCCTTTAAAGGAGGAATAATGCATCTGTAGGGTGAAAAATAAAAAATGTATCTGTTGTGGACATCATACTACAGAAATAGATAAATGTATCAAAAAACAAATGTGAAAAAATATAAACAAAATATTTGGGCCAAGTTTTTCCCACATAAAATCTACAGAATGCAGAATTCCAAAAAAAAATAAAAAATTTACTCAAAGCCTAAAACACTGGTCATGAAAGTGTAAAGAAGAGATATGTAATATCTTATTACTTCTTTATTCATGAAGACCTTCCCAACCGATTTAATTATTTGCAACAGACATACAATGGAGTGGTATCTATTTCTAAGACAGTTATTTTTTCTGATATCATATGGTTAAACTAACCTCTAACTCTTGGAATTCTTCCTCCTCTTCTACATCATAGGAAAGAGTATGAATTTTGATATCTTCAGAGGAAAGGTCAATGAACTTGCTATCTGGGTAGTCAAGACTGTCTTTGGTTGGTGATCTATCTTCAATGAAGGTGGTTTCACAACACTCAGTGCTGACATTTTCACCCCAAGAGCGTAAGACATTCTCAGAATACAGAATGATGTTGGGGCGATAGTGAGACTCCACAGTCTGTTGCAGCATGTTAGGATCCAAGAGCTGTTGAACTGGGTCATTTTTTATGTTGTCTATGCCAGTCTGAGAAGAAATACTTCCAACAATGTGACTCTGATATTGAGGAGTGGGATAAACCGAGACCATTCCATCTTTATTTTCCGCCATTAGATTTCTTGTGTTGATTAAGCCATTCCTTTTTCCGGCCTCTGTGATTTTATTATGCATAAGCACACTGTTCTGTTCAATTAAACCATCCATATTTTGAGCTTGTGTGTTTTGCTTGCTTCTGTAGCTCCCGTTGTAGAGGAAAATGCAGGTCACATTTGCCTAATGGCTTTTATTTTCCTAAAAGCAGTAAAAATAAACGATGTAAGAAAAACAGAAATGCAAGCCAGCGACATCCAAAATGAATAATCAGACAAGTCTGTGTAATTTAGTCATTATGCCCGATAATGCACACTGCATTCTAATCAGTAGCCCGCAACTCCGCAGCTTATAATTCACACAACTATGGACCATATTCATTGTGACCTGGGTATTTCCATATTAATTCAATCAGAAGTTAACTGAAAAAGGAACTTCAATTTCCTGAAAATTTGACACTGAATATGTATTTCCTGCTCCACGTCTATGATGGCTGACTCACAATGTGATGGAAGTTAATAATTCATGGATTGGATGACACTCAAGCTTCAATTGATCAGAATGCCAAATTTAATTATGCTAATGGAACAATAGTCTAGGAAATTGTTTATCCAAATATACATACTCCAAACCATGCAATTGAAAGGCACCTAAAAATATCCATTTCCCCCAAAATTATTTGATAAAGGTCACTGTTGGCAAAAGTTGTCCCTTCTGGTTGAATGTAAGGAATGAAAATAGCCAAGTGACTAAAACAATCACTATTCATACAATCCATTCAGGTATATGATCATAGAAGGGGGTCTCTACTTGCAAACCTATTCTATCGGTCAAGGGGGAGAATTTATTTTTATCTATTTTAGCTTACTTATATAGCACCATCATATTCCACAGCGCTTTACAGACATTCGACAGTCACTGTCCCATATAGGGCTCACAATCTACATTCCCTATCAGTATGTCTTTGGAGTGTGGGAGGAAACCGGAGTACCCGGAGAAAACCCACGCAAACATGTGGAGAACATACAAATTCCATGCAGATGTTGCCTTGGCAGGATTTGAACCCAGGACTCCAGCGATGCAAGGCCACAGTGCTCACCGAAAGGTATGAAACACATAACAGCAAAGTTGAACTAACCTACTGATTTCTAATGTGTATAGGGGTGTACCTACTCTCTCCTAACAGATGATGTTGGCAGAAAGAAGAACAGAGTTCTCAACCGAACCAAGATTACATCTGTATAGGGCAACCAGGAGGAATAGTTTGTCAACTAAACAAGTATTTGCCGACAGTTACATCGACCAAAACAAGGAAGTACTCTTGGCTTTGTAGACCCAACCCTTTGACATACTACACTGTGAACCGTTCAACTGAATCTTCAGCATGCAATACATTCCCTTCAGCGCTGTAGGTAAAATGTACAGCCAGGTATAGCAGCTGCTCACCCAGCTAGCTTCTGTTATAAAGGGCTAGTTTTTGTAGTAAAATCCTAAAAAACCAAAGCATACATTAACAATTCCATATTTTTGTTCCATTATCAAATTTCTCCCTTTGCTTGAAAGAGCAATTTGGCTGATATAGCAGAATAAGGGTGGGAAAAATATTGCTGATCATCAAATGAACCTTCTGAAGAAAACAGATTTCTTAAAGGAAGTGGGTGCAGCGCTTTTCTCTCCGTATTTTTCACCCTTTTCAGGAGGAAACCAGGCGGAAATCCTATGGATCCCATTATAGTCTATGGGGTCCGCGGGTAATCGCTTTTCTAAGCGGATTAGGTTTCCATTCGGGGATTCCCCAAGAGGACTCCCCGAACGGAAACCTGAACGCAGGTGTGAAACTAGCGTCAGGCTGACAAATGTATTACAACGTACACCAGAAAACTGGTACAAGTTATAATTGAAACTCACACCAGCCCTCAACTGGTGTAGATTTCAATTCTGGCAAACAGGACCTCACATGGAACCTCTTAATAATTCTCGTGCTTTTCACGCCAATGTACAAAGGGATTATGACAACAAACTGCCAGTCAAAATAGACCCCAATGTGTATAAAACCACCCTTTAAGAATTTTTTTTATATCCTTTTGACCAAGTTAAAATCCAGAAGAGCTGTTTTAGGAGCACTCTGTATTTGTATAGAACAATGTATACACTGCGTAAAGCTAACAGCAAAAAGAGAATCTCTGTATCACTGTCATGCGCTGCCCCCTGAGGCACTAAGCATAAAATAGGCCTTCAGTTCTGGCCACAGTGTTCCTTCAAGATGACTTTGTGCATGAAATTTTCCAAATATAGTCACATAAAAATGCAGTAAGGTTTACTATAAATGCATCCACATAATAGGCTATAAGAGGAGTTACAGACATTATAGCTAAAACAATGAGCTATTTGGGAATTTAAGTAATGGTACTTAAGAAAAACAATACGGAAGCCCATAGAATGTATATAACCCATATTTCGAACAGATATGCTCTTTAGATAAGATGATGGAATAGTCTACTTCACAAACAATAGTTCACTAATGTAGAGGGCATGTACATGTAAATAGGCACTAAGAATTATTATATAATAACAAGAATAATTATATATATATATATAATTTACATTTTCAAAATCCCTTCAGTTGAATAACAATAAAATATGATAAAGCTAGAAAATAAATTTAAGATATAGACCATAATATAATAATTGACTCACAAGTTTGTGTTACACATGAAAAAGGCAAGACTGTAAAAGGTGGAGAAGGATCTAATCACCACTTATAAAATAACCCGCAGAGCACATTATTATAAGTACTGTTAAAAGAGAACAGGAGAAAAACCCAAAGATCTTTTATCACCATTACACAGCACAATGACTGGAAACAACAGACGGTAAAAGTTTAGACCCATTTACAGAAGTATAGTAAAGATGAAGGTGACTCTGCCCGAACTCATTACAGTCATTTTAAAGAAGAATAGAAAATGCTTTGTGCAGGCTTTGTTCACAATATTCAAACCGGTCTCTAGATGATCTGCTCCTTGAGAGGCGTGAAAGTCCATTCAAAGGACAGAAGATGCTTTATAATAATAAAAAGACATTACAGAACATGTACAGAAATTACAAATCAACTAGAAATCCGTCTGTATAAGACTAAATACTGTACCATTTGGTACAAGACCAATAGAGAGAAACAGATCAAATAAACATATAAATTCATCTTTAGTAAGGGGCTATGTTATTAAAAAAAAAAAAAAAAAGGCACCCCAAAGTCAAATGGCGATAGGTGAACAAAACGATAACAGCAGTATTAGCAGATGACTACCAGTTGCAGAGTAAGGTTGCCTCAGACCCTGGGCTATATGAAGATTGTGGGTCCTCACCACTTAAAACTTTTGGAAGTCATATGGCACTTGACAAAAAAAAAAAAAATCAACAAACAACAAAGAAAAAGAGCAAAACAGAAAGCCAACATTAGGATCTTTCCATTTTTCCTTTAACACAAAAATCAATGATGATGGATACCAATGGAAATTCCTATTTGCATTCATTTGGCATTATGTCCATTTTTTCATCCTTTGACAGATCAGAATAACAACATTGGTGTAAAACCACCTTGGAGAAATGGTAATGCTGCTTAGTTTGCCTGCTATGTTAGATTATTCCTCCCCTTGTTTACACAGCATTTCCATAGTGCACGACCTGTATCTAATAAGCAGGACAGATGATGTGAGTCATTGCTCCCTGGGATGGCTGAGTGCTCTCACTGTTATGTACAGTTCTGTGCTCAGCTAATTGCAGTTTGCTGATAAAGGCTCAGGCAGTGTAATCTCTATATGAGAACAGAAGGATAACACTGAGCCCGTTATCTGTATAAGCAAGGTAAGTGTTCTCCAAACTCTGTGTAATGCAATATACATTTACCGTGCATATTATTTTATCTGCATTTATATTAGATTTCTAGTAATCATAATTAATAACCTCTCATGGTAAAGGCAAATTCTATATCTATTGTGATACTTCATAATTTCGAGGTCATCAAACATTCAAATCTGCCTCCCCACAGCTTGTGGTAGAATACAAGAAGTGAGCCGAATGGACAGCAGACAAAGCTACTGAGACAGGGAGATGGGAAAACCCCTTTAATATGCATAAATATTCTAAGTTCCCCCTAGTGGTAGCTGTATAATTCCAGTATTTTATCATATTACATTATGTTTATACAGGGTTTTTGGTGTTTTGCTTTGAAAGAGCTCTGAACTGACAAAATTACATTAGAGAGGTTGTCCAGGGAGTTTCACTTTGCTCACTTCTTCCATTTTATTTATTTATTTTTTTACTGGACCTGGAGGTTCTTGTTCCAGCCCTAGGTTATGTGATCAGAAACCAACAACTGGCCCTTAGAGTTGGTCTTCCCCAACCTCCTTTCCCTTTTAAACCACTATTTACTTGTACTATGGGGGCTGGCAGACTATAGTAAAGCTAGCTCCACAACACAGGTATCTACCCTAGAAAATGGGTGAGGAGGTGGATTGACCCGTTGCTGGTTCCAATCAGTAACTTGGGGTCAGAACCAGCCCAAAACTTCCAAATCCAGCTTGAACAAAAACCCAGAAGACGTGAGCAAAGTTAAACTCCCTGGCCAACCCCTTTAAGAAACAAATTGGTAAAGAATTTTAAACCTATTTAGATTACAGAACAAAATAAAGTGGCATTCAAGGAAGGACATTTACTTTAAAGACTCCCTTAAAGGTAACTTGTTACCAGCATGCCCTTATGGGCCATTGGTTTGTTGACCATATTAATTAATGTATTAATTAAATTAACCCAAATACCTAGAGATGAGTCTGATATTCTCATCAGATTAATTTCCGGTGTTCCTGGTTTATACTTAGTTCAGCAATGTTGCCCGGCATATGTGCAGTGAAGCCAAGGTGTACCAACTCGGTTTCACTGGTGAACTGCCCATCGGCATATTAGGGATAATTAACCACCAGCCATATGGACATGATAGTGGTTTAGTATCCAAAATTTATCTTCAGGTTACCTTTAAGTAACATTCGTTTCAATACACCCTAATTGCACATGCATAGCCTCCATTCCAATGGGAAGAAGTAACAGATTCAGGACTCCTCAAGGATCTGACTTTCGAGACACTCATTAGACAATATAAAATTTGGCAGTAGAGTATCAACTGAAATATTTCTGGCTTTCCAGAATACATGCATTAGACGATATTGTCAGAACAATGTATTACTTAGCAGACACTAATATTTTACTACTAATAATTCTTAGAATAATGAGAAGGCATAAATATGTAATATTACCAGAATCTCTAAATAATAGAAAATGATGGATGAATAACACATTATTACTGTTTCCATTTACATAAACCCTACCAATTTTTTGTGTAATCCATATAATAATTATTTTCTGTAATTAGATAATAACCGACACTATTCACATTACTCAGTTATCATTATTGTATAAAGCAGGCCACGGGAGTATTTTTGTTTATACGTGAACCTTACACAGTAAATTTCTGCTTGATAATTTTATCCTTTCAAATCCTTTATTCAAGTAGTAGTCAAGAATTAATAATGGATATTCTGCATTTTCAATAGAAGAGATTTACGCCGAATGTGGAGAAGGATGTATTGTGCATAAATGAGTAATTTGCAGATTAGCTATTTTTGCACAGAGGTTTGGTTTCTGCTGAGGATTACATTGAATATATGTAATTCTATTTCGGCAAATCCGTTGTAGCAAAAATGTTACAATGTTTTTCTGACAATCTTATGCTGCCAAGTGGTATAAAGAAGACTAGATGTCTGTGGACAATACAGTATATCTGTATCAGTGGTGTTACTAAAAGCTCAGGGGCCCTTGTGCAAAAGCCCAGCTTGGGCCCCCTGATGCAACTTCGCACAACTGTCAGCCACGTCCCATATGTACATTTTAACAGCATTTCCCTTTTCCTTCTCTATCTGGGCCCAGACCACAATGAAGACCTGGTTACAACATGTCTTTGCTTGAGTGACCCCCACACAGCAATTTTTTCCCCTTTTGTGTTTCAACCTTCTCACAGAATATGTTGTTGACTATATTCTGACTAGTTGCTCCTTTCAGCCTTAGTGTGGTAAAGGTGATGTGTGTGGACCCCCCCCCCCGGCTTATGGCAGGTGTGACCATGGTGAACCCTTTAGATTATGCCAGTGCTTATGGGACCCCTGAGGCTCCTGCAATTGCACCCTCAAAACCCCCCTCAAGTTATAATCCTGATCTATCTCTAAAATGCAAACAAGGCTTTCATCATATGCTGTGCATCCTCTCGTCCATACCGGACAATGGCAAGAATCCCAAATGTTCCAGTCCCTTGTATTATTCTGAAATTTTTCCAATGGCCATCATACAAGGCATATTAATATGATATTAACTACAGTAAAACATTTAATGTGGGTACAAATGTGTCTGTCCTGAACTCTCCTTGAATTCCATTCAAGGATTCAATTTTCTCATGATAATATTTCAGTATTGTAACATGTTAGCAAAATTCTCAACAATAAAAACATCCATTTTGGCCAGCCCAAATTTGCTTTTTGGCGAAGCCTCCCACAGACCAGACCAAACACTCAGGTCATCATTCTCCATCTTCATCACCATTACTGGTCAAAAACTCCCCATACTACTCTCCAAATCACACCTCACCCCCTATACACTTGACCCGTTCCATTACACCTAATCCCCAACCTTACTATTGTGTTTATCCCAGTCCTATTCCACCTCTTCATCTTATCTGTAACAAGTGGCATCTAACCCTTTACTTTTAATCACACATCCATCACACCTTAAGAAGTCATCCATCAACCTATCCTTTCTGTCCAGCTATCGCCTGATCTCACTACTCCCATTTATCTCTGTAATGGAATAACTGCTTTTTTTTTTTATGAAAGTAGGAGAAAGTTTACTTACAAGTGAGGTAGTAACTCAAGAGATGTACAGTGGGGAAAAAAAAGTATTTAGTCAGTCAGCAATTGTGCAAGTTCTCCCACTTAAAAAGATGAGAAAGGCCTGTAATTGACATTATAGGTAGATGAGAGACAAAATGAGAAAACAAATCCAGAAAATCATATTGTCTGATTTTTTAAGAATTTATTTGCAAATTATGGTGGAAAATAAGTATTTGGTCAATAACAAAAGTTCATCTCAATACTTTGTTATATATCCTTTGTTGGCAATGTCCCCACCCACTGCTTTAACTTGCGGCCCCCGGAGACTGCCAGAATAGCTGATCTGTGTGTGGTCCAGGTGTTGGACCCCTACAGATCCCATCCTTTTCTGGATGGACAATTGCTTTAATTATAAAAAAAAAAAAAAAAAAATGAATTTGCTCTAAACAAGGCATCTCTAATCTCTGTACATTTTTTTAGGCTTGATAGTCCCTAAACAAACCTAAACCAAGATTTCTGGAGATGGTAGGCAGAGCAGATTTTAAGAAATTAGATCATAAGTGAAATAAACAAGGCCAAATCTGAAAACTATAATAGTTATAATGATTTTTTTTTATCAACTCAAAACTCCTTGAGCATGTTCACTTTGACCTGCCTTAAACCTCTCATTCAACACAGCCTTCAATTGGCTATGTTGTGGCTTCTGATGCCACCATTCTACTAAAACTCTCTGCTCTGTCTTTTGACACAGTCAATTACTTCCTATTTTTACAAACTCTATCATCTCAGACCTGGCCCTTTCTTACCACCGTGCCTTGTTTATATCAGTGTCTTTCAAAGCTCTATCCTGGGACCTACTCTCTAAAATCTACATCTTTGGCCATCTTTATACCGGATGTTACCTCTTGTTACCTACTATCCACAATTCCCCAGGGTTTATTTGTTATATACAGTACTCTTTCGTCTCTAAAGCTCAACATAAATAAATTAGAATTCTTCATTCTTTGTCCACCTCACTCAGTCCTCCTACCTGACCTATCAATCACAGCTGATTTCAATGGGAGCTGAGTTGCAGTACTGGCATCTGACCACTATACACAGTACAAAAACTGCTTCCGTCCCCATGTTGTGTATAATATAGGCGTCTGAAGTATCCTCATACAACTGATCAATGCGGAAGCTGCCTACCCTATGGATAGAACTTAACCTCTTCCCGGAGCAGCCATTTTTCGATTTTTATTTTTGACTCCCTGCCTTCCTAGAGCCATAACTTTTTTTTATTTTTCAGACCACAGAGCCGTATAAGCACTTAATTATTGCAGGACAAATTATCTTTCGTAATGATACAATTTAGTATTCCATAAGATATACTGAGAAGCTGGAAGAAGAATCAGAATGGGGGGGAAAATGTAGAAAAAATGTGTTTGTTGCGACATTATTACGGGTTTCATTTTTACGGTGTTCATTGTGCAACCAAAAACCGGTATTCTATGGGTGGGTATGGTTCCAGGGATACCAAATACAAGTTTTTTTTATGTTTTTACCCCTTAAAAAAATCCAAAACTTTACTTTTTTTTCTTGGCGTTGCCTGTAACTTTTGTATGTTTCCATGTACTGGGCTGCATAAGTTGTCTTTTTTGTGGAGCCAGATTTACTTTTTCCCAACTTTGGGGAACATCTGATGTTTTAATTACTTTTTATAAAATTTTTCATGGCAGGTGAAATGGCAAAAAAAAATGATGGTTGGGCACATGTGATTTTTCCCTCTGTATTGGAAAAATATATTTATATGTTTATAGACCAGCTTTTTTGATAATGTATTTGATTTGATTTTTTCATTTTTGTTATATTTTTAAAAGCTTTTTAAATTATTTTATTAGCCCCTCTTAGGGGGCTTGAATCTGCAATCTTTTGATTGCATTTCCCATAGACTGCAATACAACTGTATTTCAGTCTATTTTAGATTCACTACAATGCTATTGAGGCCAGCCATAGACCAACCTCAATAGCTATATTCCTTTCACAGGCCTGGGAGCCAAGGAACAGGGTAGCTTTCACAATCTCCTTGCCCTTCATACCAGCCCTTCACATCTGCTGCCGTCTCCAACTTAAAATCATTTATTGAATTTGCTCTCTTCTCAACCATGAGTCTGAATAAATGCTCGTCCATGTCACCATTACCTCTTGCCTAGACTGCTGTAACATCCTTCTCTGTGGCCTGTCATCTAACTCTCTAGCTCCTCTCAAATCCGTCCTCAGATCTGCTGTCCACTTATTCCACTCCTCCCCTCGTTTCTCATCTGCCTCTCCCTTCTGCCAATCCCTTTACTGGCTGGCGGCAATACCGGATGAATCCAGTTTAAAATTTTAACACTGACATACATGTCTGTCCACAACTTGTCCCCTCCATACCTCGCTAACTTAATACCTCGCAACATGTAAGCTCTGGATCTCACAAGATCTCCTTCCTTGCTCTCCTCTTAACTGCTTGTCACACATCTCCAAGATTTCTCCAATACTCTGGGACTCAAATTCAATGAAATCTCTTCTTATTCGGGATATAGCAGCTTAGTGATTCATAGCTTTCTTTATATGTTCACTTATACAGTCACTCACTCATAGAACTGTTCACTGGACTTCTTTGCCCAAAATGAGCAGGAATTTCGATTAACAAATAATAACAAAATTTACTGATATTTTTCCCATAAAACTATATATCAATCTGCTAAACTCTTCCTGCTCTTCAACATGATGCAGACAGATCAAATTTCATTTTCAATATGACAGGATCCCTTTAAGTTATCCTCTTTAATAAGCCATGTTGTGAGGCATTCTATCTATATTACTCTAAAACTATACACACAAGTGCACTCTACATTATAGTCTATGGGGGATACAGAAATAGCAATGCATTCTCACTTGGATTTCACTATGTTCTATATGTGGACTGCTGAATTTTCTGACTTCTCCTCCCTCTGCGACTGGATTTGCATTACAGGGTATGTATATACTATTGGAACAAAACCAGGGGCGTAAATACCAGTGTAGCAGTGGTAGCGGCTGCCACAGGGCCCGGGACATTAAGGGGCCCGGAGCCCTGTGGCAGCCGCGACCGTGAACCCCTCAAACACTGCTATCATTATACTCGGGGGTCTTTTCAGACCCCAGAGTATAACGATCGGGGGCCCAGGGAAGGTGAGAGAACATAAAAAACAACGTTACTTAACTCTCCTACGCTCCGCAGGCTTCGGGCCTGTTTGGTGACGTCCGAGACGTCAGCCGACGTCATTATGCATCGCGACGCTGGCCTGGATAACGCGGGTTGTGGACCAACATTGAAGATGGCCGAAGTAGCGCACTGGAGTGCATCGGGGCCAGGGAGAGGTAAGTAGCATTGTTTTTTATGTTTGTATCCTCCCCTGGGTCTCTGATCAGTATACTCTGGGGTCTGAAAAGACCCCAAAGTATAATAATTGTTCATGGGTGGTCCACAATGGGGCATAATACTGTGTGCAGGGGCCACTATGGGGCTTAATACTCTGTGCAGGGGCCACTATGGGGCATAATACTGTGTGCAGGGACCACTATGGGGCATAATACTGTGTGCAGGGGCTATGTCAAATGTTCGCCTTGGGGCCCAGCCATTCCTAGTTACGCCACTGAACAAAACCATCAATTTGCAAGATCTTCACATCAAAAGTCTCAGTTATTTCTGTTTTTTAACCATTGCAAAAAATTAATTGAAAAAATGATCAAATCAGGCATCAGGGTCTCCAGAACATTCTAGATTTTAATCTAATAACTAGAGTCTATAACAATAAGATAATAAAAATAGTCAGGCATAAATATAAAGTCACCCAAATTGTTCTCTTCCATTCTTAATAGACTTTATCACTTGCATGGTATATTTTTGTGCTTCTATAAGGCTGTCAGTCTGTTGTATGTTGATATTTGCTGAGCCATTCAGTGATGCATGACGCTTCTCGGAAGGTCACAGTGGAGTAAACTGCAAGAAATTGCACTGTCTAAGAAAACGGTTTAACCTAATGTCATTTTAATCTTCACATTGTTACAACGCAAGCATGTGACGGACTGATGAAAGAGGCATTATGGCTCTAAGTATATAATTAAAGCATATTACTGGCTATGTTGCCATCTAAATTCCTATCAAATACTCTATATAGTTGAGCGAGCTTAGAATACCTGACCCATAAAGGATTTTCATATTTTGGTAATGCAGAAGAGCTTGTGATCAGCAGCCATGTCCAATATAAAGTCCAAATAAAAGGGAACGGGGACCTTTTTAATGGATCACTGCTTTTAATCTGTAGTATAATGAAACATGTTACCTGAAAAATGCTATCTTCTTCATAATTCTCCCTGACTACTGTACATGCTTCATTTGCGAGCCCCTTTCACCCAGTCAAGCAAAAGTTTAATCCTTAAGCATTAAAGTATTAAATATCTGATGCAGTGAAATTACTCTCCAATGTCAATAGATATTTCTATTACCAAGTTAATACCAAGAAATACATTATTTATGATATCTTACTTATCACAGCCTTATAGTCCACACTATATACAGTACTATACATGGTATGACCAATTTCATAGGAAGTCAATTAACCGCATATGCAAACACAGGAAGAACATACACTCATTGTGTTTTAGTCTTAAATTCAGCCTGCAGTGTACAGTCATGGCCAAAAGTTTTGAGAATGATACAAATATTAATTTTTACAAAGTCTACTGCTTCAGTTTTTCTAATGGCAATTTGCATATACTCCAGAATGTTATAAAGAGTGATCAGCTTAACAGCAATTACTTGCAAAGTCAATATTTGCCTAGAAAATGAACTTTATCCCCCAAAACACATTTCAACATCATTGCAGCCCTGCCTTAAAAGGACCACCTAACATCGTTTCAGTGATTGCTCCATTAACACAGGTGTGGGTGTTGATGAGGACAGGGCTGGAGATCAATCTGTCATGATTAAGTAAGAATGACACCACTGGACACTTTAAAAGGAGGCTGGTGCTTGCCATCATTGTTTCTCTTCTGTTAACCATGGTTATCTCTAAAGAAACACGTGCAGTCATCATTGCACTGCACAAAAATGGCCTAACTGGGAAGAGTATTGCAGCTAGAAAGATTGCACCTCAGTCAACAATCTATCGCATCATCAAGAACTTCAAGGAGAGAGGTTCCATTGGTGCCAAAAAGGCTCCAGGGCGCCCAAGAAAGACCAGCAAGCGGCAGGACCGTCTCTTAAAAGTGTTTCAGCTGCGGGATCGGGCTACCAGCAGTGCAGAGCTTGCTGAGGAATGGCAGCAGGCAGGTGTGAGTGCATCTGCACGCACTGTGAGGCGGAGACTCTTGGAGCAAGGCCTGGTCTCAAGGAGGGCAGCAAAGAAGCCACTTCTCTCCAGAAAAAACATCAGGGACAGACTGATATTCTGCAAAAGGTACAGGGAGTGGACTGCTGAGGACTGGGGTAAAGTCATTTTCTCTGATGAATCCCCTTTTCGATTGTTTGGAACATCTGGAAAACAGCTTATTCGGAGAAAAAGAGGTGAGCGCTACCACCAGTCTTGTCTCATGCCAACTGTAAAGCATCCTGAAACCATTCATGTGTGGGGTTGCTTCTCAGCCAAGGGAATCGGCTCTCTCACAGTCTTGCCTAAAAACACAGCCATGAATAAAGAATGGTACCAGAATGTCCTCCAAGAGCAACTTCTCCCAACCGTCCAAGAGCAGTTTGGTGCTCAACAATACCTTTTCCAGCATGATGGAGCACCTTGCCATAAAGCAAAGGTGATAACTAAATGGCTCAGGGAACAAAACATAGAGATTTTGGGTCCATGGCCTGGAAACTCCCCAGATCTTAATCCCATTGAGAACTTGTGGTCAATCATCAAGAGACGGGTGGACAAACAAAAACCAACAAATTCAGACAAAATTAAAGCATTGATTCTGCAAGAATGGACTGCTATCAGTCAGGATTTGGTCCAGAAGTTGATTGAGAGCATGCCAGGGAGAATTGCAGAGGTCCTGAAGAAGAAGGGTCAACACTGCAAATATTGACTTGCTGCATTAACTCATTCTAACTGTCAATATAAGCTTCTGTTACTCATAATATGAATTCAATTATATTTCTGTATGTGATAAAAACATCTGACAAACACACATAAAAACCAGAGGGCAGCAGATCATGTGACAATATAATATTTGTGTCATTCTCAAAACTTTTGGCCATGACTGTAGTCCAGAGCTGCATTCACAATTCTGCTCATTGGAAACAGTTGATAAGATTGCTCTCAGGAACATCACTGAGGTTCTATACCTTGTGGGTTGCCCAGAATTAGATAACAAGTACAAACTCTGTGAAGAGGAATACTGGTGGATATATGGTTAGAAGGCTAAAGAATGGTGAATACAGCTATGAAATATAACAAAGGCTGCAACTCAAGAACCATGCAAGATAATGAAATGGATGTACAAAGCTACTCTACTGTAAAAGTGTTACTCCCCTCACCTAGTTCTTTCAGCAAGTCTCCACAGCTCCTGTATTTCTGTTATGGCTCTGATGGAAAGGCCTTGGGTCTCTCTGCCTACGAGCAAGCATCATCTTGCCAAAGCAACCGGTACCCAGAGATAATGGCAGGCCCTAGCAGCCTGTTTACGTGCGACTTCTTCTGCACCACATCACTTCCTGAATAAGATATCTTTTTGTGCTATCATTCTGTTTCTTTTGACTCTTGAGTTCTTGATTCTGATCCTGACCTTCACATTGGCCTTGTTCCTGTACTATACTTTTGCCTTATCCTTTGGATTGTTTGCTTGGTACCTGATATTATATTCCTTCTTACTTTCTGACTATGCTACTTCTCATCCTTTAGTCTTTCACATCCAGACCACTGTCCTGATGAAAATCTTTGGCTTCTTTCCTGACAATATTACTGCTCTTTCAACTCCACCGATACCAGTCAGTGACTATTCTGGAGACCAAGACCTAGGAACTCGACCTGAAAAGACCAAACCTTAGTGTGGGGATTAAGAGTGAAGAAAAGGGAGATACTTTGGTTCTTACACCTTAATCTGGCCAATTCCAAATTGATTGGGGCTTAGAGAATCCAGATTTCCAGGGACAAACATAACACAATGTACATATATATATATATATATATATATATATATATAGCAACGTTTTACTATATATTGATATCTTGTCACAGAAGATGAGAAATTCCATTGCAATCTATTCTAAAAGTCAGGTAACACTTTGTGCCACAGTGTAGATAAAGGGGTTTTCGGGCTTATCAATTGATGTCCTGCTGTATTCATAAAATAGGCCATTAACTGAATATTGTCGGGGGTCTGACACCCAGGATCCCAGCTGTTTGAAGAGACTGCAGCATCTGGACAGGCAGCCTCTTAACAGAAAACTGAGTGCAGTCGCTTACTTTGTGCTTGGTATCGCAGATCGATCCTATTCACTTGAATGAGATTAAACTGTGAACAAGCCACGTGACCAATGAATGTGATATCATGTGGCCCTTGAGCACCACTACCATTCAAAAAGCTGATCCAAGAGGTCTTGGGTATCAGACCCCTACCGATCTTTAACCAATGACCTATCCTAAGGTTAAATCATCAATTGATAAAACCTGGACAATCCCTTTAAGGCATTATTTGTAATGTTAAACTTTGCTACATCTGTAGATTATCCACAATACATCTACATGTAAAATAGACTACATTTAGGCATCCCATAAGTCAAAAAGAAAGAAATCCGACCATGTTTCAAAATCCTCAGCGTTTACTTTTTAGGTGGGAATGAATCAACTTATGTAATACACTGAGTCATAGATTACTTGGGAGAATAATATGCGAACATGAGTTAATAATATAACAATACATCTGCCCATTGCTTTTACACATATCTACGTTATTGCTGCCCAAGATACTGTATAGAAAAGAGCTTCTTTCTTTGGGAACACAAATCCAATCCCCTTCAGCTGTTGAAGCATTACACTGTTTGTCAATGTTATCGAAAGCTGTGCCTGACATTAATAAAACCACTTCCTCCTTCTCTCTTGCCGCAAACAAAATCAATACAATGGCAACAGAAATTCTATCCTCTTCGACTGAGGAGATTACAGCATGCCAGAAATATTTACAATGGACTCACAGAAAAGATACTCAGAAAACACCGTAGTTTCCTCTAATAATAATACGGCCAGACACACTTCAGTGTAATATATGGCTGATCCAAAACTAAATATATGTATCTGTCCTTAACCTAAATAGCAGCTGTCCACAAGAACAAGGAGAAACTGTTTCTCAAGAGGATTTGCACCTCTAGACAAAAACAGGTTTTATGCTACAAAACGGATTGAGTTGCAAACACAAAAACTGTTTGCCTTCCCAAACTCAATCCGCTTTGTAGCATAAAACCTGTTTTTGTCTAGAGGTGCAGATCACTGTAAGGGAATTGCTAGAGGAGCAATTCCCCAGAAGCTGCTGGTGAACCCGGGAGGGAGGGGCATGACAAGACAGTGATCCCTAAGCTGAAACCCCCCCTGACCCTGTCTACTTGTCTGAACTGTCCTAGGCGACAGCTGACAACTGGGCGCAATCCCTTCTTAGATATAAGTGAAGACACAGACCGCAGACAAGACAAACAACAACAAAAGGGAGGTCAGCTAGCCAAGGATTGGTAACAGTAAACCGCAGTACAGAATCGAAATCCAAGAGAATAGTCAAAGGTAAAGCCAGAGGTCAGGAATATGAATACAAGTAACAAAACAGCAAGATAAGTGCTTAGCCAGGACAAAGTCTCAATAGCCAGCAACCATGTGTGAGCAGATGACCTGTTTATAGGAAGTCCAGAATCTGTCCCAGACTTGATTGGTAGACAGGGTGTCAATCACACAGGTAAGGCTAAGATTAACTATTTGAGGAGCGGAGGAAAACAAAGGTGCAGGAGATGGGTGTGGTAGAAAATCAATTATAGAGAAGAGAAGAGCAGTGTTCAGACAGAGCAACAAGAATCCTAAGCAAGGAATCAAAACTGAACATGTCTCCTGCGCTGCAGCATGCAAGCGGATGGTGCAGAAGTTCGAACAGGTGTGGATGAACAATCATCTTGAAAAACAGTGGCCCTCAATTACTATTGTGTTTCTGCCAGAATTCTGACGGAAACTTGCGACATGTGGCATCTCTGTGTCGAGGGGCACCAGATTTACTATAACCTACACCAGTGAGTTATACCACAAATCTATACCAGCCCATGGCTGGCGTAGATCTGCGACCAGGCGCATCTACAAGGACTAGCATTACTAAGAGGCCAGAGTCTTATTAACTCTAGTAAGTTGTGCGCCTGGCGGGGAATATATTAGGACTGGTGGAAGGATTTTCCCCAGTGTCTCCTTTTTGTTCTTGTGGACAGCTATATTGTGTATGGATCTACTCTACTCTTAGCCCAATGTCAGTTTTCTACATTTTATCAGTAGTCACAGTGTTTAGTCTATTCAAAAGCCATTTAACCCTAGCATGCGTATCGGGGGTCTTTTAAGCCCCCGTGCTTACTTTTTTGCTATTATCTGCAAAATTACTTTAGTTAGAATTTTGAAACTCTACGTATTCCTCAAGTATGTCGTTGTTGGTAATATCCAGTTGTTCATATAATCTTTTTTGATAGGCATTTTGGTGTAACAATGCTTGTTGGGGAAAACCACATGTGTACAGAACGGGGGCCTTTTAGGCCCCTGATATTTTTATGTAACCCCCACAGGGGACACTTTGTGTGTTGTGGATGCTATGGACAGAGCACAATCACGCATTCCTCTATATCTTCCAGAGATGAACATTGCCGCCTACAGGAACTCCTCTTTAACAGACAGCACAGGCTGTATGACATCAAGGGGGCAGGAGGCGGGTCAGACACAGGAAGGAAAGCAGGAGAGGGAAGAGAGTGGAGTATGGGAGACATCTCTACCAGAGAGAGAGGAAAGTGAGAGGCTTGTGTGTCTGCAGAGACTGACTGATCCAGCTGCTGAGTCATCTGTACATCTGGTGGAGAGAGAGGTGACTACTGTGCCAGCATCCGGTCTGCAGACCAACCAGAACTGTGAGAGACTACAGTTGCATCCACACAGAAGGAGACTGCCGGCACCTCCATGCTCCCTTCCTCTCCTTAATGGGAATGCTCCTGCATGGATTCCTGTGAGCTAAAGATCCAAGGTAGTGAGTACCCCCGGGAACTTTGTTGTGGTCGTTCCAGTATTAGTGACTGAACTGTTGCTGTGAGGAGTAATAAGTGTTATACCGCTTATGTGCACCAACGATTGGGCCCCAACGATTGAACTGTGACAATACATGGTGGCCACCCCCTTCAGTACTGCAAATAGCTAGATAGAGAGTGAGTCACTTACAGACATTCTGTGATAAGTGTGGCCTGTCATTTGCAGCAAGACCACTAGGGGGAGTATGTCGGCACTATAATTGTTTATATTTCTGAATTAATATTAAATTTTAGTATTTTGTGCAAACTGGTTGCATACTTGTGTCATCCTCAAATTGGGGGAGTGTGTACTAAGCTCGGGCAGGGGTTTCCCAAGTCAGCCCCTGGCAGAAGTACTACAACTGCCTGCATTCCCGGAGAGCTTCAAGCAAGATTTGGGTGGAGGCACTGCGCTATAGAGAGGTGAGAACAAGCATGTACACCCCAGGCAAGACGGGTGGAAAAAGGGGTGTTACATTTATCATGTACTCAGAAGTGTCTGTGTCTCAAGTTATTTTATTTGTAGTCAGGGTTGCTGGTGGAGGGGCCAGGGGGTGGATCATGCCATGTGAGGATGTCATGTGATTTTGGGAGGGAGTGATAAGGCCATGACAGCATCGCAGGTCCTTCTGAACACAGTAATGGGCTGTGTAGAGAGTACTGAGGACAGTATATTCTTGAAGGACGTTTGCCATGAACTTGTAATGCCTCACATGATGGATCGAAGCAACATGAAATGCTTGCCAAAGCAAACTAAAGAAGCAATTAAACGGTGTTGCGTACAGTTTCAGGATATTCCAGGGCCAGGAGAAAGAAAACTAAAGCGTTGTTTCATTTGTCCAAGAAACTTAGAGAGGAAAACAGCGATATTGTACCATTTGTGGGGAAAATGTCTGTAAAGAACATTCTTCAGAAAAGATAATATGTGAAAATTGTTTGGAAGACCAATAAAACTGAAAAGAAAAAGTTAGAAAAGAAATGTAGCTGCAGCTAGTTTACTCTAGAAGTATATATCTTTGTGTGTTTTTCAAATCTTTGTTTGAAATGTGGAGAAAAAAATGTTTTTTGGTGTTTTCTACAAAAAATTATAATTAAAATGTTGTACATTATTCATATCTTATTTTGCAGTTTTGAAATAAACTTATAAAAGTTATTTATGTGAGTTTCTCCATATGATTTGCACGGGCCTAAAAGGCCCCCATTATGTAAAAGTGTAGATTTGTGATGTCACGCATGCTAGGGTTAAAACATCACTATGGCCATCAGTGGAGTCAGTAGGCCAAGCCACCAACTCCAACTCGACTACTCTATTTTCCCATAACCCGACTCTGCCCCCTGCTGCGATCAGTCAGAAACAGTAAAAGATCCTCTAATTTATTAAAAAAAAATTAGTGATTGGTGTCAGTAAATAGGAGTCAGTAATTTTTTTTTTTTTTTACGACTCCACCCAAAATTGGATCCAAATCTGACTACAACTCAATGACTCCGATTCCAACTCCTCAGCTTTGTTGGCCAGACACTGAATAAACAGATCTTTGTCTCTCTCTCCAAGCAGGATGTCCAAGCACAATCTTAAGCATGGTTTTATCTTGCCAAAGATAACATGGCAAGGGATCTTATCAGTTCTGGCAGTTTGTTGTAGCCTTTTGTTATTTCTTAGATACATATAAGATAAGATCATATTACAAAGTTACACAGCAAAGGTTAAAAAAGTCATGAATGCATCATGTCCAGCCTGTTCAAGCACAAATCTGTGATCTTGGATCACCACCAATTTCCAGAATTAAACTTCTTCACAGAACACTCAAGTGTCAAGAGATTTCTCTTACTGACATTATGAGCAGATTGTCAATCATTCAATAAAACTTTCAGTAAGAGAAATCAATGAGCAGTGCCAAAATTTGACCTCTGACCTATAATACACCTGTTGTCATTACAACACCAGAATAATAAAATGATGTCATATACAATGTGATATCACAGCATAAGAAAGAAAAACAATGATGTCATCAAGCAGGTAAAATGAACATATGATGACACAGTATAGGAATAATTCAACAATCATAACTAACTACATTTTACATCTGAGAGGAGATGGATCCCTTAGTTGTTGGGGTGCATATTAGCTATACCCTAGTAGTTACATTCATACTTTACAAAAGAAATGTGTCTGTTTTAATGGCACATGTTAACAGTATTAACATATCTGAGAAGCCCAACGACACGTGATCTGATAGGTGCTGTCACTCCGAGCATTTTGGTGTTTTGTGTATCCAAATCTATTCAGATATTATAAAGATATAAGCCCTTTTAATGCTGATGCAGACTAGAGTCTAATAGGGAAGTGGGCGGTAACTCTGTGGTTTCTCTGGGGGCGGGGTCTCTGTGTGCTGTATGTCATGCAGTGTAGACAGATAGCAGCAACTCAGACTGAGAGAGATAGGAAATACGAATACACAGATAACACAGTGTGGGAAGTGTAGTGTCTGTGTTAGGACGTTTTGGAGAAGACTTAGTTTTAATAGAGGGAGAGGCAGAAGACTGGAGTCACTCTGTCAGTGTCTGTGATACTCTCCAGGCTGCGTGTCACTGTATGCGCTACTGTCCAGGCTATGTGTCAGTGTATGCGCTACTGTCCAGGCTATGTGTCAGTGTATGCACTACTGTCCAGGCTATGTGTTAGTGTATGTGTTACTGTACCGAGCCAGCTGATTAAATTTCAATCACAATTCTCACAAATTCAATGTGTACAGTGTCCAAGACACCAAACTTTACTGAAGCTATATACACTCCAATAGTACTCCTGCACTTAACTAAGTATTTCTTGTATGAAAATGGTACTGTAAAAATTGGCCTGGATGTTTCCTTGACAATACTTTTATTTTTTCAATGAACCCGCACAGGCTCAGTGATGCCTCATTTAAAAATGTCTGGTAGAAGACAAAAAGACAAAGAATTGGGTGAAGTAGGAAGAAACCCCCATGTTATATCACCTGCCAGTAAGACTAGGTGGCTGTAAGTAGCAGCAATGTCAATATCAGCCTCGTGGCCAGTAGTTGCAGGCCACAGTTGTCTATCACCTATCATAGGTGTATTACTACAGAGAAAGCAGATAACATTGTGGACTGGATGGCTTGACCCTAATCTGCTCCCACAATCTGTCTATAACACCATGTCTGATGAAGGGAGCTAGACTTCCGAAAGCTTACTTATCAAATATACTCAGTTAGCCTCTCATACGTACTGCCTGATTTCTTCACTGTTCCACTACTTTCTATGGCTAACACAGTACAACATTATACTACAAACAATCTGTCTATAACAGTGATGGCGAACCTTTTAGAGACCGAGTGCCCAAACTGCAACCCAAAGACCACTAAATTATCGCAAAGTGCCAACACGGCAATTTAACCTTAAATTAACCTGCCTCCCCTGCATCCCCCATTCCCCCCTCTTGCTCACACAGCCTGCACCCCCATTCCCCCCTCTTGCTCACACACAGCCTGCACCCCCATTCCCCCCTCTTCCTCACACACAGCCTACATCCCCATTCCCCCTCTTCCTCACACACAGCCTGCACCCCCATTCCCCCCTGTTCCTCACACACAGCCTACACCCCCATTCCCCCTCTTGCTCACACACAGCCTGCACCCCCATTCCCCCCTCTTGCTCACACAGCCTGCACCCCCATTCCCCCCTCTTCCTCACACACAGCCTGCACCCACATTACCCCCTCTTGCTCACACATGCTGTCTCTTCTCTCCTCCCCTTCCATCAGTCTCCATTCCCAGCAACTTCCTCTTTCTGTGTAATGCCACACTGTCCTGTAGTATCCAGAATAGCTCCGCCCACGCAAGAGTCTGATCACATGGTCATGACGTCATCAAAGGTCCTTTCGCCCACTAGGATTTAGCATCTATCGTGTAAGCAGCGGTCCTGCGGACCGTGGCCTACACTGACAGCGATCACGGATTCCCCGTTAGTGAGCGATCATGGCGCGCATGCCAACTGAGAGAGCTCCGCGTGCTATCTCTGGCACGCGTGCTATAGGTTCGCCATGATGGGTCTATGAACATGAGCAGGCATCTGCCCCTATAAAGGGAGCATTTATTGAGAGCTTGTTACGATAGTGTATGTACAAACTCCAGTGAGAAGCTCTTCCCAAAAAGGGATAATCTTTGGACCATTTTTTTTTTCTTAAAAAAGCATAAAAAAAAAACAAAACAGACAGTGCATTCAGTTTTTAAAAAGCCTTTTAGTTACCCCTGGCTACCATCCTTAACCATACATATTATTGTAATTTTGACATTACTAATGCTATCTTGGCATCAAAGAGCTTGAAAGTAGTGGGTATCGTCCTAGGAGACCTCAGAGTGTCACACTTAATTTTTCAGGTCATTCGGCTGCACTTCTGATTCAGACCAAATTTATCTGGACTGAAATGAATCTGACAGCCGAATCGTCTGAATCAGACCCAAAACGAATTTCAAAAGATTTTTCGAAGACTTTCCAAAAAAAAGTTTTAAAAGTTTCATGAAGTAAAAGGTTCTCCCTGTACGAAGGTCAATAGAAATGACAGAACAGTAGGAAAGTACAGCACCTAGAATTTTAGAAATGTGCTATCAACAGGAAATTCTATATTAGTAATTCCAACTTATTTTCCTCACCTTATTTAATAAGGAGCCAAAGCTCATATCCGAGATAAAGGTCAGTGTGGTTGGCATTTGATGACACTGGACATTTGGAAGATTTTTCTTATACATACATATATCAAAGTTTCCTTGTCCACAGTTAATCCAGTGTATACATTTTCTGATTAAAGCAATGGAAGTGCCAAAAAGATTATAGTGAAGGATTCCCACAGAGATTGTAATGGCTTTCTAGTGTAATCGACCAGAGATGACGAGTGAAGTTGTACTCATAAGATAAGAACATGCGGATGTTCCCTGCAGGAAATATGTACTATTGGTTATGAGAGAAGTGCTCAGAAATACCCAATATGATGACAATTCTAAGATATGCATTATGTGAGATCATATGCTACTATATGCAGAAATTACATCTTAAAGGGATATTCTATTAAAATAGCTGCTTTCTTCCAAGAACTTGAAGAAACAGATACCAGTCCTGAAGGAAATTTGCCATGTTTTTCTATTTTCAGAAATCCCTTTAATTTTTTTTTACATATGGACTATAAAACATATAACTAGGCAATATTAACCCTTTAAGGACTGAAACAGTTTTGGCAGTAAAGTGGTTGTGCAGGATTAGAAAAACATGGCTGCTTTCTTCTTCTCTGGAAGTTACCTCACACCCATTGGTCACATGGCTAGGGCTTAGTCCCACTAAAATGAAAGGGACTGAACTGCAGGATGGCCATGGGACCACTGCACGTGATGTCACTTCCCGAGAAGAAGAAATCAGCCATGTTTTGTAATCCTGCACAACCACTCTAAAGCCATAATAGGGTTGGCCCTTCAGGGATTAATATTGTCCAGATATATGGGTGTCTTATAGTCCATATGTAAAAAATTAAAGTGGTTCTTTCAGGACTAGTGCCACATTGCCCTTAGGCAAGAGTTCCTGTATCTGGACTAACAGGAATATATTATTTTTTTTGTGCGACTGCATTAAGAGAGACAACTTTTTCATTTTTTTCTATTGATGTTGCCGTCTTTGCTGTTTTGAGTTGCATTTTCACTAGCACAATTTTGAGGTACATTTCACTTATTGATTACCTTTCACGTGAAGAGTATGTTCACATAGCAGAATATGTAGAAGCTGAAAAATTTTGCCTCTGGAATTCAGAAACAGAATTTTTCCACTTTACCAAACCCACTGCAGAATCTGCCAGGGATTCCGCTGCTGAATTTACAAATTCCATGTTAGTATTTTTCCACCTTCCAGTCATTCAACGGGAGTTCTCAGGTGGAATCTGCCTTAAGATCAAGAATGACAAAAAAAATTTTCCTCTGCCTTCCACTGAAGAGAATGAAGGCTGATTTCAGGCAGATTTAGATGCTGATTTTAGGCATTTTTTGGAGCTGATTTTGAGATGGAATCTGCCTCAAATTCAGCACTAAATTACTGTGTGTGAACCTACCCTTTCTGAGAGCAATAAAAAACCAGCAAGTCCACTGTTAATTTTTCACTTTTCAAATTTTGCGCTGTTCACCCCCTTCATAAATAACACGTTACCTTTCTTCAACGGATGGTACAATTACACTAATACCAAATATGCTGCTTTTTGGTTTTTTTGCATGTTTTACAGTAACAATGGAAAAAAAAGTATTGCCAAATTTGAAGAGTCAGGGTTATTATTTTGAGATTAGGAGGAAAAAAGGGTTTCCACCATTGATTTTTGTATTTCCTTTTTTACAACATTCACAGGAAGATTTAAATAAAGTATTAACTTTATTACACTAAGTTCACACTAGTGTCTCCTTCCGTTGTTCAGGTCCGTCAATAGACCAGAAATATGGACAGCTGGAGCACTGTAACAGCGGTTACACATGGAGCCCGGCACACCCCATTGACTATAATGGGGTCCGTTGAGAGCCCGCCATTCTAAAACTGAAATTTGCAGAGTAAAAAGTCCTCAATGCAGGATTTTTTCATCCACCAATTTCAGATGGACCTTGCAACGGAGTCTCCAGCGCAGATGTGAATGTAGCCTTATAAAGCTCCTTATGACTGCAGCAATACCAGATTTTTTGTTTGCTTCTACAATGCTTTAGTGCATTCAGTTTCCCGAAGCATAATTGTCTGTCAGTAACAAATTTTTAATTAGAATCAGCTACACAACAAAGCCGATCTGAAATCTACATTCATTTGGGCACTCCCACCAAATTTGTGATAAGGAACATTTTTCTTCGCAGCCGCAGAAGCCTGAGAGTGATGCCTGTGGCTATGTCTTTGTTCTTTATCAGCGGAGCCATGTACCCCATAGAAGTGCCTTCATGTCTGCCTTGAGACATGTTGATAGAACCACTAACTGAGCAAAAAGTTTCTTTTCGTAGCAGCGACTTCCAGGAAAGACTCATTTTATTTGTACTTGAGACTGTCTGCAACATTTATATGTAGAGCTGCATGTAAGCAGAAGAATGTCGTCTTCTTGTACTACTGTCTATTGTCTGGCTTCCTGTAGCAAAGTATGATTGACAGCAATTATTGAAAAACTTTTACATTTGCCGTGCACTATGATAGTAGAGGATGTCTGCTCTTTGCATAGGGGTCTAGTAGATTAGCACAGTATAGAAAAACTCATTGGCCCAGATTTACTAATAGTTAGACAGTAGCAGTCTGAAAATGTGCCAGATTTATCACAGTCGCTGAGGCTGGATGATAACTCTAACATATCTTTAGACTGTCTAGTCTAAATTTATACCACCTTTTTATTGGCTTACTTTGATAAAACACAATGTTGGCCCATTGTGGCGCATTTAAGCCCCGTTTTTCTGAGAATCCATATCCACATGTCTAGCAAATTGGAAAATTTCTGACCAAATGTGATATTGTGCCTGAGATGTGCCACACTGGGCCAAGGATGCACAATGTTTACACCAATGTATAGTTGTAACCACAGACATCACTTGGTGGTGAGGAACACCCCCATGACAGTACACTGCTATGGACTTGTACAATGAAGTGGGGCATTCCTCATCACCCATCAATGAGACTGAGCTGTGAGGCCGGCCCCTCTGACAGTTCAGCAATATTGGTAGCTGAAGATAATGACACCAATATGTCTACAATGGGGGAAGATACTAGCTGAAAGTGTGCTGAATTCAGTAAATCGTCCCCTTTGCTATGGTATATAATAGCATGAATTGTCCTCTTTAAACTCATCTCCACACTGTAAAAAAATGCTTTGTAAAATGCAAGGTTTTCAAAAATGCATGTATTCAAAAATATGTTAATTTTATCTGTGAAAATGCTGCATTTTCCATCATGAACTTAAATATTGGAGAGGCAAAATTTCAAAACTCAGTGGAAAAGCCATAAAAAATGCAAGCATTTTTAACTCTGCACTTCTAATCTGCAATGTGGCCTTAGTCTAAGGCTGAGCCCCCACATTGCAGAAATGCCACGGAAAAAAAAATGCGGCGAATCCCATCCACACCTTGCAGAGAAATATGTGCAGCAGACACACTGCGATTTAAAAAACCATTGCGGTTCTGGAAATCGCAGGATGTCAATTATACCTATGGAAACGCCGGCGGTTTCCCTATAGGTATAATGGAAGCAGAGAGACTGCAGAGGAAACTTTTTTGTTGTGGCCAACTGCGTGGGGCTTTAACCTAGTAGTCGATTCTAAAGACAGGCTACCAATGTTAAAACCTAGAAATCTATTTTAGGCTGAGGCCCCACGTTGCGGAAATGCAGCTTTTTTTGTTGCAGATTTTGCTCCGGTTTTTTGAGCCAAAGCCAAGAATGGCTACAAAAGGAATGGGAAATATATAGGAAGCTCTTATACTTCAACCTACTGCTCAATCCACTCCTGGCTTTGGCTCAAAAAAAGGCAACAAAATCTGCAACAAAAAAAGCTGCGTTTCCGCAACGTGGGGCCTTAGCCTAAAGAGGTTTTCCCATTAATAAGAATGACTATTGACAGGATAGGAGATAGATGTATTATCCCTGGTGGTCTGACAACTAGGAACCCGATTAAAATGGAGTCCCTGCGTTCTCTGTGTGAATGGAACTGTAGTGTGCCTGTGTGACCACCTCCACATTCACTGCTTTAAGACTGGCAGAGATACCCAAGTACAGAGCTCTTACCGTCCCCCCTAAGTGAATTGCGATGCAAGAACACTGCCAAACTCTGCTCCAGAGACAGCAGAAATATATTCATGCATTTACATTAATATGTATTTCCTTTTCTTATAATTACAGTCATTCTAAACAATTTTCTCACATAAGATAACTCTGTAAATCAGATACGAAGAAAGGTCAAAACTTTATTATACTGAACTGTTACAATTAATATGGTTTATTTACCACTTAATATATTTACATATTTTAATAATAGTGTTTTACCAGCCTCTTTAGTCACCACCAGATCTTTAATAAACACATCTTTCTTATAGAACTCCAATCCATAATCCAAGGTCATATATGTGTATATGTTTCCAGGTTGGAACGACCTTGGGATATAAAGGATGGAAAAGCTGGTATACTGTACAATACATATTTTCTGTGTAAAATTAAACCATCTATCACAAGACATTGCTCGTGCCCTTGAAACAGATTCTGGCTGGATGAATTTCATTATTAATACACCAACGAACATCCAACTAATATGAATTCTATGAAGATTTAATAGAATTTAATGTAACTGCCAAGTTTTTGGATAGCCAAAATCTGATAATTGTCCACATATCATAGCTAATTTTTCTTCCTCAAAAGCACCATAATCAGCCTAGTCTGTGAAAGTGACCCTATTACTAGGAGGACGGGGAATATAAGACCATCATTTTTATGTGACGTACAAAACTGTTTTATGTAACTAAATGCAAGAACAAACATAACAAAACACTTTTCCGGTTGCATTGGACTAGTAAAACACCCAGGGCAGTTAAAAAAAAAAACAGGAGGGCTTGCTCTATATACTATTTTCTCTCACATATGATTATGGAACCTAAATATGGTTCCTTATGATGAAGGGGTTGTCCAGGATAACCACTTTTTAATATGAGGCCGGGGAAGGTAAAAAAAAAACAAAAAAAAAAAAACATACTCACCTCTCCCTGGTGCTACCGTGTCTCCTAGCTTGGTCCGGTTGGGCTGCTACAGTGTTTTCTTCCAGCGTCCTGTGTCCCTTTCCTTAGGCCGCTGATTGACCTCAGTTGTCACAAGACCATTGATGCAATGATTGGATCCATTGATCCAATCAGCGGCCTAAAGAAAGGACACAGCACGTCACTACCATGATACTACCTCGCCTACTTTTCTTGTAATGGGTGAGGGGCCACAATGTAATAATAATTCAGCAATATCACTCCATAGGTAATAAAAAAACCATTCAGAATATGAAAGAAAGAGGAACAAAAAGTATAAAGAGACCCAACACACAGCTGATGTGCAGGTTACATGATTTTTGGTATATGGGAGGTATACTTATTTTATAGCGGTGAACTTGAGGAACAAATATTTTATATCTGTAGAAACAAAAGGCCTCAGTTCCTGAAATCTACTTCCAGCTAAATAAAGTCCTTGATAATATCTTCAAGAATAATGTCACCCATGTGAATTAGACATTGTGTGGTTTGTGTATCTGATTTAATTGTGAACAGGACAGAGATGACATTCTCCATATACCACTGCTGAGCGAGGTATGAATAATGGTATGTTTGCTATGAGCGCCTAACATCCCCCTGGTGCTTTTTATTTTTAGCAAATGCTTCAGGAACACCACTGGGAAGGTTTTCTGGACTGTAATCTGGTGTGCTTGGGGTCCGCAGGTTTCTGTAAATTCAGATAGCACAGACTCTCATTTCTAGACGTCAGTCTTATTTCTCTCTCATCTGGTGCAGTCTATTTCCAGGCCTGTCCGTTCCTTTTTTGTTTTTGACACTTTATTTCCTGTCAAGCTTTTATTTTGGGCTGCTTGCTAAAATCTTGTAACATCTTAAAATCCCTGTGTGTTGTTAAAGGAGTTTTACCATCTTGGCATTTATGACTACCGGTATATCCATTGAATATGTCACTCCTAGCAGGCAATTATAGCATATCCTATGGAGATATGGGATTACGCCTTTAAGTTTCTGCTTATGATAGGCCAATGTGTATTATTACAATGCTCTTAGTAAAGCAGTTACATTGCTATTATCAGAACAGGGGTCCATTACTAAAAATGTTACAAATATAACGTAACAGGAAAGTGAAGTTCTGGAAATCTACAGGTTAATAATACGCAGTGCAGATATTAATTTCAAAGGGCTTTCAACGGCTTCACATGCAATATACAGTCATGGCCAAAAGTTTTGAGAATGACACAAATATTATATTTTCACATGATCTGCTGCCCTCTGGTTTTTATGTGTGTTTGTCAGATGTTTTTATCACATACAGAAATATAATTGCATTCATATTATGAGTAACAGAAGCTTATATTGACAGTTAGAATGAGTTAATGCAGCAAGTCAATATTTGCAGTGTTGACCCTTCTTCTTCAGGACCTCTGCAATTCTCCCTGGCATGCTCTCAATCAACTTCTGGACCAAATCCTGACTGATAGCAGTCCATTCTTGCAGAATCAATGCTTTAATTTTGTCTGAATTTGTTGGTTTTTGTTTGTCCACCCGTCTCTTGATGATTGACCACAAGTTCTCAATGGGATTAAGATCTGGGGAGTTTCCAGGCCATGGACCCAAAATCTCTATGTTTTGTTCCCTGAGCCATTTAGTTATCACCTTTGCTTTATGGCAAGGTGCTCCATCATGCTGGAAAAGGCATTGTTGAGCACCAAACTGCCCTTGGACGGTTGGGAGAAGTTGCTCTTGGAGGACATTCTGGTACCATTCTTTATTCATGGCTGTGTTTTTAGGCAAGACTGTGAGAGAGCCGATTCCCTTGGCTGAGAAGCAACCCCACACATGAATGGTTTCAGGATGCTTTACAGTTGGCATGAGACAAGACTGGTGGTAGCGCTCACCTCTTCTTCTCCGAATAAGCTGTTTTCCAGATGTTCCAAACAATCGAAAAGGGGATTCATCAGAGAAAATGACTTTACCCCAGTCCTCAGCAGTCCACTCCCTGTACCTTTTGCAGAATATCAGTCTGTCCCTGATGTTTTTTCTGGAGAGAAGTGGCTTCTTTGCTGCCCTCCTTGAGACCAGGCCTTGCTCCAAGAGTCTCCGCCTCACAGTGCGTGCAGATGCACTCACACCTGCCTGCTGCCATTCCTCAGCAAGCTCTGCACTGCTGGTAGCCCGATCCCGCAGCTGAAACACTTTTAAGAGACGGTCCTGCCGCTTGCTGGTCTTTCTTGGGCGCCCTGGAGCCTTTTTGGCACCAATGGAACCTCTCTCCTTGAAGTTCTTGATGATGCGATAGATTGTTGACTGAGGTGCAATCTTTCTAGCTGCAATACTCTTCCCAGTTAGGCCATTTTTGTGCAGTGCAATGATGACTGCACGTGTTTCTTTAGAGATAACCATGGTTAACAGAAGAGAAACAATGATGGAAAGCACCAGCCTCCTTTTAAAGTGTCCAGTGGTGTCATTCTTACTTAATCATGACAGATTGATCTCCAGCCCTGTCCTCATCAACACCCACACCTGTGTTAATGGAGCAATCACTGAAACGATGTTAGGTGGTCCTTTTAAGGCAGGGCTGCAATGATGTTGAAATGTGTTTTGGGGGATAAAGTTCATTTTCTAGGCAAATATTGACTTTGCAAGTAATTGCTGTTAAGCTGATCACTCTTTATAACATTCTGGAGTATATGCAAATTGCCATTAGAAAAACTGAAGCAGTAGACTTTGTAAAAATTAATATTTGTATCATTCTCAAAACTTTTGGCCATGACTGTAGACAGATGTTTTCATCTGTGAGCTCGGGACTCCATGGGACCCCAACTATGGTCTAGGAATTTTCTGCCACAAGCAATGTCTATCACCTGGAGATTTCCAAGTGTTACGTTTAATGATTCCCTTTATTTCAGCATTTGATAAGGGTCACAGCTAATGAATCTCATCAAACCTTTGACATGCCATGTAGCATGCTGTTTTTAATATATCCCTAAAGCTTCTTCACCCATTCAAATTTGCAAAAATGTACAAATGTGGCAGAATTTAACTTGAATGTGATAGACTTGCTATACTGTGATAAATCACAGCAAAAGGAAACAGTCAAGTTAAAGTCTGCTTTTCACTACATATTCACAGATTAAATAACCATTTGTGTATGTCCATTGCCCGGGTTTTCATTTCAATTTTTGGTAGTTGGTGAAGCGTTTTCCTGTAAAGTAGTTTTTTAGTTATTCCTCCTGAATAGAGATGAGCAAATTGGTTTGGATCAAACAAGATTCAACAAAAATTTTCCAGAAGCTTCATGACGCTTGTGTTAAAACATCATGACATTGCAGCACCCTGTGTGACCACTGAGGCCCAAACACAAGCATCAGCAGGCCCTCCGAGACATGTAACATCACCCAGAAGGCTGGAAGAGGATCCCGGGGTAGCGCTGGGTGCCCATGAGGATGCCCAGGAGAGGGAAGGTAAGTGTAACTTTTTAAGATTTTTTTTACCAACCTTCATTTATTATACTATTCTTGGGTCTTAAGAGACCCCATAGTATAATAATAGAACTTCCGGTTAATGACAAACAAATTCAGCCCGAATCGAACCTTTAGACTGAATCACCTGAACCCAGAATGAATTTTTGGAGATTCACCTATCTCTACACCTGGATTTCCATCCTGAATTTCATAATAATGCCTGTCTACCGTTTCCCTTAACTGTAGCAGTAGAACAAATAAAATTGTTAGACATTTTTTCTGAATTATATAAACAATAAGGATGAAAACATGGTCTGTGCGCGCAGTCCACACTTTTACAATCTGCTGTTATCTGTGCCCTCTTTCTATATAGGCAGTCATAAAGGATTAACAGAAGGAGACCTCTAGATGGCACACAGACTTTTTTATGTTACCATTTCATTCAATTGAATCTGGAGTACTTATATTTTAAGGAGGATTCCCATCTTAAAAGAAATCTGTCAACAATATAATGTAACTGATAAACAGCAGTGGAATAAGACCCTGTGTCACATATTTGTGTTGTGCAGTAGATGGTGGGTGAATTACAAATAGAATTGCTCCGCTGATCTCCTGATCAGTTAGGACAAGGTTTTCTAGGTGTGGTAAGTCATGGCGTAGTTTTAACTGTGAAACCTAGACATTGTATATGCCTCTAGACTGAACCATACTGTGTAATGCTATGCCCCTCTCACAAGGGAAATGGTAACACCCAGTTGCCAATTTATTCATACATTTCTAAGCGGAACAACACAATGCAGAAATCTAAATATTCTGAAAAGACGTTGCAAAATGAATTCATGAAGAATACAAGTATTAACTAGACATATCAAGGGTCAAGGGTCCTCTTTAAAGAGGATCTGTTATCAAGAACGAGATGCTAAATGGCATACCTGATTTGATTGTCGATGTGCCCCTGAACAATATGGAATTTTGTTCAAATCCGTCTACCCATTCAAAGGATATGACTCCTGGACAGTTATATGTTAATGAGTTCTTTTTCTCCAAGTGGGCAATAATTTTTTATTTTCTTCTAGAAAAACAAAAGCTTACCGCCCACTTAGATAATGAGCAGTAATTTGCATATAATCTTCCGGGGGACATATATTTTGATTAACATTTTTTATTTTTGTACATTACAAAGTATGAGCAAAAATAATATAAAGTAAAGATGATGAGCAAACTAAATATTCGCAAATGACAGCATGTACAGATATGTCAAATAGAAAATAAAATGATATATAAATGAATAGAGATAGTAATATACATATCAGTATTATGAAAACGCAATTATCAGTAACCTTTATTAGAGGTAGTTGAAGGACTGAAGTCTTTATTAATATATTTCAAATCTAAGAAATAAAAAAAGAAATCAAGTCAAAAACAGTATAATTCTTCAGTCAGTACAGGCGTAGAATGCGTATGTATATAGAACAATATCATGCTCATATGTCCTTATGTCAGTAGTCTCAATTACTATATCCCATACTGTTACCGTCTCATTATCAGTGACTGCTGATGCCACTGACCATGTGAGCCTCTCTGCTTCTGCCATAGGGAGTCTCAGCACGGAAGAGAAAAGCGACTAGCACTGGACAGTGGAGAGCCAGAGATAGGTGAGTATTTCTTTTTTTTTTTTTTTTTTTTAGCTCTACCGTGGCCGCTCTTGAGTTTGCCCTAAACCCTGGACAACCCCTTTAATTTTTTGCTAATCTCAAATGTAAATTATGAGAGGGTCATTCTTAAAGAGTTAGAGTGATGTAATGCTGGTAGATATCCCCCTATACACTAAGGACATGAATAAAAGAATATCTTCCTATTAATAGAAAATAAAAAAATAATAGTTAAAAAAAAAAAAATCACTGAATTAAGAAATAGAGCTGACAGCTCTGGGTAGCCATTTAGCTTGACAAGTCTGAATATTCATGAATTCTGATGAATTAATATTAATCAATGTGAATGAACATGAAAACAATTTAATAAATAACTGCCGCAGAATTAATATTTATGGATGGGAAAGTAGATTGTAATAAATTAGTGACATTGGAATTATAAGATCTGAACAGGAGAAATAAATCAAAGTGAAAGAATAAACATTTTTATTATGTATTAGTAGCAATCCTATTAAATTGTCTGCCTGGTTCCGGGAGGAATTTAGCTTAAACATAAAGTTTAATTAAAATGTAGGAAGCAATAAATATTTAAATACCCAAAGTCTCCTAAGTATAGTAGTGATAAAAACACATTTACTGAGAACGATGCCATAAACTGGTTTAGACTTTGTGTCACAGGGTGCTTTATGTGCATTGCTATCCACTACAGATCGAACAACCTTGTGAGATTCATCTCTGCGAATATTTGTTGGTTTGTACACCGTTTTGAACTGGAAGTACTATTATTATACTCTGGTATCTCTACAAACCCCAGAGTATAATAAGCAAAGGCCCAGGAGAGGTGCGTAAACATAATAAGCACCCGCCTTGCTCCCTTGGGGTCCTCTTTCGTGGTCTAGGCTTCTGCTTGATATTACAGATCACTTGGGGAATGCTAAGTCTTAGGCCTCAGCAGTCATGTGGGGCTTGCTGACATCATGACACTTAGACGCAACCCATACTGTCACCCAGGAGGCCAGAAGAAGCTGGAATACCACCGAAGAGGACTACAAGGGAGAGGTGAGGAAAAGTGAGAATAAGTGTTTATTATGTTTCCACATCTCCCCTGGGGCCTTCACTTATTATACTCTATAATATTCTGGAGCCTCTTCAGAACCCAGCGATTCTAGGATGGTGAACTTTTGGGTTCAGGTCGAGCCTAAAATTTTTGAAAAACCTGAACCAGCTTGCTCCTGTGTTGTATTCATGACAGTGATATAGTATCCATTACAGTGATATTATATTTATATTGGTTTTATTATATTTTACCGTATTTACTAATAAAATTAAATTTTTCAAAAGTAAATGATTTTCCTGGGGTTCAGTTTATTCTGATGTCTATAACTTTTTTTTTTACTGGCAAGTTGACAGACATACAAACTGTATATGTATATGCTTATTATTTGCAGGTTTAGTTTTTATTAGTACCAATTTTTGGCATGTATGACTTTTTGATAACTTTTTATTGCTATTTTTGGAGGAGGCGAAATGACCAAAATACACTCATTTGTACATTGCATATATATATATATATATATATATATATATATTATAGCATTCATCATATGGGATAAATAACGCTATTTTTAACTTGATAACTTATACACACATGGTGATACCTAACATGTTTCTTTACTTTATTTTGTTTATATTATGTTTAAATTAAAAGGTGCTTTTTTATCTTTTTATTATTTTATTTACTATTTTATTATTGGCTATTTTTAATTGTTTCTGGTCCCATATCTTGAACTTGGGATCTGCTGATCTCCAGTGTAATAGGCTCCCTATGTGCAATAGTGAGAGGCAGCCAGGAGTCCATTCCATTGCAACCCCTTGGACAGCATACGGGAGGTTAAGCCGCCTGAGTCAGTGTATTTTTTGTGACTCCGGCAACTAGTCCCAGGTCTCAGCTGTGTAACTATACACTCAGCGCAACATAATAGTACGGCACGGAGCGGGAAGGAGTTAATGTGTATGGGGGTCTCCTGACGTTACACTGGTGGCAATTGTTGGGAAAAGGAAGGAGCAGGTTTCAACATACTCAGTATTTTAATTTTTAAAAGTCATAATACATCAGAGGTTTCTTGGTGCAGCTATTCCTCCATCCCATTCACAACCAATGAATGCTCAGCCAAAATGAGTGTGGATAGGTATGGGGGGGGGGGTTAATTGAAATAGCTGTTGGCCAACAACTATCTAACATACATAGCCAGCTTAAGACTAAGGCCCCACATAGCGAGCCACAGTGAAAAAGCGCTGCAAGAAAGACCGTGGTTTTTGCCATAGTGCTTTTCGCAGAAAGTCCGTAGAGGTTTCCTCTGTGGACTTTCTGCTTCCATAATACCTATAGGGAAAACGCCGTTGCTTCCGTAGGTATAATTGACATGCTGTGATTTCCAAAACCGCTGCGTGTATTTTTCTGTAATATAACTGTAAGACGCCATGTTTTTTGCCGCGGCATTTACACCACATGAGGCCCCGGCCTAAAGGGGTTTTCCCACAAACATAATCATATTTAAATGTGCAAACAATTAAAAAGTTAAATGTTTTGGTAGATTTAAATAATTTTAAAAAATTGAAGTGTTTAAGGCATTTCTAAAGCCATCTTAGTGGTGGCAAATCCAATGTAGAAAAGAAGGGGCACCACTATAAATCAATAACCAAAAAATTATGGACTGGGTGTGTCAATTAAAGTAAATAAAACCCTACATACACACACACACAAAAGAGTATTACATGTATAAAATGACGCACACCAAAATAAAATTACAGTAACATTTATTGTAACAAGAGACACACAAAAATTTAAAAAAAAAATAAAAAACTAAAATAACCAAAAGGTCTGCTATACAGCAGCTGCTCCTATAATGCTGTGGTATATAAATATATATATACAGTACAGACCAAAAGCTTGGACACACCTTCTCATTCCAAGAGTTTTCTGTATTTTCATGACTACAAAAATTGTAGATTCACACTGAAGGCATCAAAACTATGAATTAACACATGTGGAATTATATACTTAACAAAAAAGTGTGAAACAACTGAAAATATGTCTTATATTCTAGGTTCTTCAAAGTAGCCACCTTTTGCTTTGATTACTGCTTTGCACACTCTTGGCATTCTCTTGATGAGCTTCAAGAGGTAGTCACTTGAAATGGTTTTCACTTCACAGGTGTGCCCTGTCAGGTTTAATAAGTGGGATTTCTTGTCTTATAAATGGTGTTGGGACCATCAGTTGTGTTGTTCAGAAGTCAGGTGGATACACAGCTGATAGTCCTCCTGAATGGAGTGTTAGAATTTGTATTATGGCAAGAAAAAAGCAGCTAAGTAAAGAAAAACGAGTGGCCATCATTACTTTAAGAAATGAAGGTCAGTCAGTCCGAAAAATTGGGAAACCTTTGAAAGTGTCCCCAAGTGCAGTGGCCAAAATCATCAAGCGCTACAAAGAAACTGGCTCGCATGAGGACCGCCCCAGGAAAGGAAGACCAAGAGTCACCTCTGCTGCGGAGGATAAGTTCATCTGAGTCACCAGCCTCAGAAATCGCAGGTTAACAGCAGCTCAGATTAGAGACCAGGTCAATGCCACACAGAGTTCTAGCAGCAGACACATCTCTACAACAACTGTTAAGAGGAGACTGTGTGCAGCAGGCCTTCATGGTAAAATAGCTGCTAGGAAACCACTGCTTAGGACAGGCAAGGACACAAGGAATGGACATTAGACCTGTGGAAATCTGTGCTTTGGTCTGATGAGTCCAAATTTGAGATCTTTGGTTCCAACTACCGTGTCTTTGTGCGATGCAGAAAAGGTGAACGAAAGGACTCTACATGCCTGGTTTCCACCGTGAAGCATGGAGGAGGAGGTGTGATGGTGTGGGGGTGCTTTGCTGGTGACACTGTTGGGGATTTATTCAAAATTGAAGGAATACTGAACCAGCATGGTTACCACAGCATTTTGCAGCGGCATGCTATTCCATCCGGTTTGCATTTAGTTGGACCATCACTTATTTTCCAACAGGACAATGACCCCAAACACACCTCCAGACTGTGTAAGGGCTATTTGACCAAGAAGGAGAGTGATGGGGTGCTACGCCAGATGACCTGGCCTCCACAGTCACCGAACCTGAACCCAATCGAGATGGTTTGGGGTGAGCTGGACCGCAGAGTGAAGGCAAAAGGGCCAACAAGTGCTAAGCATCTCTGGGAACTCCTTCAAGACTGTTGGAAGACCATTTCAGGTAACTACCTCTTGAAGCCCATCAAGAGAATGCCAAGAGGGTGCAAAGCAGTAATCAAAGCAAAAGGTGGCTACTTTGAAGAACCTAGAATATAAGACACATTTTCAGTTATTTCACACTTTTTTGTTAAGTATATAATTCCACATGTGTTAATTCATAGTTTTGATGCCTTCAGTGTGAATCTACAATTTTTATAGTCATGAAAATACAGAAAACTCTTGGAATGAGAAGGTGTGTCCAAACTTTTGGTCTGTACTGTATATATATATATATATATATATATATATATATATACCAACCACACATATGTCCAAGAAGTAGCACAAACAAAAGTTCTTCTGTAAATCCGCTCAGTAAACAAATCACAATTAATAAATTATATATAGTGGGTTCATATATAGGTCCAATTAAAATACAATACCAATATAAAGCCTCAAATTGGACACAAGGTGAC